>JALPQD010000068.1:1338950-1690249 GCA_023101885.1 Typhlomys cinereus | reverse complement strand
AAATATAAAACTTCAAATTTTGAATGACTGGACACACTGAATTGAAAGCAAGACCAGCTGTCACTTAGAAAGGCTGGCACGGGGCAAAGTAAAGTAATCTGATAATTGGTTAAGTCAGTGTGCGGTCCATTGCTCTTTCAGTCACTACACGCCACACACTTAGACATAGTAAGTGCTCAGTCTGTGTGTGGGGGGGTGTCGAATGGGAAGAGAGGAAGGAAAAGGAAGGAAGGAAGGAAGGAAGGAAGGAAGGAAGGAAGGAAGGAAGGAAGGAAGGAAGGAAGGAAGGAGGAAGGAAGGAAGCGAGGAGGAAGCGAGGAAGGAGAAGGAGGGAGGGAGGGAGGGGAGGGGAGGAGGGAGGGAGGAGGGAGGCTTCCAACAAGAGAAGGTGGTTTGCGGATTGGCTCAGACAGACGGATGACTAACAGGAAATCTGCAAGTGCCCCTCATGGTCTGTCTTTGAAAATCTGCTTTTGCAGGAGCATCAGAAGAGCTGGGACCTGATGGCAGGCAGAAGGGGAGGAGAGGACGGCCATGATGCCATGGGAAGACCCATCTCAAACCCCAACTGGGCACTCGCATTCAACAACTGTGAGGAACTTTCTGCGGTCACGAGTCAATTAGGCTACCTGAATCAAAGATAAAAGCTGTCATTTCCTCCCTCCTCGGCAGCCAGATGACTTATCTATTCCTTTGAAAGAACCCAACCCAAAGCAGTGCCTAACCACGCTGGCGATGGGTGTCCACCGTGAAGCACTGGCAGAATGGTGCACGTCGCAAGGGTATTTTTAGGATCTTGGCAGAGTGAAGCCCAGCAGAACACCAGGTGTGATTAACTCAAAGCAGAGAGCAAGTCTTCACATTTCTCTTTGGAACCAATGTTGTGGCCCATTTCAGCAGCCCAGAGCTATGGAGGCGACGATTGAAGACTAGGTGTTTCCAGTGTGCTAGCACAAAACCACCACGACTGACCAAAAGTACTCTGGCAAAGTAATTGTCATAGTTAAGCACAGGTGTCAACTTGGCTGAGGGTTTGAGCTGTGGCACAGTTGTAGGAGTTGATGGTTGAGTTAAGCCCAGAGCAAACCTGAAGGACATTGTCTAGCTGATGGAGAAGACCCAGCCCAGGTGGTGGGATTAGGCCCTGGATAAATCACAGAGAGCTGGTTGACAGAGTTGGCATCCTTCTTTCACTTGTCTAGACATGTTGGTCTGGAAGTAAGATTGTCCATCTCTCAGCTTTTATGTGGTGATGGTGAGGCCAGTTCTCTCAGCCTGGTGTTGTGGCGTGCTTCCATCAAGCTGGACTAAGAACTGTAACCAGACTGTCATAAGGAAATAAACCCCTTGTTTCTTTAAGCTGTTTGATGGTCTCATTTATCAGCAACCATGCAGGCGAATTGCTACAGCACTCAGGTACTTACAGTGAGTGAACTTAAGTCCTGGATCACTCGCAACTCCTTGGGAGGGTCTAGCAACTTTGCTTCTAAATTGATGTTGTGTTTTGTTTTTGTCGAATTTAGCAAACTCATAGTCTTCAAAGATATCTGCGTCACAAGGGCAACGTGGAAATGACTAAGGAAGAAACTGAACGCCATTTCACCTCTTGGCCAGTTGACATGATGGATGAGTCCTTAGAAGGGGTGGTCAGGTGGGGGCCTGGCCTGGAACCTATTTACATGAAAGACTACTTACAGTCTGTCTTGGGCCTTTCCAATTTCATCTTGCTTGAAAAGCAGTGTGCGTGTGTGTGTGTGTGTGTGTGTGTGTGTGTGTACTGAAAGCCCAGAGAACGTATTCAGCCGACAGTGATGTATTCAGGGGTCTGTTGCAGTTCACCTGATGGGGGCTGATAAATGACCATCAAATGGTCTAAGGGAACAAAGAGCTTACTGTCTCTTTGATTACTGGTTACAGTTCTCAGTCCAGCTTGACAGGAGAGCTCACACCAACACCAGGGCCGAGGGAACTGGCCACCATACACCACATAACAGTTGAGAGATGGATAATCCTTACTTGCCAGACCAGTGTCTGGCCAAGTGTACAGAAGGATGCAACTCTTCAACAGCTCCTTCAACTCTGTCTTTTATTCCAGGGCCGAATCCCACCCACCATGGGCTGGGCCTTCCCCATCAGCTAGACAATCTCCTGCAGGTTTGCTCTGGGCCCAATCAATCACTAATTCTCCACAAATGTGCCCAGAGCTCAAACCCTAACCATCAAGTTGAACACCTGTGCCTAGCTGTGACAGGGTCCGAGGGAACCCTAAAACGTTCCACACGGACACGCAGGAGTAGGAAGGGTATGGGCTCAGCCTCAGGGTGCCCCCGGTCCCAAGATGAAGACAAAGGGTGGACACGTGTGGCTGGACCTGACTCATGCAGAGTGAGTGTGTGATGACTGGGAGGAATAAGCTTGGTTTCTCGCAAGCCTCCACCTCGGGCCTGAGAAATCCATGCTTCAGTTCTTTGAATATGCAACGCAAAGGACTGGTTCTATGGCTGACTTTCTACGTAGCTGAGGCTTAATTCAGAGCGATCTTTATTGACTTATCATGTGGACCAATTCACTGAAGTCTAAAACTCACATCACTCCACTCTAATAGTTCGTGGTGAACAAGCAGACCGAAAAGTCCTGTTCCTATGAAGTCAGATGGACCATGAGTAAAATACTCAACTTGCAAGGCCGAGAGAAAGGGGGAGGGGGTGGGAACATCGGGTTATAGAAGCATGAAGAGCTGAGTTCAAATCCCCTAGAATCTTTTTTCAATGCGTGGGTGTAGTCCCTCACAGCACTGTGCAAATAACTCAGCATGGGGGGATGGGACAGGAGGACCACCAGCGCAGCTCCAAGTTCAGAGAGAGATCCCGTCTCAGGAGAATAAGGTGGGGAGTGGTGGATCAGGACACCAGACCCGCTGCCCTGGCCTTGTGTGAGCACAGGGGCAAGCACGAGGGTGCACGCACACACACATTCACCACACACGCATGCACGCATGTGTCATGCACACACACAATCACACAATTAAAATTTAAAAAGAGCGCTTGACCCTTAGAAATAAGAGCAGGATTCTGCCAATACTTGAACACGGCTGCAACTACGAAAAGGGCTGCGAAATGTCACCTACTATAACCATGAGAAACAAACAGCAGAGGGGATTAGCCTAAGGAAAGGGGCTTCACCAATACAATCGCTATGGTTAGGATTCAACGTGAAGATTTTGTGAGAATCCCACACGCAGCCTTAGCAGTTCTAAGTTCTAGTACTAAGGGTCAGACTTCAGCTGGGCGGCTTAGACGGATCGGTCAAGCTCACCTTCGTACCTTTAAATGAAAGAACAGCTGTAACTTTATATAATGAATACTTTCAGCTGTGGAAAGCAAAACGTCACTTTTTTTTTAACCATTGAAAACGTTCTCTCTGGCGATCCTAATCTCATCAGCACAGTGTCCTGTTAGAATGTTCAGGAAGCCTTGTGCTTGGCGCTTTGCTCCGCTCTGTCCTGCTTCAGGTAGAATGCACGCGTCCAATCTGCTGGGGTTGTGGGACGGAGGCCAACAACCTTGTTGTGCATCTTGCGAAAAGGGCACGGGTGACGTTGTCCAACTAGGATGTTAGCAATTGAATGTATGACTTAGGGACAATAGGATGGACACAACACAACAAGAGAACCGTTACCACAATGTACTAGAATAATGACTATGTGATTCTCTCTCTCTCTCTCTCTCGCTCGCTCTCTTCGTCTCTCACCTCTGTCTCGTCTCTCTCTCTCCTGCTACACTTGCCCTTCTTGTGGTGATCTGAGATACTACACACTTCCCTTGAGTCTTGATATCACGTTAGTTACTATAAAGAGTCATTAAGCCTAGCAAGATCCAACAGTTAGCTGGTAAGTCTCCCAACAGCTGCTTAGCGACTAACTGCGTGTGGGAGGCGGGGGAGCTACATCCCCGGCTGGATGAAGTCAGATAAAAGGAACTATGCATCTTAAGTGTCTCAGAGGTTTCCACGTCACTTCCCACGCTTCTCTTTACACACAATCACTAACTCTATCTCTGACAATGTGATTTTTTGAGCTACCGGTCTGAACCTCGCACAATGATTGTGCAGCAGATTAACGGAGAAGGCTGAGCCCTTGGGCCTGTTGAACCTGACAACTTGATGACCAGAAAACAACGTCACTCAGCCGAGAAGCAGCCTGCGCCCATCTGTGGCTGACAGATGTAGGATTCCTGACCAAAGGCCACTTAGTACCTCCGATATGCTTAACAGTCTCTGACTTTTGATTCGAATGTGCTTCGGAATGTCAAAGTCCTTGTATGCAAGACTAGTGCTAATTAGGAGATATTGTCTGTGGATTTGTTAAGCTGTCTCATTTTGTGAACCAAGCCCATTTGTAATTTATAGCACCATTTAAGTAACAAAACACCTCATTCATATATATTAAATGTCCCCAAATTTCATCGAGGACAAAGACATGTTCTGTCTGCACATGATCCCTTACCCATCCATTATTACAGGCAGAGCAACCCCATGAACTCTTAGGGTACCTATGAAAAGTTTTCATTTTTTTCTTGAGAGGAGAGAGCTCAACAGGCAGCTGAGATGCCCTTGGACTTTGATCTTTGTTCCACCTTCCAGGGCTGGGATTACAGATCTTCACCACCCCATCCGGTCCAGGTTGCTGGGTTCAAACCCAGAGCTTCCTGCAGACTAGGAAAGGGCTTCAGCAACTCAGCCCAAACGCAGACGTCAACGTCCTTTAAAATAAGAACAATGAACGTTCAGGTGGAAGGAAACGCTGCGGCGGCCGATGCTGAGGCATCGCCTGTGTTCTGACTGGCAGAAAACGTCCTTGTATTGATGGTTAAGTGGAGCAGGGGGCAAAACCACTCAGTGCTTCTGGGAGCCCGATGCGCCCCAATGTTGGCAGCTCGGGCTCAGCGATCTCTGCGATGCTGATGTGGTTTCTTTGGGGACCTCCCGTGCTGCCCGCTGTCCTGTGCAGGGGCTGCATGACTTCTGCGGCCCTTTGAATCAAGCGGGTGACGGCGTCTGGCTGGTAAGTCACTCGATGCTTCCTACCAAGGGGGCCTGTTGTCAGAGAGATGGTCTCTCTCTCTTCTCTCTCTCTCTCTCTCTCCCCCAGAAAATATAGCCCATACATCACTCACTAGGTAAGGGATTTCTGGCTACATGTTATCTACCCACAAGAAACACATTCTCAGCAAAAGGATATTACAGAGAGGAAATTTTAAAATGGCAGGAAAACCCATCTAACGGCTGAGCGGGGAGCGCTCTTAAATCTGAAATTAGCAGGAGTGAGAGAATTCTAGGTGGTCTGGGTCAAGCCGCAGGAGGGTGGGGGAAAACCTGATTTGGACCAATTCCGTGCCCGCCCCAGGCCCATGTTCTGTGCTCCCTCTAGCAAGCTAGGATACCAAACATCCTGAGATGCCAGACAGCCTGCGGGCACAATGAGGGGCCAGGTGCCATTTGACCCCCAACAAGGCCGGGGTCACGCCGAGACTCACCGACTCGAACTTTTGATGTCATTGGACTCAAGTGCCCTTTCTCCCCAAGTCCAGCCCGGGGGTTAAGAATACGAGCCCTTCTTTCAACCTCTTGAAGAAAGAGAAAGGAAAGACCCATTGTGTGTCCCAACCTCACAGCTTCCTAGTTAAGATGGAAAATTCACCGCGGGTGAGTGAAAGCAGTGGACCTCGCGTGTGGAAGGACATCCGGCCAGCCGCAGGCTGACCACAGGGCTGCGGGGGACAGGCATACACACGCTCCGAAGCCACATCTTCTCAGTAAATAAGAGGCCACAAGCCAATTCCCCAACCTTCTTCTGAAACCGAGTGGATATCAGTCCAGCCTTCATGGGAACCCAAGGAAAAGAACCCTTCCCGTGTAAAGTTGGGCTGCCACAGGTGGGGGGGGGGGGGGCATTCGGCCTTTCTGGGGCAGTGAGTGGCTCCGCCCTGTTCTCTTTGAGAGTGAGTGCACAAATGATTGTTATTATAGGTGTGCGGGGACATAACATACGCAAATGCCTCAGCACTTACTATCCATCGCAATCTACCCTTCAACCTGAAAACTAGTGTTCGTTCTTCTTCTCTTGAAAAGAAAACATTCTCACAGAATATCCTAAATGTTCCTGTGGTATGGACGGCAGCCGCTGGGCAAGGGGGCCAACAGAAGACAAAAATGTGGGGAGACTGCAGCGTGGTGCTTCCGCAGCGGTGGGAGAGGTTTCATTGTACTCACAGGGCTCAAAGGGCAACGGCAACAACCATAAATAAATAAATTAATATTCTGTTCTGTTCATCCATTAATTTGGTCAAAAATAGCTCTCAGGTTTGCTGAGCACAATTTGACCTTCATAATTATACGGATGATTACGGGGTCCCATTAGAACTTTCAAGCGCTTTGTGCAGAAGGGGCCTTTAGACTGTCTACTATAATAAAAACAAGCTCATAAAAATCCCACACACTCCACACACGCCTTTGATAACCCATCACACGATAATGACCTCAGTAACTCACAGCCTGTACTATATTCAAACCAGAGCTTAGAGGGAAAAAGGTTATTTTTTTAAAGTCTTATTATCTCTGTTAGTCACCCAGAGCCTTAGAAGGAAACATAAGTGTGCTTGCGAACAAATCCCCGTGAATCATCAGGAATAACCCTTTCTTCTCCAGCACCTTCTTCTTCTTCCAGGCCAAGCATGTCAGACAAGAACTCAGACAGAGACCTGGGCCCCCACTCTGTGCTGGAATCCTGCACCCTCTCCCCTGTCTGACCCCAGAGTATGCTTCTGCCAGGCCAGAGGGCTGGCTGGGAACCTCGGAGGAAGCGAAGCGTAGATGCAGCCGCTGCCCTGAAGCCAAGCAGACCCTGCTGTCTCTCAGAAGCGGGGGAAATGTGCTTTGGGCTGGGGAAAAATAATGTTGAAAGCCATCTGATAAGACTGGGGGGCTTTATTTTGCAGGTGCTGTTAAACCTGGGACTGCTACTAACCTGCTTTGGAGGGTCCCCTCAGGTGGGCAGTCGTGAGCACAATGAGATTTCCAACCGCCCCATCATGAATTTATAGAAATGGCTTTATTTCTTTAATAGAAAAAAAAAAAGAACCTTCTGGTAAAGCCCCAAGGAAAGACAGGAGCATCTTGACATGAAAACAGAAGAGGCGTCATGGAGGAAGACTCCAGCAAGGTTCATGTGTGCGGACTTGCTGGCGACAGCGGGTCCGCCACGATGGTCACCCAACAACCTTGAGGGGGCATGGATGGCAGGGGTCAGAGAGCATGGATGGCAGGGGTCAGAGGGAATGGACGGCAGGGGTCAGAGGGCATGGATGGCAGGGGTCAAGACTGTATTCAGAGTTTATCTACTGCTGGAAGACTGCAGACCAAGCCCGTTGCTTGTGGGGAGCCCCACTGAGTCCTGCGTCCATCGGGCAGCACAGTCTTGCTCTAGATTGGACAAGGCAGGAAAGCGAAGTGCTGTTGCAGCTTACGATCTCTCGGCCCATAGAGGGTGAGGAACCAGATAGTTTGGATTCTGCAGTTTCACCTCCACACCCCAAACCTCAGGTCGCTCACTTCTGAGGATTACGTCTCTACAGAGTGGACTGGCCATTCATGGTCCTGTGCGGCTTATGAGTAGAGAAAAGGCCAGACATGCAAGGTGCCCTGGGGCACAGAACGGACAGACAGGGCACTGAGGCGACACCGGGAACAGCCTGTGCGACTGGAGGCAGCCGGCCAGAGCTGCCAGGCCCCAGGCTCTTCCAGTGCACGCTCTTAATATAGCCCTTGATGGGGGGGTCAGCTGGGGTGGGGAGTCATACAGAGACCCCGTGGACACGCAGGTGACCCGGGAGACTGAGCTCTAGACACTAACTACTGAGAACGCTCTGGAAGGACCCGGGGGCGTGGAGGTCGGGTCTCAGTCTGGCTTGGGTCACTGTGATCACAGCTGAGTGACGGGGACAGAGCTGGGGTGACACCACCAAGGGCGAAGCTGGGCTCTGCTGTCCACGTTCGCTTCCCTGTGCCCGAAGACCACAGGCGGCTCTGCTGCCACCCTGCTTCCAGGGAGCGCGGGGCTCGTCTGCATAGTGAGCTGCTTGTCCACATGAGCGGGAGGTAGAAGAGTCAGGATTCCTTCTAGCATCCCTTGCTCTGAGCCTGGGTCGCTGGGACCAACACACCTCAGCCCGACTCCAGCTCTCCTACCTGACTCTCTCTCTCTCGTGACACAGTCCTGTCTACAGACACAGCCCCCAGGGAAAGCGAGCTGCCCATCTTCTCCCCACCTAAATCTGCACTCCACCCCCTTTGCCAACGGTGTTCCAGTTGGTTGGAATGGACCAGCCCTGATCCACACAGTCCCTCTGCTTGAGTCATTCATAATATGAGAGAGCACATGGCAAACTCCCTGTATTTAATCCCAGCAACAAAGGAATAACGAGGAAAAGAGCAAGATTCAAACACATCCCCTTTTTGTAAAAACTAAGACAACGCTTTCCTCATGTGCTGGGGTGGGCTTATAATTCACATGAGGAGCAGAGCAGAATTTGGATCCATGTCCTCTCCCCATAGTGCTGGCCGAGGTGATCTTAAGGGTCAGTCTATATACATTCACAACCTCCGTCGGCAGACAAATAATGGCACCCCTAAACCATTGCCTTTCTCTAAAACCACAGGGCTTCCTGGTCCCCATAGGAATCCCAGAAGACCCCACATTTCATGGGTGCAGTAGAATTCCCTAGTCACCCCTGAAAGGACTTCACGGTCGGGATGGAGCCTGGAAACCTTCACACGCCTCCTCACCCCCAATCGTCATGGTTTGGGGACTACATTTGTTTTAAAGTTGTGTCTAGTTGGTTAGCTAGTGCATGTGCATGTGTATGTGTGTTGTGTGTGTGTGGGTGCAGTGTATGTACGTGCACGGCATGTATATAGTCACATATCCATGTATCTGTATGTGTCAGTGTGTGTGCATATTTGTGTGTTGCATGCATGCATGTGCAGGTACACACCCTGGTGTGTACGTATGAATGTACACACGTGTGTGCACCCATGTATGTATAGGTGCACATACCCTGTATGTTATGTGTGTGTGTGTGCACATGTGTATGCAAGTGTAGGTGTGCATGTCCACGTAGTATACTTGTGTGTGCATATGTATATGTGTGCACCGTGCACGTGTATGTAAGTACACATGCTGTATGTGTATGTGCTTGCATATGGTGGTTATGTGAGTGTACACACCCATGTGTGTATGCGTGTGCATGTGCCCATCCATGAGTGTGTGAATGCATGTATGCATGCCTGTGGTGGGGGTGCACGTGCCCATGTGAGTGGAGGGGAAGGGTTGTCAAAGCTCCTTTCTCTTCTCTCCGTCTGTTCCACTGAGACAGGATCTCCCAAACCCGGAGCTCGGTGGCTGCCAGCAAGCCCCTCAAATCCTGTCCCCCACCCCACAGAACCCTGGGGTTACAAGCACACATGTGCCCACACCCACATTTTTAAGATTCAGAGCTTGGTGCTTACACAGCAAGGGCCGTAACACAGTGAGCCATGTCTCTAACCCGGGACTGAGGCGAGAAGTGCGCGGCCTGGTTGGGTGCTAAGGTCACTTATCCCATTCCTTCCACAGTTATGATCTGTCCCTGCCAGACACAAGCCAATCGGATCAGTCAGTCAAGATGACTGACCAGTGCACTGAGGTTTTGGCTTTTGGCTTGATTTTTAAATGTTTTAAACTGATGGGCACAGTGAATATTCCCAATAAGTGCACTTCTTACACTGAACGAAGTCATCAAGTTTTGCCATCTAACAATACGTGGGATCGTTTTTAACTGAATTAATGACACCACATTTGTTTGGGTCTTCGAGTCACTGCCTTCGCACGATTTCAGTCGCTCAATGGAGCCTCATGCTGTCTGTCCGAAAAGTTCCATTTTAAAGAATTACCCCGTGGAGATTGTTCGTTGACATTTATTGTCCCCAATCAGGCCACTGAGAGAGTAAACAGAAATGTCTCCAGGATTCTCTGACAGGGAAGGTGTCAGCCAGGAAATCAAAACTCTCTGGGAAACCTGGGAAATCCTGTTCCCCTCCCTACCCACCCCCAGCTCGGAGGCTGGGGGCTTCCGCGGAGCTGGGTGGGGGGAGGGGCGGAGCTGACTGTTGACAAGACACTCAGTTTTAGGTGCCCCACGTGGGAAGACAATCCTTGAGGGGGGAGGCTATGGAGGAAACTGGCTTGTGTTATGTGACCTTGGGGAAGCCACTGAACCTCTTGGAAAACGTTCTGGACAAAGCCCGAAATCTGAACACAGTCTTCTTACCACACAACCATTCATAGTTTGGGGATCACATTTTTTAGAAGTTGTGTTTTGTTTGTGTGTGTGTGTGTGTGTGTGGGTGTGTGTGTGCGTGTATGATGGTGAGGGGAAGATGGAACTTGACAATACATGTAAACTGGTCAATGAGGCACCTTGACAAGTGATACCCCCCTTCTTCTGCCTTCTGCTCCCTGTGGGAATTCAGCGGACAGATGCACGAATTGCCCAGGATTCAGCGGCATGAATCACTCTCACTGCGCTCACTGGCTCTGAAGGGATGTGATGGGCTGCGCTGCCTGACACCTGGGGTTCAGTGGAGAGGGCCTGAGGGTGGGGGAAACTGGCGCACTCCACACTCACCCTTCTTCACAGTCTGGAGACCTTCTGATTCCCAAACAGTGGTGAGCCTCCAAGGTGAGGATCCCAGAGTCTAAGAGAGGTTTCTTGACCTTTCTGATCTAGCTTTGGAAGCCGCGTGGGGTGCTTCCTCCCTGTCCCCAAGCAACCGCGGAGGAGAGCTGGCTCAGCACTACACAACCAAGCATCTGGAGCCCAGGAGTGAGAATAGAGGTGGGAAGAGGAAAATTACGGAGATGAAGACAGGAAAGAGAAAGAAAGAGAGGAAAAAGAAAAAGAAAGAAGGAAAAGAGAGAACGAGAAAGGAAAGAGGAAAGAGAGAGAGAAAAAAGAAAGGGGAGAGAGAGAGAAAGAGAAAGAGAGAGAGAGAAAGGAAAGAAAGGAGAAGGAAAAAAGAGGAAGGAAGGAAGGAAGGAAGGAAGGAAGGAAGGAAGGAAGGAGAGAAGGAGGAAGGGAGGGAAGAAGAGAAGGAGGGAGGGAGGAAGAAGAGAAGGAGGGAGGAGGGAGGGAGAAGGAGGAGGAGAGGGAAGAGGGGAGAGAGGGAGGGGAAAGGAGGGAGGGGGAGAGAGGGACGAGGAGGAGGGAGGAGCGAGGGGAGGGAGGGAGGAACGAGGGGGGAGGCACCTACTACCCAGACCACAGCAGAAGTCCATGGCACCGCTGTGATGCCCTGGGTCTCTGAAGGCCTACCTGAGGGCAGCAGGGCCCTGCCTTGAGAGTGGAGCTGGCATGTCAGTGAGCACGGTTGGCCTGCCTTGAGAACACTGCTGAGGAGCCATCAACTGGTCAAGGCTTCGAGAGTGGCATCCACAAGACGGGTCATGTGGAAGGTACAGGACCCCACACTCCTAGCCTGGAGTTGGAGCCTTGTCCAGTGAGACCATCACCCACCCAGTCCACCTGGCCTCCAGCTGCGCTGACCCCTGTAGTTTGCCAAAAGGACTTATGCTTTGTGCTGCCACCTCTGCCCCTGCTTACGAGGGTGCCCATCCCCAGACCCAGTTTCTAGGTCACCTTCTGTGGGGAGTCCTCCTGGTTGTCCCTAAAGATCGCCTCTCCTTCAGAACGTCTGCGGCGCTTTCTCCCCTTCGTCCATGAACGGCTTTCTGCTCTAAGCATCATTTCCCAAGAACCATGGCATCTTCCAACTTGTTTTCCCCTTTGCCCCGAGCTCCGTCCTGAACCGTGGCCAAGCACAACGCAAGATGAAAGTGCTTCTCTGGTTGTGGAAGTACCTGGGCGATTGCCTGGCAGACAGTGTTGGCACTAGAGATGGTGAGGAACCCAGGTGCTGATGGGAGGCGAGATGACTCAGGTCTGACAGCTGTGATGAGGCGGGACTTCTCGCGCCCTCCTGGCTCCTCTAGGTGCCCTCCTGGCTCCTCAGGTGCCCTCCTGGCTCCTCTAGGTGCCCTCCTGATTCTTCTTCTCGCTGTCCTGCCTCATGATGGTGCACAGGAACATACGGGAAAACACATGCTCACAGACACAAATAAATACACACTCTCACACACGGGAACAACACATGTGCCTACATACGTAGGAACACATGCACACTCACATACACAAGATCACATACACACTCATACACAGGAACACACATGTGATCACATACACAGGAATATACACACATGTTCACATACACATGAACACATATACATATATGCTTGTGCATGCACACGTGGACAACACACATGCTCATACAAATACACACCTAGCCCCTCGTGTTACTCCACCTCTGGAGTCCATGAGCTCCGTTCTTTCTCTCCTCTAATAAACTCTGCCTTAATCCTCAAAAATAAACACATACACACATGCATGTGCACACACGAAGGCATGGACATATACACATGCATGTACATATGCATGCCCATGAGCACACACGTAAGCATGCACACACACATGTGCACGCACAGCCATTTAAAAGCATAGGAAATGGCGATGGATACCTGCCTTCAGCTGCTTCTAAAGAAGCGTATATACTTGGAGAGATCTCTGTCGTGAGATATTCATGCACCTGCTGACCCAATGTCTTTGCAATCCCATTTCCTCTCCAGCAGAACGTGTTCCTCACTCGCCAGGCACCTTCTGGTGTCCCAGCATGACATTCCCCCAGACTTGGTTTTAAAGTAGTTTCATTCTGCTGAACTGAAAGTCCACCTGAAACATGAGTCTCCTCTCACACAAGCACCTAAGAGACCCCTCGCCTACCCTGCCGCACCCACCCCACACTCATGGTGAGGAGGTAGATCTGAGCTCTTCAGCCAAGCAAGATGCTCCTGACTGCATCTGGCCTGACCTTCACGGGGGAATCAGGGCTCCCCCTCAGAGCCCCTCGGTTACTTGGTTGGCTAAATCGCCATCTCGTTCCGAGCTTGTCACGGGGTGCACCTGATGTTCCCAGCAAGCGCTCACACAGGCTCCCCGAGTCGCTGACTGCCTGAGAACACGCATGCCCGAGGTACCAGGCCCACGACCAGGAGCACGCTGGAAAAAGGCCTCAGGGTTCCAGCCGCCCCTTCTCATCCCATCCAGGAGCCAGTTCTTCCCTTATTCCTGATGTCCTTTGGACTCCAGCTACTGACCCGCCGTCAACTGGTACTGTTTTATCAGACAGCAGCAGTGTCTCATCACACCATGTGCCCCAGAAGGAAGTGCCAGCATCAGTGGGCAGCGAGGGCAGCGAGCAGAGACACAGGAGTGCCAGCAAGCCAAGCAGAGCGCCTTGCTACAGCCTTGGGCAGCACAGAGAGGTGGCTTCCTGCCCTTCTCCCCAGCTAGACATTGAAAGAAGTCAATGTGCCCAGACGCATCGCCGGCCACCAGTAACTTTCCAACACGAGCTACAGGACGGGACCTACATGTGCCCCCAAAAGGGTCCATCGTGTTTCCTTCATAAATGAGGTCCTTAAACTGAGCAGGGCCAAAAAGGTGCCCACCCTAAAGTGCTTCCCCGAGGAATCTACATCCACTGAATAACATCCCAGTGCAGCCTCAGAGCCTCAGCCAGGCCCTTTTGTGAGACTTCTCCATCTTGGCTGGATGGCGGCAGCTCCTGATGCTGAAGTGACTGTCTTCCTAGGCGCCTGCCTTCCCCACTCCTGATAGCAAAGTGACCATCTCCCTAGACTCCTGCCTTCCCACTCCTGATGCTAAAGTGACCGTCTCCCTAGGCGCCTGCCTTCCCCACTCCTGATAGTAAAGTGACCGTCTCCCTAGACTCCTGCCTTCCCACTCCTGATGCTAAAGTGACCGTCTCCCTAGACTCCTGCCTTCCCACTCCTGATGCTAAAGTGACTGTCTCCCTAGGCGCCTGCCTTCCCCACTCCTGATAGTAAAGTGATCATCTCCCTAGACTCCTGCCTTCCCCACTCCTGATAGTAAAGTGACCGTCTCCCTAGGCGCCTGCCTTCCCCACTCCTGATAGTAAAGTGATCATCTCCCTAGACGCCTGCCTTCCCCACTCTGAGGGTGGCTGACCTTGAAAGGTGACTGCCACTTACCTGACATGCTTTGGCTCCCTGCACGCTGATTCCCTGACAGCCCCTCAGCAAGGAAAGCTGAGAAGCTCAGAACTAGATGACGATTTAGCCAACCAAGTAACTGAGACTCTGAAAGTTAAAAGCCCCTTTTGTCCTGTGGGCTCTGCAGATCCCCCCACCGTGCTGTGCAGGGAAGTTCCTTCCCATTTCTCTCTGACCTCAAGCTATAGCTGCTGTTTTGATGTCTTGTGTTCTGCCTTAAAGCCGAGCCACTAGGCTCTCGACACCAATAAAGCCTCTCCCTCGGGTTAGCTTCTTTCTACCAATGGACCTGCACACTGACCACACTTCTTTGGTGTGGGAAGAGCATTGCTTTGGGAACAACTTCCCAGCCCCCCTTACTTCTCACAGGTCATACATCCTTCTCCATTCTCTCATGTCTTGGCTTTGAGCATATCAAGGTCTGAACTCACGGCATTGGATCGCAGACATACACATTCTTGATTTCTGTACAGTTGTTCATTGTTCGATAAATTTCTGGTGCTTGCTCTGCCAAAGTCATCACCATCAAACAGCCCCCATCAGTGGGGAACGTGCCAAAAGCACGTGATGGGTCAGCCCATGCTGCCCGCTCCGTCCTACCAGGAAGTTCAAGGCAGGGTGATCTCTGAGGGTCCCACTTATAAACAGGAGTGGTGTTGTCGGGTGGAATAGAAACTGCAGGGTCAGGTCGCTGTAAACATGCAGACTGACTTACAAGATGAGAACATTCGAGAGGGTCAGGCATGCTGGAGCATTCTCTCCCAGCTGTCTCCCAGACGAGCAGTCTTGCCTCATCTCATCATCCTGACCCACCCAACTCACCTCTGACCTTGTGAGCCAGCCCGCCTCTTCTGGCCCAGTTCTGGTAATCTCTTCTGTGACTTAGAAGACTTTGGAAGTCTTTCCTTGGCTCCCTTCCCACTAGTCCAAGGATCTTGAGGGGAATTTTACCTATAAATCCCGGTCCCTGTGCCTAGGATCTGACAGTTGGAGCTGGCCACTCCCACACTGACCAGCGAATCAATGGCTTCTCACAACAGGGAAGCAGTCCTACCCAGCTTCCACTGAACCACTGACTTGTCTGTCCCCTTTGGTGGACTTGCAAGTATCGCCTGCTATCAGATCAGGCTGAGGCTCTTTGACCCACCAGAGAAGAGAGAGAGGAAGAAGTCATATTGTGAAGCATCGTGTGTATGCAAACCCACGTGTGTAACAGTGTGTGTGTTCTTGTGTGTAGGCAAGCCCGTGCATATGTACCATATTGTATATGCACATGCCTTTGTAACACTGTGTTACATGTGTGTCTAACATTGTGCATGTTTGTGTATAAAATTGTGTGTATGTCTATGTGTGCGTGTGCATGCCCGTGTGGTGTGTGTGTGTGTGTGTGTGTGTGTGTGTGTGTGTGTGTGTGTGTGCTTGCCCGCACATGAATGTGTCTGGAGAAAGGCCTTAGTATTTCTCTAAATTAGCTTCTAAAGAGCTTCCTCAGGCCACCGCATTCTGTGATAAAGTCTGTGGATGAAGTCTCTTGCCCGGGTCTCCAGGACACGGGGATGTTGCAGCCTGGCTTCAGATCCCCAGGGCTCCCACCCCCAGGGGGAGATTGTCTCCTTGGAATTACACCCATCTTCTGAGCTTCCATTGAGCAAGTCTTGCTGTAGCATTAGGATCTAGAACGCTAGATCCTAATCCTTCTACACAGATCCCCGATCCAGGTTCATTCTACTGTGTATATTTTGATTATAGGCTCAATTGGAATTACTTCCCTTACATATTTCCTTTACATGTATTTATTACCCTCAAGATAGCTAACCATAATTCCCTTACAAATATCAGTTCGTTTTTTTTAAATAACAGTAAAATTAACAACATGGATATGGTCCAAATAGTTCTTCTTAAGTGTCAAAAATTTAAATCTCAAATTGGAAATCTATTTAAAAAAAAAGGAGGAGGAGGAGGAGAAAGGAGCAGGGGAGAAGGGGGAAGGAGGAGAAAGTAAGAAGCAAGTTATCTCCATGAGAATTCTAGTCAGGAAACAAACCCCATGATGCAGCCATGTATCTAACTTATATTCTTTCATTTACCAACAATGGTGGTATTTACTCTTTGGCCTCATTCAGTACGGGTACTGTCTTTATTTCAACGCAATCAAATACATCTAATTTAAATAGTAGGGCCTTTCAGAAAACAGACTCACCTCTCAATGCAGTGAACAAACATTTGCATTACCAATTTATATTCAAATATGCAGTTATTTCCTGAGTCTCCAGCCAACTTATAAATTTTTATAACTTCTTTGAATTGTTAACATTTTTTTCAACACACTGCATTATTTCAGCTTTGTGAAGGGCTCAATAACAATCTTTCTGGTCAGGAAAAAAGGAAAAGGACATTAGAATAAAGAATGCCGAATAAATAACAACAAAACAGTACAGCCCGTACATCCACTCACACAAAGACAACTTTCATAGAGCGCTATAAGGAATTATCACAACACAATGTCCTTCATGTTGATTTCAGCAGTGAAAAGAATTTTTCTAGTTATTGAAGACTTTCCTGGCAGAGTTTCAGAAAGAGAGAAAAAAAATGAGATTCTACCCCAAACTGACTTCTGTGTAATGCAAGACCCGCACATTTTAAGGCCTGGTGGATAATGCGGCCATTCTTCCGAGAACTGTTCACAGCTGTAGCAATCGTGATGACCCAGCTTCAAAACACGTCTGCAGTCGCCGCTCCTCAGACACTTAGCAATCGCGAAGCTATTCCTGGACTCACTGGGATGGCGGGGCGAGCACAAAGTTTTGATTTATGCTGCTAACGAAACAACACACAGTTCTGATCTTTCCTCTAAGTGCCCTTCAGAGGACACGGACGGCATGTGCTTTGGGAGGGGGGAGTGGAGGGCAGAACTCACAGAAGCAGAAAGGAAGCTAAAAATTAAATGGAGGGCCACCCACAGTTACCTCGAGGAGAACCCACAGAGCGCTATGTCAGAATCACATCTTCGGGGCCACAAAAGACTCTTGTGCTCGGAGAGGAAGAAAGGGCACTGCAGGCCCGGGACGGGGAAGTGGCCAGAATGGGGGGGGGTGCCTTAAGAAGCACAAGCCAGAGATGCCACCCAGAGATGGGGGGGCAAAGTCATGGTGGCATTAGCCAATGAGGGGCTGACGGTCCCGGCAGCCTCCCCAGGCAGCCCCTCAGCGTCAGCTTCCCTCGGGCCCCCCACGGCTTTTACCTCCAGGAGCGGGGGCTGCTGGAGAGGGGCGAGGGGGCGCTGACCTCAGGCTTGGACGGAGACGTGCTGAGGGTGGGATCCCTGGACACCCCCAAGCCACGGGCGTCGGGGATCCTCAAGAGACCCCAGACCTTGGCCCTCCCAGACGCGGCCGGAGGAAGCGGCCCCGACACAAGCAGGAGAAGGAACGTCACCTTCAGCCAGCAGGTAAAAGCCCGGCTCAGGAGTGAGGCGGGGAGCCCAGGGCTGTGCGTGGTCCCCGTCGTTGGTTAGAAGACGGGGGTTCGGGTGATCCAGGAAGAAACCTCTGGGCTATCCTGGGGTTTTTACAAGACTTCCGATCTGCAGAGATGAGGCCGGAGACCTCCCCATCCTCCTCGGAGGCGGCCCGATGTCCAAGGTGGGAGGGCGTGTTCAGGACAGACAGAGCGAGTTACGTGGGCCCGAAGAAAAATCAGCCAGAACTGGGCTTCTAGCGAGTGTGGTCTATGTGCGCTTCATGCCGCTGGCTTCTAGCACTTTCCTCAGCGGCTTGTCCACTGCCCACGAGGGCTGGTGACAGTAGGTCTGACAGATGAGCAGGCACACAGTGGGCCTGCAGTGTCCACCTCCTCTGGCATGAGCGGTCATCCCTATTCAGCGTGACAGAGTTGCAGAAACTCCAAGTTCAAGGACATGCCCCACCTTCTGGGAAGCAGAGATACTTCTGAAAAACTTTTTGTCGTTAGTGTAAGTCGTATTGGCCACAAGGCCACCGGCAGATGTGTTTCTCAGAACCCATGACCCTGCAGGGAGACGCTCAGCCAGCGACGTGCTTGCTGCGCAATCCGGAGGGTCTGAGTTCGAGTCTCAGCACTCAACGTTAAATACTGGGCGTGGTGGTGCGAGCTATGATCTCAGCTCTGGGGAAAGGATGTAGGAGGATCCTTGGGACTTCCTAGTCTGGTAGCCCATCCTATTGGTCAGTTCCAGGCCAGCGAGAGACCCTGTCTGAATGCAAGTGCCAGCACAGAACGCTGTCTAGTGGTCTCTACATACACACGAACACATGTGCACCTGTACATGCAGATAGACGCGCGCACACGCACACATCCTCACACACACAGTCACACACATTCACATTCTCACACACGCACACTCACACACGCACACACTCACACACTCACACGCACACCCACACACATTCACACCCTCACACGCACACCTACACACATTCACATCCACACGCACACTCACACACGCACACATGCACACTCACACACGCACACATGCACACCCTCACACGCACACCCACACACATTCACACCCTCGCACGCACACCTACACACATTCACATCCACACGCACACACACACACATTCACACTCACACACGCACACACCCACACGCATGCACACATACGCACACACACTGACACACACAAACACACATTCACACTCACACACGCACACACCCACACGCATGCACACATACGCACACACACTGACACACAAACACACATTCACACTCACACACGCGCACACACTTGCATGCAGACACACACGCATGGAGACACACGCACACACAATGACACACACATTCACACACACACACACACACTCACGCACGACCTTGAGGACGATCCTTAAGTGGAAAGAGCCCATCCTGTCATTCCGTGGACACTGGTGTCCGTGCCCCGGGGCAGCATCTAACGCACAGGTCCCAGAAGACGGGTCGAGCAGTGAGCCACTCTGCCGGGCCGAAGGACGGGTGCCAAGGCTCCCGGCCGGCTGTGCTGGGGCATCCCAGGAGCTGCCCGCTCTGGAAGGGACACACCCGTCAGCGTCGGAGGCAAGAGATCTGCGCGCTGTCCTCGTTGCTGACGACGTCCAAGTAGCTTCTCAGGTCCTTGTGGATCCTGAAACTTCCGTCCAGCTCCCCGAGACGCGAGGGACACCTTGATGCGGGCCTTCAGGGGAGCCGGAAACTCTCAGACCCCCACTTCCTGTTCCCTCCCAGACCTGCTCTGTGATCAGCACTGCGAGCTGAAGGCTGGGGGTGTGGCAGAGAGCGCGCCCAGCGTGGGCAGCCCTGGGTTTAGCCGCCAGCACCACCTGGACCAGGCCCGGTGGGCACACGGCTGTCTGGGCATTGGGAGGTGGACGCGGCGTCCCCGACTAAATAGGCCGCGTCGGGCTCAGGAGGAGAACAGGTGTGATTCGAGCCTCTTGCCGCAGGCAGATAACCGGTCCCCCAGCACAGGCTGGAGTCTGTACCCCAAACCCAGACAGGGAGCAGGGAGTGGAAACTAACTCCAGAACAGACCGCGCCCCAGCAGTGCGTGCTGATCCTTCTCGGCACGCGTGGGACGCAAGTCCCGTGACAAGACACGGGCGTCCTGACACGGTGCCTGTGGCCTCCTTGCAGGTGGCCAACATCCTCCTGAATGGGGTGAAGTACGAGAGCGAGCTGACGGGGTCCACTGAGCAGTCCGAGCAGCCCTTGTCCCTGCGGAGTCTCTGTTCCACCATCTACAACATGCCTAAGGCGCTGCGCAACCTCTGCGTGAACCACTTCCTGGGTGAGCTCAAGGTGCCCCGCGTCCCGGTGCAGGCGTGAGGGGCGGGGCCTTGCTGGATCCGCCCCGCGCCCAGGTGCAGGCGTGAAGGGCGGGGCCTTGCTGGATCCGCCCCGCGTTTGGGTGCAGGCGTGAGGGGGCGGGGCCTTGCTGGATCCGCCCCGCGTTTGGGTGCAGGTGTGAGGGGCGGGGCCTTGCTGGATCCGCTCCGCGTCCCGGTGCAGGTGTGAGGGGGCGGGGCCTGTGCTGGATCCCGCCCCAGAGTCTGGCTTTCCACAGGCTTCTCCCATTTAGCCTCCTGGATAAGAACAAGTGGGAGTGGGCACTCCCCCTCTGTCCTGGGATTCTCCTTCAGGTGCCCCCCTGAAAGCTGGTGTCAAGGTTGAGGGACGCCCCACTTCCCCATCACCATGTCTCCAGAGCCAAAGCTTCATTCCCTGAAGTTCTCTGACAACATCGTTCAGTGATCGTCCCAGCTACTTTCCTGCTGTGAATGCCTGATAACTTAGGGGAGCCAGGGTTATTGTTGCCTGCACTTCTGGGTTGCAGCTCTCCGCTTGGCAGGAGTTTGCACCAACATCAGGAGAGCTGAGGGAACTGGCCACTCTGTACCCACGGAGAGCTGGGGGAGGATATGCTGCTTGCTCGCCTGCACGCCCGTCTGCCAAAACCCTGAACCAGCTCTCCGTCTCGCCCACCTGCCCAGGGGTCTCTTCACTGTAGGTTGTCTTCCCAGGTTCTTTAACCGACATTTGGGGAAAACATATTTTTTTCACTTGGTTTTTCGTTATCAGTTCCTTGCTTTCATTCTCAATATATTTTTGCTCAATATATTTTACACACACACACATACACACACACATGAAGCATGACCTGCAGTCATCTTGCTGTCCCATGCAAGGGCCCAATCAAGGATGTGGCCGAACACAGGTGCCAGGGATTCAGGGAAGTACCACTAATTATAGCCCAACACAAAGACAGGGATATAAACGTCCAACCATAGGGGAAGGGTTTGACATAGCATGATAATCCCACACTGTGCCACTTTGCAGCTTTGAAAATCAATCCATTTAATAATATTCGACGGGCTGGGGATGTGGCTTAGTCACATCCTGGTCTAGTCTAGGCTGGTATGCATGGGGGCTTGGGTTTGATCCCTAGCACTGCAGTAAACCAGGTGCAGCGATGTATGCCTGTGGCCTCACACTCAGGCGGGAGAGGCAGAAGGATCCAAAGGTCAGTGTTACTCTCAAGTGAGCTCAAGACCAGCCTCAAAAAAAAAAAAAAAAAAAAATGACCACCGGGTCAGAGATGCTCTGAAGCTTTGCCGGGAACAGGTCACTTCCCCATACAGTTCCCTCAAGTAAGCGGCTCCCCCGCAGGCATGCATGTTTGCAAAACGTGTCCATGGGGAATGAAAGAGCAAAGCACACCCACCCCATTTCAACATCGTTCCCAGCGTGGGGACACTATAGGTGGCATATTTGAGCCTCCAAAAATCATGTCTGAACTTCCTTTCCTTTTTTCATTTTTTAAAATATTGTGTGTTTGTGTATGCATGCGTGCGTGTGTGTGTGCGTGCATGTGTGTGTGTGTGTGTCTATTAGAGGGCACTATATGTCCCTGTAGAGGACCAGGGGCAACTTCGGGAATCATCTTGCATTGCTTCTACCTCCTTCTTGCTTTGCTGTGGGATTTCCCAGGCTCTGCCCACCAGGGCTGGAAGTGCAGGCTGCTGCCATTTCTACCTGGTGTTTTTACGTGGGACCTGGGATCAGAACCCAGGACCTGCTGCTTGCGAGGCAGTCTTATCCCCTGAGCCATCTCTCCAGCCCTCCCTTTTTTTACTTTTGAGACAGGGTCTCGGTGCCCAGCTCCATGCTAGCCAGCTATGATCCTTCTGCCTTGTCTCCCCAGTACTGAGATGACAGGTGTGCGCCCCCAGACTTTGCTTTCCGACCGGTCGTGGCAGCTGGGGGGGCAGGGTCGGGGTCACGGCTCGTCTTCCTTCAGGGTGGCTGTCCTTCGAGGGGATGCTGCTCTTCTACACAGACTTCATGGGCGAGGTGGTGTTCCAGGGCGACCCCAAGGCCCCCCACACGTCGGAAGCCTATCAGAAGTACAACAGTGGTGTCACCATGGGCTGCTGGGGGATGTGCATCTACGCCTTCAGTGCCGCCTTCTACTCAGGTACGTGTCCTCTGCGCTGCCCCTCCACGTGCTGGGGCCCAGGGATGCCAGAGATGGGGACAGGAGCGGGCTCTCTACAACAGCAAAATCCCGCCTTAGTGGGAGGCACTGTACTTTTGTTTTAAGAAAGGGAAGCGAGAAAGGAGAGAGGGAGAGGAGAGGGGAGGAACGAGGAGGGGAGGCAGGGAGAGAGGAAGCAGGCCGGCATATGCCACACACGTCAGGGGACAACTTCCTGAAGACAACTTCCAGGACAGCTTTCCATCACTCCATCACGGCTGCAGGGATCAAATTCTGGTCAATCATTTACACTCAGATGCCTTTACTTGCCGAGCCATCTCGCCAAGTACCTGCTTTGTAATCCTGCTTGCTGCTGGGTTTGCCAGCTGACCCGTCCATGCCTGGTGCAGACACTAACCCTGAGGGCAGCAGGCCTCCTTCCCAGAGCCAAGCAGATGTGCTGCTCCCAGACCCCCATGACCAGAGGAAAGTTAGCCGAGAAGTCTGGGTCCATCCAGAGGCGATGGCGGGCAAGAGGACTTGGAGGGTTGAGCCTGCGGCCGTGGGGGCGGGGGGGGGAGTGAAGAGGGGAAGAGGACCCTGAGTGACCCCAGGGACGTCAGGCTGAGTTCACACCAGGGCAGTCCAATGCCCCTGGCTGGCAGTGTGTCCTAGGCAGGCATTCTCTCTGGGGAAGGAAGCAGGGAGGGACTCGGTATAAAACGGTGGTGCGGAACAGAACTGGAATGGCCTTGTGCCAAAAAAGCTGTGCATGGGAGAGTTCCATCAGCTCTTCATGCACCACCAAGAACATCTGTCAGCCGGCGAAGCGCTTGTCATGCATACGGGAGAACCTGTGTTCGAGCCCCAGTGCCCACACAAAAAGCAAGATGTGGTGGTGGTGGGGGGTGCAGGACACAGGACAGATACACCTGGGATCTGCTGGCTTGTCTCAAAAGCTGAGGCAACAGCACCTGAGGAGCTTTGCCTAAGGTTGACTCTGCCTCCACAGGTCCCTGCACCGCCCCCCCCCCCCCCCGTACCTTTTGTTTGTTCTTGACCATTTTAAAATATGGTCACTCTCAGCTCCGGGGACACACAAAACCAAGCCCAGGGACCCGCAGGCCCACACAGAGGCTGCTGCTCACTTGACACGTGAACGTGTTTGCACGCAGGAGCAGACACAAGCTCAGGCGTGAGCTCGTGCACACTTTAAAGCAGGTCAAGCCCCGGCTGCAGCTGTGTAGTCGGCTTGCCTCGCATTCTGAGCTTGGCAAGGTGGCTGCACCTCTGGGGCAGGCAGACTGTTAAGAAAGGCAGATGGCCCAGCAGGCAGAGCGCTCCTTGCTACCCGCCTGAGGACTAAAGTGCAGGTCTCCAGAACTCATGGAAATACCGTGTGGATGTGGCAGACCACCTGTAGTTCAAATGGGCCAGCTCTGGCTCAGTGAGTCCCATTTCAAATGAGGCGCAGAGTGACCAGGGAAGATACCGGACACGAACCACAGGCGCGCGCGCGTGCGCGTGCGCACACACACACACACACACACACACACACACACACACACGTGAAGAAACAAAGGATTTGCAGGTTGGGACACAGCTCAGTGCTGTAGAATGTGTGCATGTCTCCCCCCATAAAAACCCAAGTGTCTGACCTCACACACAAGCCCCCCATGGCCTCTGGTGGTTTTATTTGATCCCTGTTGTCACGCCATCTCTGGGTGCCCCGTGGCACTTGTGAAGATGCACAAACGGGGCACTGGTGCTGTACCCATGGTAGGAAGGAGACGCGGGGACCACAATCGACAGATTCAGCCCCAGACGCGACATTCCCCAGCTTCTCGGGTGTTTCAGCCGAAAACCTCTGGGCCCGCAGCCAAGTATAAATGAGGACCCCCCAGGCTCTGACACAAATGACAGCCTGGACGGGCATCCCTCTGCAAGTGCCTTCTCGGCAGGGCACACTGCCTGGCATTGACTCCCTGCCATGCCAGGTCTGTCCTGGGGTGATGGCGCAGGCTGGGTGCTGAGCTTCTGTCCCCCCCCCCAGCCATCCTCGAGAGGTTAGAGGAGTGTCTGAGCGTCCGGACCCTGTACTTCATCGCCTACCTCGCCTTCGGCCTGGGCACGGGGCTAGCCACTCTCTCCAGGAACCTGTACGTGGTCTTGTCTCTCTGCATCACCTACGGCATCTTGTTCTCCACGCTCTGCACCCTGCCTTACTCCCTGCTCTGTGACTACTACCAGAGCAAGAAGGTGGGTGCCGTCTCCACTGTGCCCCCTACTGGGGTGGGCGTGTCAGCCACTGAGGCAGGGGGTGAGAGTGGGAGGACCCTTCTGAGTCACCCTGACACCTGCCCAGATGCAGTGCAGGCGGCCACGGGACCCTTGGCTCTTGCCCGCTTCGAGACCCATCCCTTCTTCCAAGCATTGGCTTCCTCGGTCCCGTCCGCACCGTAGCATGTCTGCTGCATGCGCCTCTGTGGCGGCCGACGCATCCTCCCCCTCAGTTTGCAGGGTCCAGTGCAGATGGCACGCGGCGTGGCATGGGCGTGGACATCTCCCTGCTCAGCTGCCAGTACTTCCTGGCCCAGATCCTGGTCTCCCTCATCCTGGGGCCCCTGACCTCGGCCGTGGGCAGCGCCAGCGGCGTCATGTACTTCTCCAGCCTCGTGTCCTTCCTCGGCTGCCTCTACTCCTCCCTGTGCGTCACCTATGAGATTCCTCCCGGCGACGCGGCCGACGAGGAGCACCAGCCCCTTCTGTTGAACGTGTGACTGTGGACTTGGGCGTGGTCTGTAGTCTTGGTGGCCAGGCAGCTCCCGATGGAGTGTAAATACATGTCAATAAACTACAGTAGCAAAGCCCGCCGTAGCCAGCAGCTCTTCCTCAAGCGCTAGGGGGAGGGGAGGCATGGGGGGCATCCTATCCCCAAGATGGCATCTGCAGATGTTCCTGGTCATCACAACTCCACCGCGGGCCACTTGCTATCAGGATATGGTAAATGTCCTAAAATGCACAGTCATAAAAAAGACAGTCAGCCTGTAGCTGGACCCCACATTCCACACATGACATTGCAGGTGACAGCGTAGCTCTGGGCCGGAGATCACAGCCGCCCACCCATCCCATCTGCCCACCCACTTGCTTGCTAAGGTTTGGATTTGAGCCGTCCCCCCAGACGCTTGTGTGAAAGGCTTGGTCCACAGCCCGGGTACAGCTGGAAGGTGGCAGATGGCGGAGGTTGTCTTTGGGAGGCAGGATGGTACCTCAGCCTTGCGGCACGTTCTCCAGCTACACACTCCCTCCGTGAGGTACTGGGCAGCATCTTCAGGGGTAACGACAGCCCCTGTGGCAGTGGACAACCATGCCCAAAGCTTCCCTTCCTGTGGGTTGAATCTTGGGCACGCCCCCTTCCTGCAGGGGCCACCATGGGCAAAGCATGCTCTCCACTGATGGCGATGAGGGTCCTTCAAGATTGATCCTAGAACCGGGAGGGTGGCAGTTGCGCAAGGACTGCTGCAGACTGCTTCCCGGGGCCGGAGTCTTGGAAAGCACCCACAGCTGAACACTTGCAGATCCTTTTTCCACTCAGTGAGCATTTGCTGGGTGCCCCCTAGGCCCTTCTGGGGATGCACCATGGAAAGCATGAGAAGAATCTGCTCTTAATGCCTTTCCCTACTGAAACACCATGGGATGCGTGTGGGCTCCTGATCCTCCCGGTGGCCACAGCTGCCCTGCCAACTCTGTGCCTGCCCCACTTGACCTGACATCGCCCCCATGGTATCAGCAGGGCGGGTTGTAGGCGGTGAGGGCGGCCCCAGAGGGCAGCAACCTGGCTTTGTAACCGCTGCCACCTGGTGGCCCAAGCTGACAGCACCACGTGGCTTAAGGGGAAGGGCGGGACTCGGGAGTGCCCGCCTGTGGCTAGGCGCACTGAAGTCTTTGGCCTCGCAACAGCATGGCCTCCTTGTTTTACAAATTGGATTCACCCTCAGGGCTCACTGGAGACCAAGTTGTTCCCAGATGTTCCCACCTCATCAAGACAGCGTCTGCCGGGGGCCGGTCCACAATGGCGGGCGGGGCAGGGATGGCAGCAGTGGCCCTCAGACTTTCAGACACCCTGGACCACAGAAAAGGCCCCTCTCTCCAGCTATCCAGGGCAATCAACACTAGGTATCAAAGGACCTTCAGAAAGGGCCACCCACCCATCCTCGCACCAACACATCACTCACCCACCCATCCTCCCATCCCCTGAACGCTTCAGAGCTCGTGACTGTCACTCGGCTCTGAGCCCAGGAACAGGGGAGCAGAGGTGTTCACGGCCCAGGTGGCGCTGGGTTAAGAGCTGCGCCGGTGGCCTGGATCCCAAAGTCACCAAAATGAAGCAACTACCAGTCCTGGCCAACACTGGGAACGAGCAGCGGAGAAGCTGGGCCCAGCTCTTCCGCTGTCTGAGCCCTGAGCAGCAGTGACCCAGGCCAGCCGGGGGTTGAGGACAGAGCCTTGGTAACTTTCAGCAGCAGACCAATGGGACACGCCACGGCCCAGGCTCCACCGGGTCCTAGCTGGGTCTGAACCAGAACTGCACGAAGACTTGTCAATCTCCACCACGGCCCAGCACTGACCAACCCTCCTGTAGTGGAGCCCACTGACCTGATGCTCAGGTACCTGGGTAACGAGATCCATTCTGACTTCAAAGCTAGACTTGGGAGGCTCTAGACAGGCAGGCACGTTCTGGTTGGTGCAGATCACGCTTTGGGTCTCGGCCTGGCCAGGCCCCAGGCTGCCGAGCGCGGTTTCTGGGGTGGGACCTGAACCTCCCAGACAACTCAATGCTGAGCTACTGGCTTTTGAAGACCTTGACACCTGTAACTTAAGTCTCATCAAGAATGATCTCCACTCACCCCAGTAGCACCCCTGAGGTTTCCTTTCCTGTAGCTTACGGCTGTGCGGAGATTCCCTGTGCTGTGGAACCTCCCACGCTATTCTTCCAGGACAGTTACTTCACTGCTCTTACGGAAGACTTAAAGTGTCAAATCAGAACGCGCTCTTCCTGGGTTTCTGGTTTTATTCATGAGAGCGTAAGCACGTGTATCCATGGTGCTCGGGCAAAGTCAGTTTTCTCCTTCCCCCACGTGGACTTCAGGGGTCAAACTCAGGGTCAAACCTGCCGGACTTGCGAGCAGGTACCTTAGCTGCCTGTCTTACCTGTCCGGTGTCGCGTTCCACCCAGGCCGCTCCAAATGGTAAAGGTTCGTTTTTATGACTGAATAGTATCGCATCACACACACGACTGCACATGTACACACCTGCATTCCCCCCAGTTCACACCTGCATTACTCATCCATCAGGCTCCCGACACTGATTTCCTGTCTGGCGCATGCTGGCTCCTGTTGGTGGTCAGACTCTAGTTTACGTCATGGCCACGCGGCCTTGTTTCCAGCGCGCGCTGCTCTCACGCGGGCTTTTCTACAGCTAAACTCAAACGTGTCCACTCGCTGGCACTCAGCTCTCACCAGTCACCCACCTTGCCAGGCTTCATGTCTCTGTGCCCTGCCAAGCAGGCCCTAACGGGCACTGCTGTCTTGCCCTTCCAAAGCGGGCAGCGCCCGGCCATGCTGTCTCGCAGGTTCTCCTCTCCAGCAAGCGCTCGGCTGTTCTGGTCTCAGAAAACCTTAGAACATCTTCGCCCCTGACAAAAACTTCCAGGTGCAGCGCTGAAGGGGCAGGAAAATGACCCAGGCGCCGGGGAGGGCAGCAATGGGTGGACTCCAATGCCCTGGTGGTCCCATCCACACCTTGTTAACATCTGATACACCCTCCCGGAGAAACCCCCGGGGACCAGCGCACACTTCAGCCCGGGGAATGATTTAGGGGCCGAGCGGGGCCCAGAGGCTGGTGGATTCCAGGAGGCGGAGCTTGGCTGGTGACGCCCCAGGAGGCGGAGCTTACCTTCTCCAGGTGGCTCCAGCTTGTCCTCAGCAGGGGAGGGGCCCCGCAGTGGCGCGGGCAGAGCAGACCAGAAGAGCTGTGTCGGTGCCCAAGAGCGCAGGGATTCTCGGGGGAGCCCTCCCTCAGGCAGCCCAGCCCCCCTGCTTGTTGCCCACTCGGGGGAGTCCAGGCGGGACCACCCCGAGCCCCGCCCGTGCTCTGTGAATGAGCCAACACCCAGTGTTGTAGTGTACTTGCTTTTATTTATGTCCACAAATATTTCAAAAAATTACAAAATACTCAAATGGAGAGAACACAGAAGTCACGATTCCGCGCGCCTACTCTGCTTACACTGTGTCTTCTCGCGGCAAACTACTCGTATGTACACTCAGCTCCGAGGTCTACAGAACCGCAGCCATCAGAATGTCCGCTCCACTCTGCTGCAGGGAGACGCGACGCTCAACCTTGACGACACTCAACGAGATACGCACAAAACACAGGCAGAAACCCAGGCTGCAAATGCAAAAACCTAAAGGAAACCAGCTTTGGAGACACTGAGGGGCCGTGGCCGCTGCACGAGCTGCAGTGGGCTGGGCAGGGAAATGCCTCGGGCCCACCGGGGACACGCGGAGCACAAGGAAACTTCTCAGGAGGATGTGAGCGCACACGCCACAGTCCTGCTGGCTCTTTGGAAAAGAGGCAAAGAGAGGGACGCGGGTTTAGCCGAATGGCAGATTCGGTCAAGAGGAAGAGGGGAGGGCTGGTAGGGACAGTGGCGCTGGTCCAGAGCCCAAAGGGGAAGTTTTCCTCAGAGCTGTAGACCACGTATAGGGCACGTGACCACCCCAGAAGAAAACAAATGCCTTTGTGCCCAGGTGGCCGGAAGTTTGAAGATAGAGACTGAACCTGACCTCGCCTCCTGTGTAACCAAGGCAGAAATGGAATGCAAGGAAACAAAGAAATGAAAGCAAACTACGAACACTTGCAACAGACACACCAATCCCTGCTGCGGGTTCAGGGCGCGAGTCCAGAGCCCGGAGCAGCATGCCCGGGGGGTCTAGACACATCTTGTCCACCCACAGAGGGTCGCTGGCTACTTCTCAGGTTCGACCACCACAAACATGAGCAGAAATGGCCTACGAGAGTGTGAATGAGGAGCAGGAGGTTGAGTTGGCATGCTGGCAGAAAGCTGTGCACCAGACACCCCACCCTTGGTCTTGGAGGGAGGCTGGTCCATTTGCTGGCCTCTTTTCCAAGCAAGGGTTTCCCAGGGGCACCTGCGTACAGCTAGGACCCCATTTCTATATCCAGAAGGAAAACAAGACTCAAATAGTTTCCTAGTGATGTGGATCACAACGCACAGGCCCACTGGAGTCAGACTCAGAACCACGCCAACACCAGCTGTCCTTCAGCTTCGCTTGGTCCTCACGAGATCAGATAGGACATGCACGCAGGCGGATCTCTAACACTCTTTGGCAAGCATGTGCCCTGGGTCTTTCGTGTGCTGAGTTATTTTATTGACTCCTTTTCTTGAGTTTTCTATGAAAGCTTCAGAGTATTAAAAAAGGCAATTTATTTAGAACAATCAAATGTGTGCACACAAAACTCTATCTATCAGACACACAGAAACCATGCGCTTTCTACCCAGAGACAGCACTGAACTCCTACGCACACTGAAGGAGGCTCACTTGGACACGCCTGCCGCCGTGGAGAGCATGCGCGGGACAGAAACGAAATCTAAGCAGCAAAGTAAAAGCCGGTGGCACCATCCCTGCCACGCCCTGGATGCTCCTGCCTGCTCGCAACAGGTCACGCCCATCTGTCCCCTTTAATTAAAGGGATAATTATATATAACTTTTTATTAAAAAATCAACTCTGTATTCTGTCAATAGCTGGTAGGAATTCACAATCAGTGACATGGCTGGAAAAAATAGATCAGAACAGTCGTTTGTGGAAGAAAAAAAAAAGATTTCTAAAATTATTTATTTACAGATGTAAAAAGCCATGCTGCAGAACTTTCTCAAATTATGAAGATTTCCTACAATGTATTAAAATAAAAGATTTTTTAAAAATTATAGCTCTTGGATTCCAAACTCATCTGCCGCCTCTCTGCAGACCCGGTGGGCCCTGGAGCCCACTGCTCGCACAGTGAAGGGTGTGAACGGATTCTAGCACCTACTGAGAAATAAGGAAAGGAAACTAAAGCCAAACCCCAAGATTGCAGGGAAGTTTTCTGGGTATTCAGTCCAGCCCAGGACACACTAAGTTTCTGGGGGACTGTCATGCAGGGAGACTCGAGCGTCTCAGTAAATCCTCTCAACAAACGAACACTATTATGTAGATACATTTTTAGTTGTGGGGTTTTTAAATATATAAAGAAATCTTTAGAGGATGCTCCTTTTGCTTTTTGTAGCTCCTACTGTTTGTAAAAAGTCCTGTTTTGTCCCCAAGAATTAGCGTTTCCACAGCCAGCATTAACAAATAAATAACTTATAACTGCTTGTCACCTTCTTTCTTCAGCCGACTAGAAAAGAGAAAACGAAAGAGGAAGACAACAAGAGGGACATCAGGCAGGTGGCAGCAGGTTTCAGAACCCACTGGCTGGCAAGCCTCACCCCTGCCCCAGCGCCTGTCACGCAGCCATCGCCTGCCCCTCCCACGGTTCAGGGAGGGTCCCGAGGGCCTCACCTGTAGTAATCCTCCTGACTGGGCAGGTGGCCGCCGTGCATGTGGGGGTGTCCGTGCAGCCACTGCTGCTCCATGGCCAGTCTCTGCAGCTCGGCCGACTGCGCGTGCATGGCCTGAAGCTGGTGGGCCGCTGACATGGGGGGTGGGATGGCCCCAGGCAGGTCTCGGGGATAGGGGGTGCCTGGCAAGCACAAAACAGGCGCCGCTACAAAAGCAAGTCAAGGGAGTAGCGAGAAGCAGGGCAACACAAACAGGAGAGACCCTCTGGCAGCTGCGGCCCCGGCTGGCTCTAGAGGACAAGTGGTCCCCCGACGGCCTCCCCCCACCAGGCTTCCTGCCTCCTTCCCCAGCCCCCGCCTCCAGCAGACAGGCCTGTTTTCTCCGCGGCCCACGTTCCTTCTGGTGTTTGCCAGGTGCACTTAGGACCCAGCTCCCCTGCATAATCCTCCCCAAGGCAGGAGTCGGCCTGCCTTGTCCCCTCACAGTGGACAGCAGAGAACCCCACTTATTTGGCTGGTAAACGTAGGAAGGTGAGGCTCTGCCTGGAAAGCCCGCCCTCCTCCGCTGAGTCCTTACCGAACACCGGGTGGCGTAGCATCTCGTGCTCGTGGGGGGGCTGCCCCAGCAGAGGGCTGGGGAGAGTGCCAGGAGGGTACGGGAAGCGGGCCAGATGAGGACCAGCAGTCAGGGGGTCGACCAGAGGATGAACTGGGCCTGCTGAACCTGAAGATAAGGACACAGGTCCGGATACGGTTGTGGGGGGCCTGCACCTTTCCTTGTGCGTGATCGGCGGCTTCCTGCTCACCCACCTGCTCTTGGTCACCAGAGGGGTGGAGGGTGACGAGGAGCCCGTGCCGACGCTCGCAGTCCCTCCCACCCTCGAGACAGCCGAGCCCAGGCCTGCCCTGCGCCCTCCCATCCAAGGGCCCAGTCTCAGCCCCCACCGCCTGCTCTCGCTGCTCACAGCGACTCAAGTGTCTCGTCCCCGCTGCTGAGCAGCACCGTTCTTCCTCCCCACCGTGGAGTCCTGCACAGTGCGGCTCACGGCCGGCCTCCCGCACACCGGCCTCCCGCACACCGGCCTCAAGTACAGCCCCCCGTGCTTGTGTCTATCGCCTGCACTCGCGTGTCTGGAGAGTGCCCTCCGTGGGCCCTGCCCACAGCACGGGACTGCCCAGTCCTTGCTGCTACGCCGAGGCAGCAGCCCTGCCCCATTCTGTCCCTGTGATTCCGCGGTGGAGATGCGGGGCCGCGCTCATTCTCGCTACAGGACAGACGACTAGCTTTCCTAAGGAGCCCAGTGCCTGCGTCTGGACCTCGCTTGGCTCCAAAGGCTGGCACAGGGCCAGGAAGCCGGGTTTTTGCCAGAGGCTTCTGTAAGAGGCCTGCGTACAGCTGTTTCCAGAGACGCACTGCTTGGGGAGCTCGAGGTTGTCCGAGGTGGCACCCATCCCTGCCCGGGCACGCACCTTGGTGGAGCGGGTCCTGCTGATGGAGGTGGAGGTGGGAGTGGATGTGGGAGTGCTGGTGGTGGTGGGGGGTCACGTTGAACATCTGCAGTCGAGCCAGGGGGTCGCTGGTCAGCGAGGCCATGCGCTCGGCGTGGATGCGCTCGGCGGCCAGTCTATCCGGGTAGCTCATCTCAGGCCTCAGCTGGGGGCCTGCCAGGGCCAGTCTCTCCCGCTCCAAGGGGTTCAGGCCGGGATGGAAAGAGGCAAAAGGGTGGGGACCCGCAGTGGGGGGGATGGTGAGTGCGCTGTGGCGGGCGAAATGCTCCATGGGGTTGGTGGCTGGGTGCAGGGGGTCCAGCTCTGGGGGCTTCACTTCAAAGCCAGGCTTCATCCTCTCCCGCAGCTCCCGCTCGCGGATCTCCCGCTCTCGCAGCTCCCGTTCCCGCAGCTCCCGCTCGCGGATGGCGGGATCAACGTTGTAGAGGCCTGGCATGTGGTAGGCCAGCAGGGGGTCAGCGGGGTTGAGCGGCATGTAGAAGGGATGGTTGCGATTGGTGGGGGACATGACATGGGGCCGAGCGTACTCGCTCAGTGTCCGGAGGGCAGGTGTGTCTGGCCCAATGTATGGGGGCACGGCAGCAATTGTAGTCGGTGGTGGTTCGAACGAAGGCCGCATGTGGCCGGGCCCGCTGAGCTGGGGGTCACTGAGACGGCCTTCGTGGGCGGAGCTGGACACCTTCTGCTGAAGGAAAGTGTATGTGAGGGGCAGGCGCCAAGCCACCTGGGGTCCGCACCCCGTCCTGCTCCGTCCTTAAACTCAGGCCAACCTGGTCTCCAGCCCAACACCAGCCCAACATGGAGATGAAGGGCCCCGGCCCCAGCTGCGCCGTGATGCAGCCTCGTAACTCCCACATGGCGCCTGCAGCTGCTCTCACCCCAGGTGGGCGCGAGGCACGCGGGGAAGCCCAGAGGCTGGCACAGACCGTGAGGCCCTGGGCGGCTGCCCGCCACCTTTCTAACCAAGCCAGGCACAAAGTCATGATCCAGAAGGCAGAGAAGGAACCCCATGCCCTTCTCTTTCTCTCTAACGTGCTGGGACTGTGGAAGGAGGCCATGCCCACAGGGGGCAGGCCCACGGGTGAAGGGGGAGGGGGCTCATTGCGCGAGAGCCCAGGAGATGGGTACCCCTCAGCGCCAACTGCACGGACGATGCCAGGCAGCCTGGCATGGAGAGCGGGCCACACGGCCTGGCTTGGGGGGTCTCCTTGGTGCGTGTGTGCCCCCCAGGACTCACGGCCGCGCGCTCCGCTTCGCGTTCCCGTTCGCGCTCCTTCTCCTTCTCCTTCTCCCGCTCCTCGCGAGCCTTCTGCTCGGCCTCCCGCTTGGCCTTCTCGACGGCCTCCTCCCGCTTCTTGGCCAGCTTGGATCCGGCCAGGGGCATGAAGTACAGGTCGGTTCGTGCACACGAGTTGTAACCCCGGTCCAGGTGTTTGTAGAACCTAGAAAGGGAGCAGCTCTGGCCGGGGTCCCCACCGAGGCGTCGCCAGTCCCTGCCAATACCGAATTCTACCCACACCCAGGCAGGGCCGGCATCCCCGGAAGTCGGTACCTGGCAGACTGGCTGGCGTGGCTGGGGGTGTCGACCACCGTCGGCTCAGGCGATGGGCTTCTCGGAGGGGGAGGGGGACTTTCAGGCTCCTCTGCATCATCCAGAGCCTCCTCCTTGATCTGTACGGTGGGCAGAGGGCAGGACGGCGCCCCTGGGACGCTGCCTCCCGAACCAGCAGAGCAGGGGGGCTGGGATGAGGTGCTGGGTCCCGCAGGTGGAGTTGAGGTGGGGGGGCAGGAAGGTGGGGTGATGGGAGGAGGGCCTCCAGGCACGAAAGGATGCTGAGGAAATGGGGGTTGGGGGGGCACCTGGTGAAGGCTGGCAGCTGGGTGGGAAGTGGCAGGAGGGGGCAGGTTCTGGCTTTGAGTGAGCCCAGGGGGCTGGGCAGGGGAAGAGGGCAAGGGCTGGCTCTGGGGCATGAGCTGCAGGGGTGGAGGGTGGGCCGAGGGAGGGTGGTGTGTGGACAGGGAACTGAGCGGCTTCAGGGCTGGAGGGGGTGGCAGGTTGGCATTCATGGAGAAGGGCGAGGGCCCTGAGAGGTGAGGCGGGTGCTTGTGGGCCTGTGGCGCCGGAAGCTGCGGGATGGGTGTGGTGGGAGGGGGCTTGATGTGAGGCATGGCTAAGGGGGCAGGAGGCAGGGGCTGTTCTCTGGGGGGCTGCTGGGGCTGCAGCGTTGCCTGAGCGGCCGGGAGCTGCAGGGTGCCGTGAGTGTGGGCTGCTGTCGGGGAGGCTCCCAGAGGGCCTTGGCCTGGTGAGGACTGCGGAGGGAGGCCGAAGGGCTGAGCAGGGCCCGGGTGCTGCAGCAGGGAGCCGGTCTGCAGGCTGTGAGGGCCAGGTGGGCCCTGACTATGCAGGGGGGGCTGGCCGTGAGGGGGCGCGGAGGTCTGGCCAGCTGGTGCAGTCAGAGGCTGCAGTGGAGGGTGGGGTGAGGGGAGTCGGGGCGGGTGCAAGGGGGGTGCCTGCTGGATGTGGGCATGGGCCGTTGGTACCAGTGCAGCCTGAGCCTGGCTGGAGGGCTGTGAGGCTGCAGGAGAGCCCTGGGGAGGGACTGCGGTGGCTGAGGGTGTGGGTCCTGGGGTGAGGAGCTGGGGTGCTCCTGGAGGGGCTGTGGAGGGAGTCGGGGCAGCCCCTCCGGGAGCTTGCAAGGCTGGGGGCTGGGTCTGCAGTGTCTGCTGCTGAGCTGAGGAGTCCGAGTCGCTCTCGTGGTCCTGAGGGCTGGGGATGCTGGGGGACGTGCTGCGATTGTCCTGGTCAATGTCTTTGGGGTCACTGCTTCCCTCATCGTTGACGCTGCGACTGTCGGAACTCTCCCCCTCGCCTTCGGATGGCGAGTTGGGACGACTGATCTCCTAGAACAGAGCAGCAGGGATGGCACCCAAGGCAGCAGAGCGCTCAGGGTCCAGGCCGTGCCAGCTCCTGTGCTGGAGTCGGGGCGCTGCGTGACGCAGAGGCTGGGGGCTCTGACGGAGCCTGTGAGCAGACTCACCTGGGTCTTGGTTTTCTTGGAGCTGGGTCTGTCGGTCTCCTCGGTGTCGGAGGACGCCTTGTCCCGCTGACGCTTGCTGCTCTTCAGCGGCGATGCGGCCTCTTCCTTCCCCTTCTGCAGCCCAAGGAAACGACAAGTTTATGGACAGCGCCCCCAGCCTGACTTGTCTCCAGAAGCAAGAGAGCTTGGGAAGCAGCCCGTGGTGGAGAAGATCTCCTGGTTGGGGAGAAGCCCGTCAACCGCTCCACTGTGTGCCTCTGAGGCAGAGGCCCCTCTCTCAGGCTCCCGGCCTCTGTCGCGGCACTAAGGCAGGACCATCAGTGTCCAGACAGCTGGACCAATGAGCCGCACAGTCCCGCCTGCAGTCAGGCTGCACTGGGAAGGGGGGGCGGGCGGCGGGCACTCTACCAGCGCTGACCTTGGCTGACTTCTTCATCGTCTCTGCTTTGCTGTCATTGCTGGAGGTGCTAGCAGCGCTGGGGGAGTTCCGGCCGCTGGACCGGATGTCTTCACTGATGGGCGAGGCACGACCATCCGGGCTGGCAGGCTGCTTCTTCCGACCACTGCGTAGTGTGGACATCTGCACCTCAAAACCAAAGGTAAGTGAGGAAGGAGCCCCAGGCCCACAGAGGCCGACAGAGCCCAGCAGAGCTGGAAGGACACACAGGACGTTCCTGGAAGTAACAGGGCAGCAGACAAGCAACGCGCAGTCGCTCCACACCGAACCGGTCCCACCTGAGTGAGTCTGAAGCGCCCAGAGACAAGGGCCTGAGACTGTGGGGCGGTGCTCACGAGCGCTTAAGCCCTCAGAATTTTCTGGCAAAGCCACAGGGCTCAGCTGAGCCCAGGATGAACAATGGGAGGAACGATCCGATCAGGGCTGAAGGGAGCAGCCTGAAAGACTCCCCCAGTCCCAGGCACGTTTCCAATCCTGGTGAAACCAAGGTTTCCCTTTCCTTGTAGGCAGCTGTCCCTCTGCATCCAGGCTGGTCACGAACTCACAGCAACTCTGCCACCTCTACCTCCCAAGGACTCAATCACAGGCAGGAGCCACCAGGCCCCGCTAAACAAAGCTTCTTTATGAATACAAAGAAGTCCAAGTAGTGAGTAGAAACCTTTGCTAGAAGCTTCTAAAATTAAATCAAACATTTGAAGGAAAAAAAACCCCAGCTTGTGAACGTTTAACAGAGATGCCACACCGAGGGTGACGGCCCAGGTCAGAGAGGAAAGCTCTGCGCGCTGGCGCTGACCACAAACCAAGACCAAGGAGGGCAGAGTGCTGCCCCGCCAACTGCAAGGGTCGACTTCTCCACCGAAAACCGCTGTCCTCTGGTGCGCGGGAGCCCCGGGACCAGGTGCCCAACTCACCGAGCCCCGACTTCGCCTCGTCCTCATGCTATGCTTCCCGCTGAGCCCATCGTCCTCCTCCTTGACGGGCTTGAACATGAATGGCGGGGGGTCCACAGGCTTCTCGATGGGCGGCAGCTCGCCGTACTTCTTGAAGTGGATGCGGCAGTCTGTGCAGAGCAGGATGTTCTCCCGGCCCCCGTGGTGCCAGTCTTTGGAGGCTGCATGGGGGGAGGTGGGCAGTGTCAGAAACCACGTCTGGCCAGAGGGGCTCATCTGAAGGCTCACACCTGACCCTGGTGAGGGGCACGAACCGCCCGCTCCTCTGAGCGCCGCCCTCTTGCACGAATCCATGCTACCCGCCGACCATACCGTCCTCCATGTGTCTTCTACACGGGGCACGAGGTCGGAGAAACAGATTCAAGCCGCTCAAGCACAATGCCCCCGGCGGGTTCCCAGTGCTGTGCGTGGGACGCTCTGAACCCAGTTAGTCCCCAGTGCAGGGGCGCGATGAGGGTACTCACTGGTGGTGAAGCAGTGGCGGCAGGCGTACCCCTTTAGCTCCTGCTCACTGTCCTCGCTGTCAAAATCATCCTCGCTGGCTGAACTCAGGTCCACTGCATGAGGTGGGTACAAACACTGACAGTGAGACACACTGGGCCAGGACTGGGCCGAGCAGTGGTCAGAAGAGCTCAGACCCTCAGGATCAGTCAAGAGCAAAGAGCTTGCAAGGGATGGGCAGTATTTTGGGGGTCTGACGTATCTGAGTGCTGCAGTGGGCTCGGTGTATCCACAATGCATCTCTGGTGCATGTGGGCAGCCTGAGGAATTCTGTCCCCCTGAGATGACTTCTGCTCCTTTCCACAAGCAGCACAAATGCCGAGGCAGCGCCCTGGGCCAGGACAGAATGCAAAGCACTGCTGCTGTATACATTCTTAGGGGAGAAGGCAGGGCCTATGGGGCCTGCCAAGATTTTGGAAAAGCAAGAGGAAAAAGAACAAAGTGTCCTTTGACCTTATTTCCACTCAAACCCATGAGTCTTAGAGGCTCAAACAGTGTATCCTCCAATAAGGAAAACACCCCAGGCCAAGCTTATGTTTCTGCAAAATGTTAAATGATGGTGATTTTATTACAAGTACTTAAACACATGAACAAAATTTAAAGCCCTCCCTATTGAATATTCGTTCCCCACACTGGTGACCAGAACTACATACATGTGTCCCAAACAGGGGTCTGAGTCGCTGGCTCTGCAGGTTCACAGTGGGCTCACATATGGCGGGATGTGAACCGTCTCCCACCATCCTTTGCAATGCCCAGACCCCCCACTTACAGAATTCACTGGAAGGCGGTCTGGAGGGTGTGTTGACAGGTGTGGATGCGGTGCGAGTCTTAATCCTCCTGAACACAGCCTGCCGACGGTGCCGGCGATGAGCGCGGGAGCTGGCTGCTTCTGGAGTTTTCTTCCAATAGTAATAAAAGGTGATCAGCTCCCCCTGTGGAAAAGGGCCACTGTGAGGATGTGCACCTGGCACCCCACTACGCCCTCCTCTGTCCTGAGCTGGAAGCACCTGGCAGCAAGCACTCCTAAATCAGGAGGACCTAGTCTGCTAAGGACCACGCAGTAAGGGAGCTCCGCTGGGCCTGAGCTCAGCACCTTAGCTTAGCACCTGCAGGTGCTGTGACGCCAGTGGAGTCTTCTCAGGCACTCTGGTGAAACCGCAGGAACGTGAGGGAGGCCTGGCAGTGACCACCACAGAGCCGACCACTCACCAGCCACTGGAGAACACGGCCAAAGTACTGAAAGAAGGCCAGGAAGAAAGGAGCCCCCACCCCAAGATGAAGTGCTTTCTTCCACTTCCCCTGACTCTCCGAACAGCCCCCACACGAGCTGGCGGAAGGTCTTGAAGGCAACGAGGAGGACGGCGGTTGTTCTGTCTGCACCGTGCAGAGGGGAAAAGCATCCTTGGAAATGCAGCTGTGTTTTTAAATGGCGCTGGGCATCCTCGCCCCTCGGGCTCCAATGTGTTTTACACACACGAAGGTGCGCTCACCTCGCCTTCAGAGACTAAAGAACTTTAGAAAAAATTTAAAAAGCACAGAATAACGGATTTTTTCATAAAGTCAGATTTCTTTTTTGTCTGTGTGTGTAGTTATGGGTGTGTATGTGTGTGTTGGTGTGTGTGTAGGTACGTGTGGGTATAGAAGAGAGCACTGCGCATGCCTGTGGAGACCCAAGGATGACCCTGGGAAGCATCCTGGATTGCTCTATCTCCTACTTCTCAAGTGAGTGTTCTGAAAGGCAACACAACTTTCACAATGTAGTGATGCTAAGAAACAGCCCCCAATGCCAGACACCAGAGCTCTGGAAGCCAGCCTGGGCCTTTTCATGCACCTGCTCTGTGTTCTCCGTTAAGCTGGTGAGAAAATCGAGACCCGAAAGAAAAATACCAGAATCAGAGGTCAGTGCCATCTTTCCATTGGCATGTAACAACTTTTAAACCTAACAAGGAGTCCAAATACTGAGGATCAAGATGTCAGGCAGGTCTGAAGTCTGAAGTCACTGCAATCAAAGACTATTAACATAAGATTCAGAAAGTGGGGTGCATGGTTACTCTTCTCTGTTGCTGTGAGACACTCAAAATCAAACAATTTATGGGAGAAAAGGGAGATTCATTCGGCTTATGGTTCCAGAGGGGAGATATGGTCTTTCAGAGCGGGAAAGGCATGGCTGGCGGCGGGAGCTGGAGCCAGCATGAGTTATGTCCATATCAAGGAGGTGAGAGCTGCAAAACAGCCACTGTAAGAGCAGAGCTGCCCTGGGAGCAGGGTGGGGCTCATCAGCCTCACGGCCCACCATGTAACTTCCTTCAACAAGTGCCACCTCTTAAAAGCGCCGTACCTTTTGGAACAACTAACGATTCAAACACATGCACCTGGGGGACAGCTCACTTTTCAGACCACGACAGAGGGTACATGGCGGGACCTGCACGCACGGCTGGTCGGAGCATGAGGTGGTCAAGTTACTTGTAAAAACTGTGCCAGTTTCCATAAAATAAACACAAACCTTGTGACACAGCATTCCCACACCTGCCTGTTTACCGGAGAGAAGTAAAAACACGCACAAGTTTCATAGAAACTTTATTCTTAGAACAACAAGTGTGGAAATAGACACATGCCACCACCCAGACAAGACTGCCTGGGTTAGGGCACGCTCACTCCCCCAGAAGTGGAGGAAGTGTTAATGCCTGTTAATGAAAGCAGCCAAGCCGAACGGTGCATGTGACAGGACTTCACTTTAGAATGGAAAATTAACGCAAAAGAGCCTGTTGATGGCTGCCTAGGGCCTACATGTGGGATAAGAGGTGCCTGCCAGGAACCAACCACGGGAATACTCGAGTGGGTCACAGAAGTCTGTGTAAATTGATGGACAGCTGCCGAAGCTTATTGAACTGTCACTGAAATGGAGGTGTCTGTGTGTCCACTGAAGTGGAGGTGTGTCTGTGTGTCCACTGAAGTAGAGGTGTGTCTGTGTGTCCACTGAAGTGGAGGTGTGTCTGTGTGTCCACTGAAGTGGAGGTGTGTCTGTGTGTCCACTGAAGTGGAGGTGTGTCTGTGTGTCCACTGAAGTGGAGGTGTGTCTGTGCTGTCCACTGAAGTGGAGGTGTCTGTGTGTCCACTGAAGTGGAGGTGTCTGTGTGTCCACTGAAGTGGAGGTGTCTGTGTGTCCACTGAAGTGGAGATGTGTTATGGTTGCATTTCAATGTCAACTTGACAGTTGCAGACTGTTTGGGGGCAGCTGTGGAAGGTTGGTGTTTGGAATGGCCTCTGAACAAGTCTGCAAGTACTTGATTGACTGCTGTGGAGAACCCAGCCCATAGTAGGTGGTACTTTCCAGTGGTGGACCAGATAACAGGAGGTGCAAGGAGGAGGGAGTTGCCCTTCCCTGATCCGGTGTCGACTTGCTGTGGAGTCCACTCTGCGTGCACGTTGTTCGCCTTTAGAGCGTCGTGGCTTCTTTGTGGCTGCCGCCGCTGCCTCCATCCTTGGCTGACTCGGAGCTTCACCTTTTCCACCTCGTTGTTGCTGTTCCCGCTGCCTTTGGAGCTGGTCTCTGGGCCTCGCTGCTGCTCACTGTTCATCGCCGACGTCGGAGCCCAGCATCTTCGACCCTCCAGAGGAGCAAAGGCTTGAGACCTCTCGGGATTTTTAGGCTTTCTGGAACATTCCAGCCAGGAAGGAGGCCGCTGTGGGCGGCTAACTTGAAGGACACTATTTTTACTGTGAGTTATTTCTTAATAAACTTGTATATATACGTGTGTGTGTGTGTGTATTACATTCTATAGATTCTGTTTCTTCAGAGAACCCTGACTAATACAAGGTGTATTTGTGCTGTCCATTAAAGTGGAGGTGTATTCGTGCTGTCCACTAAAGTGGAGGTATATTTGTGTTGTATACACAGCGTCATGGCACACGTTTCAATTATGTACCAATAAACTTGGTAATAAAACAATAACAAATCCAGGCCAGATTTTATTAGTTGCCTCTTGGTGACTACAATGGCTACCAGGGGATTAAAGACGGAATGGGGCACATGAGGAGATTAGAAACAGATATTACTGGCTGCATGGGTGGCTAGGTCTTGTGTGCACACAAAAGAACATGTTGGGGAAAGCTTTGCTTCTACAAATAGGAGTGAAGCAGCTTGCAGCCTCACCAGAACAAAGTCAATTGAACTTTAATCAAACATGCATAGTGTGCTGCAAAGACACACTGCACATAGACTCAGTGAACAAAAGCTGCTGCAGAAATCAATAGCTTACTGAACATTAACACAGGCAATCATTGATCAAAAGACAGCTTCACAAAGGCAGCCTTGCAAATTAGCTCCTGCTTTGCTTGCAAGCAAACACTGAGGTCGAAATGTCGACAGGAATGGCCTGTAATGATCATTTTCTTCCCCGCATTCTCACCTCAGCTTGCGAGGTCTCGGCCAAGCCGGCCGACATGGCAGTACTGGGCATGAGAAGCTAAAGCAGCGCAGTGCTTCAGGGCCAAGGGCCTCAACCGCAGCATCTTCCCGGGCTGCTCGTGCCCACTGAGCTGACCGTCTCCACTTTAATTCCTTCTGTGTCTGCGTGCGTGTGCGTGTGGTGGGGGCGCGCCTGGGCTTTTTGGTGTTATATCACCATCTGACTTCTCAGTTCACTGGCTTTGCCCCCTGTTGCCTAGGCAATCTGGCTCAAGCGATGAGGACCAAAGCTGCTCCCTAGAGGTGGCCTGAAAACCGTTTCTATTTGAATTTGGACAAACATCAGGCTGCAACCCTTTCATGGGGCTCAGTGACCCCTGAAGGGTGTGTGCCCAGCAGACCAATGCATCTCCTTGGGGACGAGGGAGGGGTGCAGGAGGAAGCTGGCAGGCAGTGTGCTTCAAGGGTCTCCTGTCTTGTCTTACAAGCAGGTCAGGTTGCTGCCGGCATCTGGAAAGCTGAGAAGAGATCCTTAACTTGTCCTGCTCAATCAAAAGGTAATTCTCGCTAAAAGCGCGCATATGTCCTCTGCCCTAAGGGACTATGAGGAAGGAGGAGTGTTGAGACTGCTAAGGAAGGTACTGGCAGTATCTCAACTATCAAAAGGTACATGAGTCTGCGAAGAGCACTTTCCATCTCCAATTCTTACGCCTTAGCGCAGCAAAAACTGCTTATGTAGGACCCGCTCTGGGAAGCTGATGTAGAGGCAGGAAAAGGTGGGTCATTGTCTATGACCTTTTGCTCCATGCTTGAAGCCTAAAACTATATCCAAGATTGAGTCCAAAGATTTTTGTAGTTGTAGCATGAGACAGTAGATGACCAGACAGGTGTGAGCGCTGCCAGGAGGTTGCAGGTGGCTAAGATGAGATTTGGAGACTCCAGCCTGAGTCCAGGATTCTAGCAGGCTGCCAGCTACCATCAGGTTCTTTTCTTTATAAGTTGAGGAAGGGCCCTGTCTTTTGGAAACAGTCCCAAATACACTCCTTACAGTTTAGTGCAGAGCAGTGTTGCAACATCACCCACGCTTTTAAAAAGTTTATTATCTAATCTATCTATCTATCTATCTATCTATCTATCTATCTATCTATCTATCTATCTATCTACCTACCTACCTACCTACCTACCTACCTACCTACCTAAGGGGGAGGCATACTTGTTCGTGGAGGTGAGATGACACCTTTCACAAGTCACTTCTCCCCTCCCACTTGAGTAGAACTCAAGTCTCCAGATTTGCGAGAAGCCGCCTCCCTCGCTGGGCCATCTTGCCAGCCTGCAGCTATGTGAAAGGCAGTCCTTCCTGTGAGTGTCCTGCCTGTGTGTGCTGGAGGGAGACGGGCTCACAGACGCACACTTCTGCACACACGGACAGCCTTTGTACGGTTCATACAACCATTCAGAAGAAACTATCTGCAGAAATTTTTGAGACGGGGTCATGCAGCCCAGGCTGGCTTTGAACCCGTTTCTCCAGCCTCCACTCCCCAGAGCTAGGGTTTCAGGCGTGTACCCCGCAGCCCGTTCATACAGTGCTGGGGATTGCACCTAGGGACTTATGCTTCTTGGGCAAAATGCTCTGCCAAGTGAGCTATACCTTAGCTCTGAACTCTTTAAGACTATTTGCCCCTGTGTGACAGATAAATATTAACATGAATATCCAAAAGCAGCTAAACAATCACTAGACAAAGCCTCAATCTAATTAGTTCTAATGTGCAGAACCAACCCCCAGCCCACTGCACCCTTCTAAAGCAGGACCTGGCTACGTAGCCCAGGCTGGTCTGGCTCATCTGCCCTGGGCAGACTGCAGGTAAACAACACAACTGTCTTTTCAGTGATAGGGAGACGATGCTCCAGCACAGCAGACGACGCGGAACAAGGCCCAAGCTGAGGTGTGGTGGAATGAGAAGACAGTCTTCCCATGCCAGTGGTCCAGGACGGGGAATGAGCCACCTCCAGGAAGTCACACGTCCACTGGCGTGGAATCCATGTCTTCCACAGCCCCGCTCACCTCCTCAGCTGCTTGTGCCTGGGAATTACAGCCGCGCTGCTTCTGGCCAAAAGCTACGAATTCAAGGAAGTGGAGCAAGTCAGGACATTTCCCAGAGGCTCCAGTCACTCACCATTTCCCTCGCTGACCTGTGAGGCAGGAGGCTGGGCACAGCGTAGAGCCAGAAGCCGTGTTTGGGCGCAGCCACCTTTTACAGATCTTTTCTAGCAGACGACTGGTTGTCTTCCAGGAAGGACAACGATAATTAAAGCACTGTTCTCCTGGGCTCCTCCTTTTGTTAACCAACCTAATCGAATCCCCTAATCCCCGAAGGAGGCTGCCCTGTCAGGGGCTCCGCAGCTAATTGTTAAATACCACCTCCAAGTGCGGCTGGGAGCACTGACGGGCTTGAAGGCGTCCAGCCAGGCTGAGCTCTGGAGTCACCATTCTAGAACACCTGGGAGGGAGGCGGCCTGCTTTCAGGCAGGCGTGCCCTGGGCAGAGTCAGACTGAGATGCTCAACCAGGTGCCCTTTTTGAAGATTAAAATACTAATAAATAATAATTGCCTGGTTTGAATAGGCCAGAAAATTACCCTCTACATCATGTATTTATACAGGTAAAGTAATGGAAACAGACCAGAGTACTACTTGCTTTTTAAAATCAAAACAGAGATTTTCTAACTGCTGCTACCCTGTTCTCCACTTAGCCAACCATTGATCTGACCTCTACCCCTTACTTCGGCCACGTGCAGACTTGAAGTGTGCAGACCTGAAGTGCACGTCCCTCGCGGCCCCCCTATCCGTGTCCAAGGCCTAGCTCATGTCCTGCCGTTTCTCCAAACCACCCTAAGCGCCTCAGAGCCAGGGCTTCTCCACTTGCTCCAGTCTCCCCCTGTCCCCAGCAGACCTTCCTCCTATCACTTGCCCCAGTCTCCCCCTGTCCCCGGCAGACCTTCCTCCTGTCACTTGCCCCAGTCTCCCCGTGCCCATGTCCCCAGCAGACCTTCCTCCTGTCCTGTTTCCTCTGCCCGGGGCACTGGCTACTTTCCTTCGGCCTATACAGCAACAGCCATAAACCCCGGAACCCTGGCACAGTTTCAACCCATTGCCCCACGTTCTCCGCCCACTGGACACTATCATGACACCAATTTCCCCCCCTGTACTTGTTATTCTTGCCCCTCTCAGTAGAGTCTGGTTTTTCCTTTTTTTGTTGGGCCATAATCAAGAATAAGCCTGTCCAGCTTCCTACAATCTGTGTCCATTTTACCTGTGAACACCTCACAGATGTAGGACATCTTGGATATAATAAAGTACTCGGTACGCATGTACCCAATAAATATTTTGAGGGTCAACATTCATTTGCGATTAACTCTGAAAGGAAACAATGTTTGAAAGGTCTCCTGGGGCAGGCAAGAGGGCTTGGCAGGTACAGGTGCTTCTGTATAATCTGACGGCCTGAGCTCATTCTCCAGACCCATGTAAAGGTGGGAAGAGAAGACCCGCTTGACTTGTCTGACTTTGTGGTGCCCCCTCTCCCACCACAAAAATTAAGGTAAAACTGCGTAATAAATGGTGCTGTATCTCCAAAGACACTTAATCGTCACACAGTGGGCTCTTTAATCTGTCTATTTAGTGTAAGGAAAAAGACTGCTTTGTTCCTGGTGCTTTGGTTTCCATGTGCCCGTAAACTAAGTCCTGTGCCGGTGTTTGGAAGCTGGTGCTCAGGGGGCGGCACAAATTATGGAAACTGGTCTGGTGGGCTTCAGAGCCCAGTGCTGCCATTTCCTCACTTGGCAGCTTCACTTAGAGGACGAGCTGAGAGGGGCTCAAGAAGTGCTCACCTTGAAGACTCGCTCACCATGCCGACAGCACCCGCCAGTCTCCCCGGGGCCTAGGTTCGGGCTCCATAAACGTCAAGAAACGCCCACAAGCCAATTCACCTGCCTCCTCCCACAAGCAGTGGCGCTTAGACTCCGCATGGACCGTAAGAAAAGCATCTACAACACACTATAAACCTACAAGCCTATTTTAAAATTACCTCAAGCCAGGGGCATCTGTTTAAAAGTAACTAATTCCCCACAATTATGAGACAGAAGCAGGAGGATTGCTTGTATGCTCATGGGTAACCTGGTCTACATAGAGTGTTTCTAGGTCATTTCAAAATACAAATGACAAAGACAAAAGTAAAAATAAGATCATCCTCAAAGGCAAGGAGCGCTCAGGCTCTGCACCCCTGCTGCCACCTACTGCAAGCAGCTCTGCACCACGGTGTTCAGATCCAGGTGTAAATGCAAGCTGTTCCAGCTAACCAAAAATAATGACATGAAGTTTACAGCAGATTTCTCAATGACTCACTTGAAAGCAGTTATCAAGGCTTCCACAATGGTCGGAGATCCTGGAAGAGGTTACCTGTCCCTAGACATACGGGGTCGTCCCGGCACAGAAACAAGGCGTGCACGAACCCACACACAGAACTTGGACTTCACTGAGCGAGTCCATTCCTTTAAATAGACACCAAACACTTTAAAGAAGTACTGTTGATACCAGTAATCCTGTTTTCTCAGCCAACTTTCCAAACCCTAAAAATTAATTTGTCGACATTGGTTTTTGCTCAGTGGCTGAGCACTTCGTTATTCCTGAATTTACTTTATTGGAGTTCACCCACAGGGCAATGGGGATTTCACACCATTGATTCTCTTACCACGCCACCTTCGTTAATGGTCTTTTCTTTTTCTTTCATTCTCCCCTCCCCCTTTTGTTTCCACAGTGAAACCACATTCTACCAGCAAAAGGGGAGAGAAAAAAGGAAAAGGAAAGCCATAAAACCGTTAAAAGCCCTTCTCTCTCTCGTAAACATTTTTCTATTTATCTCCTTTCATTACATGTGCAATCTTATTATCCCCGCATAGCATCAAAGTGACATCCGTCAGGGTCACCCTATAAAATATACATCGAGGACGGGTGCTTAATGATGAGAGTGGGGAGGCGGGCTGCAGGATGCTTTAAAGGGATCATCAGTTCTGTCTGCCATTTCCTGAGGTGATAATTGAATGACAGGGCTGGAGGGAAATCCATTTTTGAACTCAGAAAAGATAGATAGGAGAAAAATGTTTTTGTATTGGAAGCATGTAATGACTGTCAAGAGATGAGACAGCTATTCTAACAACACCGCTTCTTATATTTTATGGTTTTTCTGGATGCACAGCAAATTATCATGTACAATACACTTCTGCAAGCTTCATTTTCAAATAAAGGACAGACCGCACTACAAAGAGAGGAAGGAAAGGGTATTTAATTTAGCAACAGTATCACATTTGTCTAACAAAAGGAGCAGAAACAGAGATTACTCATCAAAGCACAGAAACAATTACAGTTTTAGCCTTTCCTTAGATGTAAAAACCTCCTCTCTTTTTGTGAAACTGGGGGTTTAACGAAAGGCAAATATCTTAGGAAAATGTAACACAGGCGGCTTATCTGCGGCACCTTACCCTGTGGCAGGGAGAGGCAATGCTACAGCTTCCTTCAGGAGTGAGCTGAGGGCGGCAATCAAGCCTGACCAAGGGACTGGAACTCCAGCTGACGGCACCTAGGAGCTTCGGATGGGCGCCTACAGGGAGGCCTCAGAACCAGTGACTCTGCTGCTGGTTGGACTCTGACAAAATCCATTTTTGCGTTGAAGTCTTCGGTTTCCTTATGGGAAACATGGGCAGACCCCGGGGCTCAAGCGTTGGCTGTTTTCATTTCCTGCCTGCTAAAACCAGCCAACTCTTCTGGCAGAACTCACGGTGTAGGTCGCCCCTCAGGGGGGAGTGATCTGCCGGGGCAGACCGGTCCAAAGGGGAGCAGGGTGGGCAAATGACTGCCCACCCTCCCAGAGCCAGCTGTCCTTCCTGTGGGTGGGGAATCAAACCTTCCTGGGGATTCCAGCAGCTCTACAAGACAGATGTCCGTGCCTGATGGTGCCCGCATGACGCAGTGTGACCAGAGGAACTGCCCAGTCTGGATCCAGACAACTGCCTTGCCCGCAAGGGACAGAGGGAAGAAGCCCAGCTCCACCACGCCGAGAGCCAGCGCAGCTGCCACCAGAGACAGCAGCCCGCGTTCCGAACAGGGGAGTAGGTACCATGTAGCAGCTCTGACGTCCCGGGGGTCTCCAGGCCGCTTATGAACGTGCATGCTATCATTCAGAAACACAATGCCAAACACCAGAGGTCGGGCTGTATTTTATGGAAATACTTGTGACCCCCCAGTCATAGAGCAGGGGACAGGATCTCCTGGGGTATTGTAGTCGGCCTGCATGGTTGCTGATAAATGACCAGAACACAGCTTAAGGGACTGTCTTACAACAGTCCGGTTACAGTTCATAGTCCAGCTTGACGGGAGAGCACACACCAACACCAAGGCCGAGGGAACTGGCCACCATAACGGCTGAGAGATGGACAATCCTTACTTGCCAGACCAGCATGTCTGGCCAAGTGAACAGAAGGATGGCGACTCTCTCAACCAGCTCTCCGTGATTTATCCAGGGCCTAGTCCCACCCACCATGGGCTGGACCTTCCCCATCAGCTAGACAATCTCCTGCAGGTTTGACCTGGGCTTAACTCAACCATCAACTCTCTACAAATGTGCCCAGAGTTCAAACCCTCCACTGTCAAATTGACACCTGTGCCTAACTATGACATGGGGTGTCAAGGTCTTCGCGTCAGCAGCTCTCGGCAAGAGATCTGCTCGTGTATTGCTGGCGCCCCGCGCATGACTGATTCTGTAGAACCATGAACAGAAGCTGGGCCTTGCTGCCTTCCAGCTCGCACCTTAACGTTCCCAGAGCGCCGGACGCAGGACAACATGCTTATCCTGGCAGGGAGATCAGGAGTTCAAAGTTGGCCTCAGCTACATAGTAAGTTAGTGGCCAACCTGGGCTATATGAAACCCTCAAAGAAAGGCAAAAGGGGAAAAAGGAAAAGAAAACGAACTGAGTTTGAAAAAGCAAGCCGGGTGCTGCAGGCCTCTGAAAGCGGCTGTGCCACCCGCGCTGCGGGCAGCGGAGGCGCTAGGACCAGGGAGAGTCACTTCCCTCCAAAGCACTTCGCTCAGACTTCAACCAGCGCATCAGTTTTGTGTGAACATCTTGACAATTCTGGAGAGAACCACTCTTATCAGTTAGTATCAGCCCCTCTGTCCCCGACTGGCGTGGGATGTGGCAGGAAAGAAGATGACAAACTTGCTCCTAAGGGACATAGCAAGCCCCCAGTCTCACCAGCCACACGCTCAATGTGGGGACTGGTCTATACATGAGGATGCTCTTGGCCCGCGCTCCCTTAGGAAGCAGCTTTCCTTCGAGCTGCACGTGGTAAATAAAAGGTTACTTTGAGCTGGAACAAAAAACCACAGAGGGAAAGACATTGATGGATGAGCTCTGAATTCTTTGTGCACAAACCTGAAACCCCAGAAACTAGAAAAAAGTCAACAAACTTTTCCTTAATTTAAAAGTGCTAAAAGCTCATGTTTCCTTTCAGAAATGGGCCATCCTCTTCCTCTGCCTTTCCTCCCAACGAAGGTACAAACCCTTTGCACAAAGAGCAGAGACAGACAGACAGACTCCTCTGTGAAGCAATGCAAGCTTGAGCCCAAGGACCAGAAACACCTATTCCACTGGGGAAGGAACCAAGGGAGGCAGACCAGACCGCAGGACTTCCCGAGACCCCACACGCGGACAGCATCTCCAGAACCTTTATCTCACTCCGCTTGGGGCTTCTAGAATTCTTTTACAAAAAGCAACAATGGCGTTTACTACCTGCTTTCTACCCTGGATTCCTAGGCACCTATTTTGGTTACCATTAGTCCACAACACTAGCACCATCTTTCTTAACCCTCTGGGGGGAAAACCAATAGCCTCTATTAGCACCCGCTCTCTCGGTGAGCCCCTTTGCTGGCTAATGTCACTGAATCTGGTAGAATATCAAGCTATGTCCCTTGAACTCGACTCGGAATTGCACATGAATAGACGCTGCCACTCTAGACTTGGGATCCCAAGCAATACGTAGCACCGTCTGACTCAAGGAAGGTGCTCAGTAAAAGTACGGACAGGACAGAACTGCATCCAGTCATATGACGACACTGCACAGGGATAAACAAAAAGGTAAGTTCTTGATATGCATAAAACTTCTGGAGAGCAGAAACTTGGAAATCGTTTCGTAAAGTTATTCAAAGTAAGTGCATGAAAGTAGATGGAAAATTCACGGAGAATCAAAGCTCTGAGAGACAACTGAGTTTCCACAGAGCTCTGCTTGATCATAAAAAGTCCCTTGATCACCTAGTTAGGGCTCCCTCAAAAACGGAAATGATTTCTTTATCCAAGGAGACGCTGAAGTGTGAGAACTACACTGACGTATACTTGAGTCATTGGACTAGATGTCTTTTTTTCCTTTTGCTTGTTTTTAAATAAGTTTTCGGGGAATCACACAAGCTTGAACTTGACACAGCACTTGAAGTAACAAAGCGTGACTCGAAGCTGGGTGTGGCAGCACGTGCTTATGATACAAACACTGGGGAAGTACAGGCGGGAGAAATTTGAGGTGGCTACAAAACGGGATCTGAAGCCAGCAGGCTACGAAGTTCCATCTCAAAACTAAAGCCCAACCAAAGCGAAGAACTCAGTCTAAACTGAGGTCTAGTGATACTCTGCCATCTCCTAAGGCTAGTGTGTCTGGATTTGGTTCAATGTGCTCAGAAAGGCAGCTGCACAGGACAAGTGAGATGGCTCAGTGGTACCGACACTGCTGCCAGGCCTAAGGACCTGAGTTCAAATCCCCCGAGTCTACATGGTAGAAGGCGAAGCGGGACTCGGAGAGCTATCCTCTTGATTTCCAAAGCACGCCTGGTGCGCGCGAGCACCGCGGAACACTGTGCCTGAGCATCTCCCCCTTCTCTCTAAGTAAAGAAAGAATATTTTAAATAAAAAGAAAACCAATCACTTGCTGTCTCTCTCATCTCTACTGAAACACTACAGGTGAACCACGAGGCTCACAAAACAACTTCAGATGCTTGCCTGAGAATGGAGTGTAACTGTACAGTCTACATGCTCGGAAGCACATTTACTGTATTGCATACAATGGACACTTCTCGCCACTAGACCAGAATCTTAGGCAGCGTGGTCTCGTCTAACTATCCACAACTCAGCAAGTCCTCACTGAAGTCCTGGAGGTTATGGCTCCTTCAATGTACAAAGGGGAAGATGCTGCAGCGATGGAGCACGTCCTTGTGCGAGGGCTTCGGGCTGGGTTAAGGCCCCAGCTGCAGGTTTCTGTGTACCCAGCAGAAAGCATGGAAAGGAGAACGTCAAAAATAAATACAAATTTGGCCAGTGTAGCTTCAGGATACTATCACGAGATAAAAATAAAACCTGAACTTACTCTGTAAGTCATAAAATTTGCTACAAGTATATTACCTACATCTCTGCCCTTTTTTTTTTTTTGTCTTCTTTTAGTAGACTACACTTTAAGGTAAAAGAAACTCACACTCTTTTTGGGGGGTGGTAATTTATGGGTTGTAGGTGTGCAGGTGCATAAACTGCAAGCATACACAGGATTTTGAGATAGTATCTCCAATCAATACCAGAGATCACGGATAGGCCTAGTCTTGCTTTGGGGATTCCCAGTCTCCAGCTTCTGTGGTTGGAGTGCAGGTAGACCACCATGCCCAGCTGACATTTGTATAGGACCCAGAGATTCCTTTTGCTTATGAGCCACCTCTCAAACCGCCACTACGCTGCTGCGACGAGGCAAGGGAGTAGGGGAGGCAGCTTAATTGCTCACATTTTTATATTCTCAGCATCTACACAAGTATCTTTTACAAAGGAACTCAAATGTCTGTTGATTGAATAAATGTAAAATTAAAAAAAGAAAAGCACATTTTAAGGGGCAAACAACACACAGTATTCAGCGCAGTGAGCTCGTTACTAACACTAAAATAAACGTTTGTATCAGAAGTGCAGCTCAGACGGGAGGCGAGCGAGGATGCCTGGGCTGACGCACAGGTGCATACGGCTGGCACCCCTGAATGAGGTGTGGCCCTGACTGCCCCGTACACCCAAGGAAACCAAGGAAAGCCCCTCAAACTTGTCCGTACTCACTAACCTCCTTGCTGTGAATTCACGACGTCCTTCCTCCTGAAGAGTACTTTCTGAAGAGCGCTCTGACCACTTCTAAGTTCACTGCCCCGTGACAAGGCAAGGGAGTTCGGGTAGCCTAAGAGCTCAGAGGAGTCCTGTCTCTAGAGTGGCATCCAGGAAGCACGTCCTCCCCTCCCAGAGGCAGAGGCCCCAAGCCTACGGGCCACCAGACAAGAATCTGTTTGACAGCACGCAGAGCTCTCACTCCTGTCCTGAGCACTCGGTGGGCTGGAGAGAGAGGGGTGAGGCTGCACCATCGTTGGGCACTACCCCAGGGCCGTTTCTGTCCATAGCAAACGTCAAAGGCTGGTCAAACTGAAGATCAAGGCATGAAAGCGACTTGAAGTTGGGGGGATTAAAAAAAAATCAATAAAACGAAGCTGTCCTGAGGCCAGTGAGATAGCCCAATGGGTAAAGTACATGCTTGCAAATCTGGTGGCCTGAGCTGGAGCCCTGAAGACCACATGGTGATTTTTAATACATAAACTGTGCGCAGCCCCTCCTCAACCCTGCTGACTGCTGACCGCGGCGGCGAGCACGCAGCATAGTCCACACGCTGCTTGGCTAGTGACAAGCGGAATTTCCACGTCCTTTTCAGCAGCTTAGCAAATTTTAACCACAAACAACTGGCTGCTCCTCCTCATAACTCTAAGTCCAAGGTCAACACAAATATAAGCTAACTTTAATTTTTTTTAACTACAGTGAAGCTCTTGTAACTTAAAATGAACTGTTTTCAAGTATATGGTTCAGAAGCTCAGTATCTATGTGTACAGTTATCATGTCTACTTCCAAAGCCTTCATCGCCTTCAACGAGAGCCCGTAACTTTCCACAACACACTCTAAAGCTCAGTTTTAAAGACATTCATCATAGCACACCATGCTCTCTTCACAGTGTGAGTTTATTCACACTCGACAGCATCTCTGTGTTTTAGGAGGAAATCGGAAGGTCACTGCAGTGACTGCAGAGGCCCGCAGCTGCCCTGCCCTGCGCACACTAGGAGGCAGCAGCACAGGCGGACCAACACCAGACACTGCTCCACGCCCAGCAATTAGGTCCGTGAGCGGAAGCCTCTGGCCTCGCGCTCCCGTGACATGCAGCAGGATCAACACTGTCCCCACGAGACTAAAGGGTCCAGGTGCTCAGAACGCCTGGCCTGCAGGGACGAAACGGACTCTTAAGATTTTGTACTTACTATTGTTTTGTGTTTGCGCTTTGAATAAAGGGTGTATGCACAAATCACTTACACCTGCCTAGGGCAGAGGACAACTTTCTGGAATGGGACCTCTCCCTCCACCTTTCTGTGGGTCACAGCAAGCACTTTCAACCACTGAGAAGTCTTGTGGGCCCAATGCTCTTAAATCTTAGTTCATTTTTTGATGTCAGACAAGTTCGTTTCCATAAGCTGTACCCCAGTCTTACTGTTGCTCCCCTGATTTGTTTCTTTTTGAGACAGTGTTAGCAGCCTCCAATGTGTTTCTGCTCCTAGTCCCCCCATCTCACTTCCCAAATGCTGGGGTGACAAGCTCCCACCACTGACTGATAGCTGCATGCTGGACACTCGCGCGGCAGCCCTCACCGTGAGCTCCACGCCCAGCACCCACGTGGTCTCCGCTCACTTGAAGGCAGCTGCCCATCCGTGGAGCCTGAGAACTGAGACCTGAAGCTCAGCACCAAGCTGACAGCACAGACGCCCTCGTCAGCGGAATGGAAAACGCGAAAGCCTGGGAACTAACTCAGCTGTTCAGGGTCCGGGGTCTGACGCCCACAAAGGAACCTGTCTGCCAGTTCTACTGAGGAGGAGGAAAAAAAGCATCCAGCTATGGCTGCAAAGGCCATACTTGGAGAAAGGAGGAGGATCAGGATGCCCCGAGCCACATGAAATACTGTCTCCGTTTTTTTCTTCTTGAAACTGAGGTCATGTTGAATTTACTTACATCCATTGGTGTATCATCTCTCCACTTACGCTTTTTTTTTCTTTAAATAAAAGCTAGCCCAGCGACTCTCCAGCCTTCATTTCCTGAGTGTTGACTACAGCCGCCCACTCCACTCCTACAAGGCCTCTGTTCCTCCTTTTCAAAGGTCCTTGTGCATGTTTTAATCTGTTACATAAAGGCTGTGCACATCACTTGTTACAATTACTGCATGGATTCCTACGAGTCTCCATTGCCACTGTGGACAGCATTTTAAATCTCTTATGTTTTCTTCTTGATTACTGGTGGTCCACATAAACACCACTGTCTCAATCTTTCAACCACAGCCATTATTCCATGTTTTTATTGTTCTAATAGCTTCTGGATTTTGTCCACACCTAAACAGATCACTACAAATCACAAGTTTGTCTCTTTCTTTCTATCCCTTGTATTAGAGACAGTACATGTGTGTACACACAACACTTTTTGCCTATATGTTTATGCAGAAAGTGGGGTACGTGTTAGTGATATCTTATTTTTTTTTACATTTTTAATTTTTTAATACATTTTTTATTATTTCTGCTCATACAAACAGTGATATCTTATTTTGAGTGAACATCTTTATTTGCTCCTTAAGTACTTTGTGAAAATTGCATTCCTGACAGGGCATGGCGGGCAGTACGTACTCCTGGCACTTGGGAAGCAAAGCCAAGAGGATCAGAATTCAAGGTCGTCCTGGGCTATACCGTGAGTCTGAGGTCAGCCTGGGGGACAATGGACCGCCTCACACAAGAACTCCTAACAACATATCCCTTCCCACATACTCTTCTTTAATGAGACCGCATGACCTTGTTCTTCGAGGCCCGGCCCTGCGTGCGGCCCCGGCTGTCTTCAACACTTTGGGTGCAGGCTGCACGATCATGGTTAGGATGCTGATGACTGTTAGGTCATGTCAGAAGTGCCCGAAGAGGGCCGTGGGATGGTTCGGGGTAAAGGGGACCGTACTCAAACTTGGTGAGCTGAGTTTGACCCCAGAGTCCACATAGTATAGAGAAAAAGAACCAACTTTTGGAAGCAGTCCTGACCGCCACACACCGTGGCGTGTGTGCACCGGGAGAAGGATGAAGAGAGAGAGGCAAGTCGGGTCACAGAGCAGCGCGGGCACTATGAGCTAGTGGTCCCGCCAAGCCAGCCTGGGTCACGTCCAGCAGGCCAGAGCGCACTCTCTGTGGCACCCCTGCCATTTGCATCTGTCCAAGGGAGGCCCAGAAACTGCAGACAAGTCGCCCTTGCTGTGCCTGCTCTCCACAGAAGTCCTTCGCCAGGATAAAATGATGTCATAGACTAAGCTCGGGGCTCTGCTTCCCACAGCGCTTCCCGTGACTGCCACAAGACGCGGTCAAGGCCTCTGATACATTCTGGGGTGAATCCTACTGAATCACCAGCTAGGGTTCTTCATGGGATGTTATTTTGGTAACTTCACCTAGTTTATTTTATGTTTGTGTTAGTAAAGTAAAAGACTGGCCTACAGAAATGCTTCCTTTGGGATGGAGAGATGGTTCAGGGGTTAAGACCCTGATTCACAAGCAGAAGGTACCAAGTTCGGATCTCAGGTCCCACATATACCATACACGGCCAGTGTGGAGGGAAAAAGAAAACAAAATTCCCCTTCACTTTTTAGAAGAAGTTGGAAATCTTGATTCCTAGTCTCTAAAGTAGTTTCTTCATGTTAAAATTAAGTTTTTACTGTGGTCTATCTGCAGAGCTATCTAGACCTAGAGCTGGAAAGGCTGCCCGACCTACTGACCAATTTCTCCATGGAGACAGCTTATGGAACTTTTTAAATTGTGTTGCAAAACTTTTTATAGCAATTCTTTTGTGAAGTGTATGTGTGGAATTAAAGTTGACTGGCCTCCTCTTCTTGATTCTGACACTACACTCTCTTGGTCTCTCTCCGATATCTTCAAAGAATCAGCTTTGGATTGAAGGTGGGTCACTCCATTTCGCGTGGTCTTGGGAGGGTGAAAGCAGCAGGCTGAGCTGAGGTCACAGCTCTCGTCAGCTGAACAGTCACCGCACACCCTCAGGTCTGGGCTGAGGCCCTGGTCCCTGCCACAACTGCTGACTTGTGCTCTGCACGTGTCAAAGCCTTCTAGGAAGAAGCCGAAGTAGAGCACTGAGCAGGAGGGGATGGGGAGGGTAAAGGAAACAGGTACCCAAACGCCAGAGCAGCCCTGGAGGCAGCAGAAACAGTCCTTGTCTTAAACTTAAATGAGTGAATCTTACAAGCAAGACAGAAGAAACCCGAAGCCAGAATGAAACGTCAGAGCAGGATCTGTCCCTGACACTGCGGTGGCTTTCAGAGGTACAGTCCTCCCTGAGCCCAAATCTGGCATCGCAGAAAGCCCACCTGGTGGGGAGAGAGAAAGAACCTCCACAGATGTCCTCTGACCTTTCTGTGCACGTCTGCTCTCTCAGTCTCTTTCAATAATAAACGAATACTTGATCCACTGATAAAATTTTAGCAAAAAGATCACATACAGAGAAATTAAAAAACTTATTACAAAAAAGAGACCTTTTCTGTATTAAATATTTACTCATGTATGCCTGTAAAGAGTCTAAAACATGAACCAGGGTACAGCACGGCTCAGTGGATAAAGATACTTGCTGCCAAGCTTAAGAACCTAAGTTTGATCCCTGTAACCCACATGGTAGAAGGAGAGAAGTGACTCTCAAAACTTACCCTCTGACCTGCACGCATGCTATGGTACACAATAACAAAAAAAGTTAAAAAAAAATTTAAACAATAGGAGCAAACTCATAGTCATTTCCTAGCACGGAATTATTACTGATTTTAATTTGTTGCTGTGTTTCCCAGGTGAGGGGACTCAAAGAACACAATCCCTTTCCCTTTTCCAGCAGTTATAAAGGGTGAACTCAAGTACAGTGAGACTCTTAGATGCAGTACTGGGCTCCTGAGTGGACCCATAGTATAGACTGACTTCCACAGTCACCCTTGGGCATGCACCGTGCCCCGACCCCCCCCCACTGGAGGTGGTAGGGTGTGGGGCCAGCCACTCACCCTCCGGAAACTTGTTCTGGCACAGGCTTTCTGGGACCAATCTGTGTTAGATGCCATTTCTATTTTCAGCACAGCCTCTAGAAGCTGTTATGACGGGGCCCCGGGACCCGGCCCAGAAGGAAGACCACACTTCCCTGCGGTTGGCTCTGGGGCCAAACAGAAGTTCTCATCACAGTGTCATTTTCTGACTCACAGTCATCTCCAAAGCACCAGGGAACAACGGACTACACCTCACACCTCGTGGCTGTGCCTCAGCCGAGAAATCCCTCTGAGAACAGCAACATTTAGGAAAGGCAAATCTCACTTCTCTCGATGAAAAACAAACACTGCCTGAAACCCAAGTGCTCAGCAGAAGTTGTGGACGTCGAGGGGGACCACCTGCACGCCCCGGAAGGCCACGCATGCACCACGGCCAAAGCCCAGACTCCTTTGTTCCCTTCGCTGTGCGGCAGAGCGCCGGCCCCTCCCAGGTGTGTGGGAGGCCCTGTGAAGGGCTCTCAGTGCCAGGATGAAAAGAGCTATAAATATGAGGTCAAAGCCGCATTTTAAAAACATTCTAAAGCTGCAGCCACCTTGTCTTTTGAAATGGAGAAGCACAGGAAGATCAAAGGGGAGCCACTCGGCTCTGGAGGCCTCCTCCCTCCACCTGGCAGAGTCCCAAAGTGGTTGTTCCCATGATTTTTAACAAGTTGTACATCCTGGCATGGTGGCACACGCCAGTAGTCCCAGGACTGCAGAGGCAGCTGGAGTGTTAGAGGTAGCCTGGGATACACAGCAGGTCTAGCCTTGGCTATACAGCAAGACTGTGTTCTCAGGAAGGAAAAAAGAAAGGACGCTGTGCACTGAACACCTTAAGCAGAAGCAAAAGAGGAAGCCGTGTGGCTTGTCCCCTTGTGTGCTTTCAGGCACTAAGCACTGCGAGGAAGGAAGACAAATGTTAGGGGCGTCTCTCCCGGCGCCCTCTGCTACCCAACCTGGTACAAACCAAATCACAGCCACAGGAACAAAGGGCCATAGTCATCGCCACTGTGTCACCTCCTCCGGCTGGCTTGGTGCCCGGAATTTTCATTACAACTTTTCAAAGGGAAGGAGAAAATATTTTACCAAGTACTGCCAAGCCCCAAACCAGGAGGCCCCGCTGTAGAACCAAGTTTCTGAGCAGTCAGCTTCTCCGGGCGCCAGAACGCAGCCCTACAGCTGGCGGCCCTCGCGGGCGGCAGGGTCTTCAGGCCACAACTGCTTTGCCCTCAAGTCTCCGAGCTTCACAGATCATTAAAGGGTTCTGAGCCACAGAGAAAAGAGGGCACAGCTAAGGAAATAAATCAAAAGTTCCTCTGGGACACACAAATGCCCACTTGGAACGGCTCATCCTCCACATTAAACAACAGGGAGGGCTTTCAAAGTAAAAGCAGAGAAGAGATTCATTTTGTTACAAACAATGTGCTTTTAGGTTAAAGGTTATGTGCACTATTAAAAAAAAAAAAGATTCCTGCTGTGGGCGTGGGGTGGGGAAGGAGGCTGGGCTGGGGTGGAGGGGTAGTGAAAGAAGAGCAATGATAAAAGGCCAAAAAAATTCTGTCTCTGGGGCTGGAGAGGTGGCTCAGGGGTTAAGCCTCTGCCTTGCAGGTGGAAGGTCCTGAGTTCAGATCCTAGACCCCACATATAGATGCCGGGCGGAAGCGGGGGCGGCCTGCGTTTCTGGTCCTGGTAGGGCGGAGCCTGTGAATCCCGGGGCGGAGCCTGTGAATCCCGGGGCAGAGTAAACAAGGAGGAGGTGGAGGCGTCCATGGTGGTTCCTGAATTTGTCCGTGGTTCTACACACACACACATACACACACGCGCACACACATATGCACAATTGAATAAAATAATAAAAATAAAAAAAAATAATTCTGTCTGGGGTCCCCCAGACAAGTTCGAGTGCCCTGCGACGCCGGGGGCAGGGCTTGAAGGAGAGGCCAGGGCGTCTGCTCCTCGCTGTCCTCCTACGGGAACGAAAACATTCCCACAGAACCCAAGGAATTCCTTGTTCTTGGGCAACGCTTGCCTGGCAGGGCGAGCCCTGAGGGATGGCCCAGCAGACCTGAAGCAGTAGAGGGGCAGAGCGGGGCGACCTAACGATCTGTAGCTTCAGCAGAAGTTAACGCAACGGGGCGCAGGACTGTCTCTGCCTGCTGGGCAGCCCGGTGAGGACATGACGGAGGGCAGCAAAGACCAGAACCTCAATCTGGAAGGCTGGCAGTGGACCCCTGAGCACCGACAGCCTTCAAAGTCCAGGGCTCGGCAGGCCGTGAACAGCCCATTTGCTCATGGCCCCCCAACTCCGCTTTCCCTGGACAGCTGATTTCAAACAAAAGTAGCAAACAGAGGAAGGCAAATGCCGGCCAGATGGTCCTTGTCTACATCGAGCCACTGACTGAATTGGGCAGATGGGGTACGAAGCTCATCTCCTTCGAGGTCATCAGCAAGTAAGGTGCTGGGGCGCATCGGGGATCGTGTCCAGCAGGCTTTCCAGAAGCGAATGAGAAGAGAACACTTCTCACACGCCAATGCCACACCTGGACACGCCTTCGCTCGGGTGTCAGGTCTGAGTATGCACTTACTGCTGTTAGGTCAATTTTGTGCTAAATCCTAACATCAATACTTTCTCACTGTGGGAAACAAGGGCTGGGTCAAAAATGGCAACTGAAGATACACTCAATTCAACAGAGGAAGCCCAGCCTCCGCGTGGCCGCGCAGGACCGTGCATGCCAGCTGCCTGTTGGCCGAGCCAGTCTAGAAGGCCACCTCAGCAGCCTAGGCTGTTAAGGGCTGTGCTGTTTCTGCCATTTTCTCCTTTTGGAGGGTTTCAGTCAGATTAAGAAGCCACCCAGAACAGAACCCAGAGCTGGGCACGTGAGGAGCAACAGGAGTTATGGCGAACTCTCCCTCTCGAAGGGCACAACACAGCACAGTATGGACAGGGAGGCGACTCCGATCTGAGCTTATTAAAAGAAAGGTATTTCTGGGATTCGCAAGATAGCGCAAGAAGTAGATTCCAGAGAACGCACGATGGAGGGAAAGAACTTTCCAAGGTTGTCCTCTGACCTCCACATGGCACTAGGGCATGTGTGCCCGCACCCTTTCAAATAAACACTTCGGAACTTGGAGTTTGGGCAAACAAGCTCAGGTCACAGGCAAGGGCGAGTAGACAGTCTAGCTGGGAGCCCAGAGCAGCAGGGACCAATCGTGCTGCTCAGGTGGCAGATGTACAACCCAGCAGAAACCCAGGCACAGGCCAGGGAGACCTGCATCAACTCCTGACCAGCCGCGTGTGAGCTGTAAGATGACTTTACGTTGCTTTATGCTCCTGAACTATGAAAGTTGGAGTTTGTAGAATTTGTTCCAAGTTTTGGGTTTTTTAAGCCCCACTTTCTCCAGCACACCGAGTCTGCCCAGACCCGACCCTGCTCTGCCTTGTCAAACCAGCCGCGTGAGGCTGCGCAGCAGCAAGCTCAGGTCACTCTGGCTACTCGGCGACACAAAGGAGCAGGGCCAAGCCCTTCAGCATTTATTCTTCCTACGTACCCCAAACCCCAGGTGCTCGCTCTAAAACCAAGTCCCTCCCTTCATAATTTATGAGCAGCGAACTTAGTAGCTGGATCCTGGGAGGCAGATGTCTAAATCAATAATCACCAAGGCACTGGGTCCCCAAATACTCAAAAGAAAAGAAAAGAAAAGAAAAGAAAAGAGGAAGGGAAGGGGACGGGAGGGGAGGGGACGGGAGGGGAGGGGAGGGGAAGGGAGGGGAGGGGAGGGGAGGAAAAGGTCCACTTTTTGGCAAACTAAAAACACTCTCGTACACACAAGGAGTTAAGGGCACAAAGGAAACAGCTGAAAGCCACACAACCGAAGCACCTTAGAGAAAGCTTCTCTTATCACCGTTCAGAGAAACTTCTGTGGCATTTCACTCACGGCAACCACACAGGCAGAAACAATTCCAGAGACTGCTTGCAAGATAATAAAATAGCATGTGGAGGTGACTCACCCAAAGACTAGGAAAAATATCCATGAACAGCCAGGAAGCTACGAACACTAGAGTCTGTCAACATCGAGCCTGCTCCCCACAGCCTCGCCCCAGTACACACACCCCCAATACACACACCTGTATGTGCACAGCACTGAATCCACATCCACTCACACGAGTATTCTGAAGTCAAGTTCCAATTGGCTAGGAGTTGCTCCACTGCTAAAGACAATATTTTACTTAAATTGGCTCAATAAACCTGAGAAGAATAAACGATGAGATTCAATCTTGTAAATAACCTAGAACACAGAACCACTGTGAACACTAGAGTTGATTTACTACTACTGGGACGAACACCATATCCTAGTCGCGTTGTCTTGGAACACTTCAGTCAAGGATGTTCTGTCTATTATACAAAGAGGAAGACTTGGGGTACCTAGCTTTCAGCTGGTCTTAAAGATAGCAGCCAGGGCCTGGCTCAGTGGACACAGGAGCTTGCTGTGCAAACACGAAGACCAGCACCCATGTAAAACTGCCAGGCATGGCTCCCGCATGCCTGGAGCTCTGGGGTGCTGGAGGTCATGGGACAGAGACAGGTGGATGCCAAGACACTGCTGGCCTGCCAGCCTACTTTAAAAAGGGGGTGGGATGGCCATCCAATGTCTTCAACCTCCAAGGATGCAACACACACACACACACACACACACACACACACACACACACACCCCACACACGAAATTTACAAACAAAACACTTTGAAACACAAACCAAGACAGAGCAAGATGAGGCTGCATTTCCTTCACACACCCGAGGCTGCCAGCGCTGGAGACTGGCCAGCACCTGCAACGCCACATGCGCTTTGTCAACACGCACTGTGGGGTTGAATTAAGGGATTCATTTAGGGCACCAACGGTGTCATAGGAGGTATGTGCAAAGGCTGCTGGGGGCTGGCTTGGTGGGTAGGGTGCTAGCCCAGCTGTGTGCGCCTGTGGCGTCTTCCACGGGCAGGCCCTGGACAGTGGAGCCCATCTTTCGTGGGGCTCCACGTGTCACACCGTGGGCTGATTCAGCCTCCTGGGAGCCGTGTTTGGCTTTACCAGGGGTTTTTAATGGTGTGGACCTAGAAGCCTCAACCATAATCACTATCTACCTGTTCAATGAATTTTTCCTTTTATGACCCATACATTATTTTATATTATAATCCTGTTTTTTTTAAGAGGACATGAAGACGGAAGGGGACATGTTGGTAGTATGGGGGAGTAGAGTAGAAATAATCAAAAAAAATCATATACATGCATGAAATTTTAAATAAGAAAAAAACTTTTAAAGAAAAAGCAGCAGGAGCGCTGAGCTGAGAAGAGAGCATTCTCTGGACAGCAAAGGTCCCTCAAACTCAGCTGTGGACAAATCTCGAGGGTCAAAGGAATTATGATCCCACGATTCCGATGGACTTAGGACACAGGAACAGAGCAAAGAATCACGTTTCCAAAGTGAGAAAAAAACAGCAAAGGTCATTAGTTGTGGCACTACTGATTCGGGGAGGCCCTAGCCCCGGCTCCCCAATCCAGGAGGTCTGGCTACCGACAAGGCTGAGCAAGGAACCATACAGGCAGAGGGATGGACAACCAATGAGCGGAGGGATGAACAGCCAATGGGAAGCGGCCGTCTAACCTGGACACCCAGTAAGCAGCTAAATGATTGGTGGCTGCTCTCCCCCTCCCCTGAGCAGAGGGGTGGCCACAACTGATTGGACCCCCGACCCTAAATAAGCCCAAACACTTTCTGATTAAAGTTGAGTCTGCAGCCAACTCGTCCTCTGCCTGCTGCTTCTCGCCTGACTCCCGGGGTCTGGGTGGTGACCCCGTCCCCGGCTCGCCCATTCACCTCGCGCCCACGAGGCTCCGCCGTTTCCCCTCTTCCTCCCGGCTGGCCCGGTGGGGAGATTCGGCAACAATTAGTAGCAAACCTTTAATTGAAAAATGCACCAGCCCAGCGCTGGGAGCACAGGGTGGGGACGGAGCGCGGGCAGGGCAGCGATGGAGCCGGGGCAGGACGCGGGGTGGAGGTGGGGGGTGTGGGGTGTCAGGGCGGCGATGGAGCTGAGGGGGTCAGGGCGGCGATGGAGCCGAGCGCGGGGCAGGGCGGCGACGGAGCACAAAGCGGCACAGTAATGGAGCGCGGCACAGCGCTGGGGCGCAGCGCGGCGGGCTCGACACGTTGCGACAGGCTCCATCTCCAGTGCTGCCTGACCTCCCCATACCATGCATGAAAACCAAGCATTCTCCTGCTTGCTCTTTCTACTCGCGTAACACAATGGTTTCAAATGATACGAAACAGAAAATACTTTAAAGGATAAAAACTTCTTTCCCAGTGGTGAGCAGCTGTACATAAAACTGCAGTTTAATGTTTTGCCTTACCTCTCAAAATAATTTTTACTCTAATTCTTACTACTCATGGACATAACTTCAAAAAAGATTGAAATAAGCCAATTATAAAGGATTATAATTTCAGATACACTTTAAAGCTTTATTACTTTCCTAACAGACTAGATGTATTTTTTTTTCAATTATCAGGTAGGCTTTTTTTTGGGGGGGGGGCTTTTGAAACAGAACCTCATGTATATATCACATCCTAGGTCTGTGGATTGCTCTACCTCCTTATTGCTTTGCTCTGTGGCTGGCACCATTTCTGCCCAGTATTTTTATGTGGAATCTGAACTCAGGTCCTTTTGCTTGGGAGCCATCTCTCAGCTCCACTACACTCAGTTTTGTGTGTCATTGGAGAACCTAAAATCTTATGCACGATAGGTCATCACTCTCCTGCTGAGCAGCATCCCTGCCCTGTACTGTTTTAACTAAGATTGTGTTTCCAGATCTCGCAAAGCTTCAGAACAAATCTAGAAAAAGGTTCTAAATATTGGTGGCTGTGAGACAGCTCAGTGGGTAAAAGCTTGGGTTCATGTCTGCTCCCTAAAACCACACACACAAAAAGATTGACCGACATGCAGCTGCAATGTCAGCACTCAGAGAGGAAGACAGCTGAAGACAGAGCGGGCAGCCCGTGGCTGTTAGTAGTTAGAAGAGAGACTCTACTTTAGTAAGGTAGAAAAGTGATTCCTGAAAAGGTGTCCCCTGACTCTACTCTAGTAAGGTAGAAAAGTGATTCCTGAAAAGGTGTCCTCTGACTGCCACATGTTATTGTGACATGCGTGTGTCCACATTCTCATACACGCAATATACATGCATGCAATAAATGAAAATATAGCCTTAAATATCTCCAGCTAACCTATCCAGGAAGCTAGAACCAAGGTAAATCATAAGCAATACAATAGGAAATGAGTAATGCAGCATTTTATTCAACAGTATTTTCAAGTTAAAGCATTTTTCACTTTGAGTGCAGTTTCTGCACATCATGTGCTTCACGGAAGCACGGCACCTCCTACTTCTCACACGCAGGATAAGGCCGGAACAGTGGTGTTGAAAACAGCAAGCATTCAAATCCTTTGGCTTTAAAAAAAAAAACAAAACTTTTAAAAACTTCCTTAAAACAAACAACAAGCAAACACACACTTACTTGTTAGAAGAGAAAAGGCCTGTGCATTCATGTGCACCGTGGTACACAGGTGGAGATCAGAGGACAACTTCCAGTGGGCGGAGCCTTTCCCACTGAACTGTCTCACAGATCCCAAACTGCCCTTTCTTTCCAACCACTGAGTTTCTTCTACGTAAATTAGTAACTGCTTCACTCACTCAGGAGGTGACCTCAGGAGGGGTCGGCCGGGCCCCACGCCGCAGGAGCTGCAGAGCAGCCTGAGCTAGTAAGGAGACTGCTGCTCAACAGCCAGGCCAAGAGACGAGAAGGGCCCCTGCAGCAGGCACCAGGGCTCAGGCTCAGCCTCGCACGTTCTTCCGGCTGCAGCCCCTGCAATCCCAGCTCTGCGGTAGGCAGAGGCAGGAGATTCCAAGTTCTAGGCTAGCACAAGACAAAACTCCATCTGTGCCCCACACATACTCAAGTCTCAGCTGTATTTAAATGGCAACAAATCCTCAGTAACCAAACTGACTACAGGATCAAAGTAAATTTGCTGCTAAAATGTATGCCCCGAAAGGAAAGTTAGTACCTACACAAAGTTTTAAGTTATGAAGCAAAGCAGCACAACACATAGATTTTTCTTTTACTTGCTCCTTTATTCCTCAAAGTATTTTTATTTCTTCTTGTGTCAGGTTGCCAGTAACAGAAAGCATCATTTGAGAATAATGGAAGATTAGCATGCAAGCTTATATTAATAATCAACAAAATGGAGCTAGCCTAACTCATATATTTCATATAGGATATTGAGAAGGATAAAAATGTCATATATACGATTGTTTTTCTAAGAACAAAATGCAGGAGAGAAAATTCTGTGATGCATGGGGTGGAGATGGCTCCTCAGCTCCAAAAAAAAAAAAAAAAAAAAAAAAAAAAAAAAAGTGCTTGCCGCACCAGCTGCAGGCCTGAGCTGCGTCCCTAGAGCGCCAGCCACAGGCCTGAGCTGCGTCCCTAGAGCGCCAGCCACAGGCCTGAGCTGCATCCCTAGAGTGCCAGCCACAGGCCTGAGCTGCGTCCCTAGAGCACCAGCCACAGGCCTGAGCTGCGTCCCTAGAGCGCCAGCGTCCCTAGAGCGCCAGCGTCCCTAGAGCGCCAGCGTCCCTAGAGCGCCAGCGTCCCTAGAGCGCCAACGTCCCTAGAGCGCCACAGGCCTGAGCTGCGTCCCTAGGCTGCTGCACGTGGTCACAAGAACAAGCCTAAGGAGTTGGCCTCTGACCCTCCACACATGTGTCCCATGGTAATTTTTTTTTAAAAAAGGAAATTATATGAATGAAAATTATATACCAGGGCTGGGGAAATGACTCAGAGGTTAAGACTCTGAACCCCAAACTAGAATTCAGATCTCAGATCCCAATTAAAATCCAAGGCAGAAATGGCGGCAGCCTGCACTTCTGGCTCTGGAAGGCAGAACCAAAATGGAGATAGAAACAATCCAGGATGATTACCAAAGTCACCTTTGGGCCTCCACAAGCACATGGTGCCCTCTGGTACACACAAGTGCAGACACACAGACACAATAATTCATAAATAAATAAAAGGACCAAATCACGTTTCAGGGTTGGGAGCTGCGGAGCTCGTGCCGAGCCCGTGATGGAAACTGTCTTCCTCAGAAGTACACGTGTTCTCACACACGCTTTCTCAATCTCGAATAATGAAAACATTTGAAAATAAAATCAAGCTCTAGGCCATTACTTTAAGAATGAGTGTGCCATAGAGCCTTAAGAATATGCAATAAGCAGCAGGCTAGCAGGATAAAAATATTTTTGAATTATTTGAATCACAATTTTAACAATAAAATGCAGATTTTGGCTCAAGAGGCATGGACAAGGAGTTTCAAAGTCTGTGATTTCCACAAACTCCAGACAATAGTGCTAACAGTGGCTTATGTCATGGACTTTTTGCACTAAGGGTCCAAAGATAGAGATCTTTTGAGTATTGTCGGCAGGATGTAGTACTAACATCATGTTGATAGCTCACATGTAACAGGGGTCATTTTCAACCTCTCAGCAGTAACAATCTTGAAGCCCTCCATGTACACACACGCACCTGCAAAGCCATTCTGCCTCGGCACAGCAGAGCACATACAGCAGCCACGCACACACCATCGGGGTCCACGCTAGATGTATGGCTGATTCCACGTTTTCTATCAAGTTAAAAAAATTGAAATCTCCAAAACATTTCATTCTACCACACAAAATACATAGAAACATCAAAACTAACCAGGAACTCTCTTACTTGACCTTACCTGCACAATGGTTGACATATCAACATCCCCCCCATATACTAGCCAGGATCTCAGGAAAAATAATGACAGCAGTGGTCGGCCCAAGATAGGGCCTCTCGGTCTGCCACAGAGGCCTGAGCCCCACCCTATAGCAAATGATCCAGAGAGACCGCTGGGACCCATATAAACTGACGGACAGGAGAGTGGGAGGGAGCAGATTAGATCCAGAAAGGGAGGGGAAGGAGGGAGCGAGGGGAGGGAGGAAAGAAGAGTATCATGAGGGGGAGCAAACTAATTAAATGTCCCTTCACTGGACTCTGGGTCCTCACGTCACTGCCTGAGCAGAGGAAAATCACATTGTCTTGCACATGCCTCAGTTTTTAAAATACTTATGGGAAGAGGGGTAGCGGGAAGGGGGAGGAGTCGGCTCAGACTGCGCAGGCCCAGAGCTCGGAGCTGGAACTCTGGCCCAAGCCCAGCTTCCTCAGCACAGGCTCCCGTCCCCACTCCTGTCCCCAGTGACATTTCCTGCCTCCTATGTCTACCTGTGCTACTTTCTCACTTCAGAAAAGCGACTACGGAGCGTGTCACTCTGGAACAGTCGAGGGAAAAAGGCATCTGGCATCTGAGGCACCGACAACTGGGCTTACAGTGTGGGGCATTCAAAAGACTTAAGAATGGACCTACCCATTGAGTTTGGGTAACTAAGTAAAAGAGGGAGGGAAGGAAGGAAAAGAGGGAGGGAAGGAAGGAAAAGAGGGAGGGAAGGAAGAAGGAAGGGAGGGAGAGAAAAAAAGGGAGGCAGGGAGGGAGGACTTAGCAAGTGAGAAAGGCCTTAGCTAAACCATGTCTCCACAAGGCTCCTCCCTCCAGAAAACAGCACCCTAGAGACCTCTTCCCACTGGGCTGGAGACTATCGGACTGTCTTCTTGACAATCTTTGAAACATCTGAGACAAGATAGTCATGTCAGGTCGCTGTTGGAACAGTGGATGACTGTCCTCAAAGAATTCAATGGACAATCATTCAGGAGCCAATCTTCCAGTCTGTATTAATTCGGAAACTAGGTGCCCCTCTAAGTAATTAAGATTTCACTACACTAGACCTTTTTCTTTTTAACATTTTTTAAAAAATTTTAATTTGTTTTGATACATGTGTATGTGTATGTTTACGTGTATGTCTGTAGAAGTCAGAGGACAATTTGGGGGAGTTGGCTTTCTTCCACAATGTGGGTTCAGTAATCAAACTCAGGTCACAGGTTTGACAGCAAAAACCTTCATTTGATTGAGCAATCCTGCTGGTGCTCAGGTAAACATCAAGGTCGTTCGATTCATCCATCCAAGTGACGGGGCTTAAAACAGAATCAAGAAATCTGGTTTGGAGGATCTCAAGTTGCCAGCACACTTAGGCTGTGGCACTCTGTCTGGGGAAATGGGGATCAGCGCCAGGACACTTGGCTTGACTTACACAATATGCTAATACCCACAACTCGGATGTGGTTTAGTCGAAACAGTGAGTTCAGAGAGCAGCAGGACGCAGCCAATTCTGTCAGTTTGAGACGCTCACCGACTCCCAGTCATATTTTGCTCCATAGTTACACATGTTTACAAGCTACAAGCACATTACAGGGAGGCAAATGGTCACAGCGGAAGTAGGAAGCAGGTATGTACACAGCCATGATGCCAGAAAGATGTGAACTGCAGTTATTCTCTTAATACCATGAGGTTGGCATGTAATACTCAGCCAACTGAACCTCTATAAACAATTGGGCTTTGGAAGAAATCACAGCAACTCTTCTCACTTCAGTGGGAAAAGTCCAGAGAAAAGCCAGCCCCAGCTTTGTAATAAAAACAAGCTCTAGGACAATGGTTGATTCCTGGGCTATCTCTCCAGCCTCAGGGCCTGAAATAAAGGGGGAAGAACAAGGTCCCCCCAGCTCCAAGGGTAAGAGAGGCACCTGCGTCCAGAAACCCAGACAGCCCTCTGGTTTTCCCAGCATTCAGCCAAGTTTACTTTCCGTCTTCCATGGGCCAATACAGTCAATCATAGCTGGGGTAGCTATGAGCTGAGTGCTCATCTAGCCTGTCAGAGGCCACAGTGCTGAGAGGAGGGGATTAGAAAAGTTGTTTTCAAGAGTAATGCAAAGTAGAGAAAATGGTTTTCAAGTATTTTCCCCAAGTACTTTTATCCAGTCTTTACAGACATCATCTCATTTTAATCCAATACCATTCCAGAGCCACCAAAATGGCTTAGTAGGAGGGAGAGAATCAACTCTACAAGTTGTCCTCCAATCTCGATATGTGCATACTGCAGCAAATGTCCCCCTTCCACAAAAATAAATCAGTATATATTTTTAAAGGTCATTTCAAGAATTAGGAATTATACTTTATTTTATAGACAAAAGGCAAAAGAGTTAATAGCAGTGGTGGCAGAGGATGAAAAAACTACCTACCACGTTCTGCTCTGAGCAAAGCAGTAGCTAACAGTGGCCAGAGCACCTGTCGATTTTCATGCAAAGAGCCTCTATCGCAGTCTGTGACTTCCTAGAACTTGTCAAGATTCAACCTGAACCTCCACGCTGCACAGCTCAAAACGGACTGCAGTTAGAGGTCACGGAGTACTACAGTTACTGGCAAGGCCAAGAATAGACACAGGTCTGCTGACCCTTGCTCCTCTGCCCACTCAGGCATGTTCTTTTGGATGCTAACGCTCTTATGATGTTTCAAGTCACTTGAGAATAGTGGAGAAATGAGTTAATAATCTGACAGGCAAAGAAAAAAAAATGTGGAAAAGTACCTAGATTAGGTAGGGCTTTTCTATCATGTTTTGAACCAGTAATACTGTTTCCTGAAAAATTTCCCACCTGCAGCAAAAATGAAAAAAAAAAAAGACCTTTGCCACTCTTCTCAGTGGGTTGTAATGTTAGTTTGACTAAAGTGACAGCTCAGAAAAGGACAAGCTGGGCTCCTCTCTGGGCTGATTAGAATACTTGCACATCCGCTCTCCACACAACCTCCTCCCCCTCCCCTGCAATCCTGGAGTCAGCCCTAGGCCTGCTCAGCAGTGTCTCCAGAAGAAATCCTCCCTCCAGAAGGCTGGAAACAGGAAGGGCAGTGCCAGGAGAAAGGACAGCCAGGACCCAGCCAAGTCTCCAGAAAGAACCAGAAAGCCACCTCACAGACCTGTAGCACCCCTACCAGTTGGGGGGAGAGGGTAGCTTTTCCACTGCATTACACTGATCACACAGATAAGCTCGACCAAGATCAGACTAGATTAGAGGAAACTGTAATTAGGAAAACAGAAGAGACTTAGGTCCTTCAGGCTAGTGAAGTCTCTTTCCACCAAGGAGATGAAAGGCCACCCTAAATCCTTTTGGTTCCAGATAACAGGAGCCAGCCTTTGCTGTCTAGCTGCTCAAGAACTTCGGTCCATTCCCAGTAGCACAAAAACGAGACAAAAAGTAGATTTGGGGGTTAATGCTTAATCGCGCCACTGTAATCTTTTAACAGACAGGTAAAATGACTGTTGAGAGATTTGTTCTATCATATTCTTCATGCTTTATGACTTTCAGCAGAGAAAGATGGCCGAAATAGAACCCAGGGCTTAGAGAACAGCTGAGGGGCAGAGGCCTGGCACTGAGAAGAGGGCAAAAGGTTTGAGCTGAAAAGCTACAACCTGGTGGTCTTACAACGTCAGGGCACATCTACTCACTGACCTCATTTTCATTAGTCAAATCAAAACTGGATTGAGTCATTTTAATTTTAAAAGTACATAATAAACTTAAAAAAACTGCAATCCCAGAAAACTAAAGAATATTTCACATAAAAATCTTTTTACAACATGTAGGAAGAAGTACAAGTTGAGCCCATTAGTACATTTTAATATCTGCAGTTGTCTTTCTCCTAACACATTCTCTTCACCCATTAGCTTATTCAGATGCACAATAAATGACATCATTTTAATTATCACTGTAAGGAGTCGGTAGTTCACACCAAGCTGCGCTTGGGATCTCGGAACCCCTTTCTCCTAGGATCTCTTCTCAGAGGCCTAGAAGCAGCACATAGCAAAAAGTACACTGAAAAAAGTGCATACTCTAAAAAGAGAGCAAATAAGAGACAAATCAGTATGAAAGATCCATGGGAAGACGAAATACCCTATCAACAAAAACTCTATTACCACTTTTAGAATGGACATTCCCCATTCATCTCCCACTTCCTCAAGACCAGCCCAAAGTGAGGGCAGATTAAATATCAATCACAACCCTCCCCCAAGGTCTGAAGAGGACTTCCGCTTCCTGCAAGCCACAGCAGAATGAGGTGGGTGGTCCCACCCCCCCTCCGGCATGCCCAGCAAGGCCTGCAGGAGCCAGGCCTGCAGGAGCTGGAGGCAGGCTCCCCGGTAGGGAGGGGCCCTCAGGAGAGCCCACCCCAAGTTTATCAGGACCATTTCTCACAGGACGAAGGAATGTTTTTAAAGCTCCACTTCAGTGCACAGCAGTCGGCTGAAATGTGAGAACCTCTAGGGGCTGGAATATTGAAGATCTAAAACTAATCCTCTAACGCACACTAACAAATAAAGGGGTAAAGTCCCCAAAGAATTTGAAACATCACAAGCCACAAACCTCAAAATTCTACTATTCGGCTTGGTTTTTGCAATTACCAAATCCAAACTAGTGATAAAATGACATTTCCTATTTCAGCCACTGGACTTAAAATTAAATGTTAACTCCAACAGTCCCCACTGCCAGTAACTGCGCTCCCAACGACCCTCCTGTCCCTACATCAGAACACACTTTGGGGTAACAAACACAGCTCTTCGCTCCACGTCCAAAACCAACGGCTCAAGAAACTACCAGGAAGTGGAGTGAGAAGATTCTGGAGGGGCCCGGGTCGTGCAGCACAGGGTTAAAGGAAACCATTTCATAAGCTTGGATGCGGAGACGCAGCGGCGGCGGCAGCACCAGCAGCAGCAGCAGCAGTAGCAAAGGAAAAACCCAAGTTGCATAAAGTCCGGCTATACTCACGGTTTCCTTATTGGGAAGCAGCTCCTTCCTAATTCTGAAGAAGTTCTTGCCGTACTGGCGGAGACCCTTAACGAAGCGTTTCTGCGATACAAAGAAACAAATGCGATGTAAAAACCAAAACCCAAACAGGATGTCAGCAGAGCAAAGATCTCCGCAATCGCAGACAAGCCGCCGCGGGAAAGCCTCGGCCAGCAGCACAGCGGGCCCCGAGGGCGCCGGAGTCTCCCCTCGCCCCCCCCCCCCCCCCCCCGCCGCCGGCGGGAACCCCCCACCGGGGCTCGGCCAGTCCCTTCAGACCCCGCACGCGGGCCGCCGGGGGCTGATCGCAGCTTCCTTCGGGGAAAGCAGCGCCCCGGCCGCCAGGCCCCGCTCGACCCCGGAATTCAGCAGCGCAGCGCAGCCCTGAAGTCGGAGCCCCGGCGGCCCGCCCGCCGCCTTCGTCGCAGCAGCGTGCGCCCTAAATAAAGACCCCGGCACCCTTCCTTCTCCGACCCCCTCGCCCCCAACGCTCCAGAGACTCCCCCGGCTCCCTGCCCGGCCGGGTCACTGGTCCCACAGCGGGGAGCAGCCGCCCGCCGGCCCCCACCGCGGGCTCCCCCACCTCGGGCTCGCGCCGCAGCCACAGGTAAGCGCGGCCGGCCGCTGTCACTCGCTCCACAAAGCGCAGGGCGGAGGCGGCCGCGGGCAGCTCGGCGTGTGACCGCGGCGGGGCCGCGCGGCGCGGGGCGCGGGGGGCGCAGGCTGGGCCGCGGCCGCCCGGGGGAGGAGGCTGCGGCGGAGCCCGGGCGGCGGCGGGCGGGCGGCTGCAAAAGGCGGCCTGGATCGCCGCTCGGCCCGCGGGACCCGAGCCCCGGCCCCGCCCCCGCCTGACCCCCGCCAGGCCGCCGGCCTCGGGCTGGGCCGGGGCTCGGGGTCCCCGGAGCCGAGGCCGAGGCGGCGAGCACGAAACTTCCTCCTGCCACGGCGAGGGGCGCCCGCGCGGCCCCGCCAGACCTTCGGGCCTCCGGCCCCCGCAGGAGGCGCACAGGTGGGCTGCACGCCCACCGCTCCAACGCAGGGCAGCGTGAGCGGCAGCCCCCGCCAGGACCAGGCACTTTGCAGGGCGCTCGCCAGTAAATCACCTGCCCCGAAGAGGGGCCCTCCCACTCTCCTCGAGACCCCTGGGGAAATCCAGGCAACGGCCAGCCCTGGCCCGCAAGGTCCGGCTGCAAGCTCCGGCTCCAGCCGGGGAAGCTCCGCGCTTCCCGATTTCATCCCTGGCTAAGCTGTGACTCATCGCTGTCAATTCTCCATGTAATTCATAGAGTTTTGTGGGGATGGTCAAGACACCAGACAGGTACGAATGAAGAAAGTGCCCGGATGGCTGTCGTCCGGCTCAGTCTTGGGAGCAACAGGCGTCCTGGGCTGGGCACCGGCTTGCAGCCAGGCAAGGAACAAGTCCTGCCCTCAGGCGGCGCCAGTCTGGCCAGCGGGCACACAGGCCCCAGAGGAACAAAGGGTGGTGGGTGGAGCGAAGAGGAGGAAGCACCTTACAGGAAGTGACAAGGAAGAGCTCCGGAGGCTCCAGCAAGACGCTGGGTCAGCCAGGAAGGCCGCACAGAGCACTGGCAGAATCGCAGGGCAAGTGGGCCAAGCAAGTGGGCTGCGGAGGAGAGGGCAGGTCCTCATGGCAGCCAGCAGAGCGGCTTGGAGAGAAGCGGCCCAGTGGCCCAAGGGCAGCTCAGGCACAGAACACAGGAACAGGCCAGCAGGGACACAGCCCAGGCCCTGAGCCCATTCCTAAGAATGGATTCTGGTCACCTGCACTGGGAGAGACCTAAATAAAAAAGTAGCAACAGATCCCTATAAGCCGTGGTTCCTTCTCAGAAGTTGGCGGAAGTGAGACACACACCCCTGGCCAAGCATGCAGCGGCACCCCTGGCCAAGCATGCAGCGGGAATCCAGAGGGATGGATTGGTGACCTCTGGCAGCCCAGAACCGAGAGAGCAAGGTAGACTTCCTGGAGGTGGAGGAGACGGGAGACAGGCTACACTGTGCTGGGGACCAGAAAGTTCCGGTGTGGATCAGAGTGAAAACCAGAACCAAGGACTCAGTGCCAAGGAGCACACAACCGGCTCATCGGCAGAGGCAAGACGAACATCTGGGTAATGCAGTAAGGAGGGCAGCCTGAGCCCAGATCACTTCCATTTATTACAATGAACATCATTCCAAACACGTAGTAGGTCTGAAGTATCTTCTACACACCAGGGGTCTCGCTTGACATCGCAGGCCACGCAGAAAGGCCTGTTACCGCGCACTTTACAGACAAGGAAAACGGAGGCACAGAGGGAAATAACCAGATGAAGGTCGCCCAGAACTGAAACCAGCCTTCCGAGACCACAAAAAACCTGCTGCTTGCTGCAAAACAAGTTCAGGTGATTATCTTCTGCCAGAACGGCGAGTTCAGAGGCTGCAGCACCTCCCTGTGATCGTGTGCAGCTCTGAGGCGAGGCCTCGTCCCTCTCCCTAGTACCCAGCCTGGCACGAGCCTCTGCCAAGAAACATTTCAAAACCAAAGATTTCAACCAATGGGTGGGCCCTACCTGCATTTCAGTGCTCAAGAGGTACAGAACAGAGGGCCACAAGTTCAAGACCATTGTCCCTCAGCTGTGTAGAAAGTTCCAGAAACAGAAAGAAGCTGGAGGTTTCACCATGCTTATACCAAATCCCTGCCTGAGAATAACCCTTAAAACTGCAAGACAGGGTCTGTACTCCTCATCTCTGCTCTAAGGTGTGCCCGTCCTGTCCTGCCTACCTTCCCATCCCAGATGTCAGCTGACAGTGCCAACTGGGCCGCTACATGGTGAGAGACCTCACCTCAAACCCATCTTGGCTTCTCCCTGCTCCAAAGCAAAATTCTTTCAACCAGTCACTGCACTCAATGTTTAATTTGCACGAGATCTTATTTACTCAGAGTCCACATGTCACGCTGCCAGCCTATAGCACCAAGCGGTTAGTGCACTCAACTTTTTTTTTTTAAAGAAGTGAAACCAACCAAAATGTACGGCGGGCTAGGCAGAATGCTCAGCACAGAGAAGCGGTTCAAGGATGAAGCTCATCAGGCACAGCACTTGTCAAGCACGTGCAAGGTTTGACTCCAGCCTCAGAAAACAACAGGCAGTCAGAAGGCTCAGCAGGCAAAGCTCATCAGCAGGGTATTTGAGTTTAATCCCTGGAAGTCTGCATGAAGGAGAGACATGACTTCTGAAAGCTCCTCTAACTCTGCCTGGGGGCCATGTGTCTTCCCCTTCTCTGTGTTTCTCAAATAATCTTTTTTTAAAGGACAGAAACCCACCAGGACTGATGTGGCACACACAGGAGGACCCAAAGTTCAAGGTCAACTAGGTTATTCAGTGAGTGAAGAATAGCCTGAAAAAAGGAAGCTGCAGCCGGGTTCAGTGGTGCTGCCTGTGGCCCAGCACCTGAGCAGAGCAGGCGGAAGCCAAGGCATCCTCCCAGGTACGGAGAGTTGAGCCCAGAGTGGCCTGCACGAGACCCTGAACCCCCCAACACACGCACACACGCGCACGCACATGGAAAGGTCTGCTCTCTCCACTGCCCTCGTGGCCTCCTGACTGTGGGCCGCTTGATTTCCCTTCATCGCTTCCTAATTCTCTCAACTAATAAGCATTAGTGCTCCAAAGTTTATTGTAGACTTTCTGCTCACCAAAATCTCTTCCAACAAGTCAATTCTGTTCCCTTGGCTCTAAACACCATCCTGGATGTTCACTGGTAATGTCTAAAGCTGCCCATGATCCAGCCTCAAGGGCAACATTCACTTGCCTCTGTCTCACCGCCCACTACTTCCACAACCCTGGCTCGTGGCGGCGAGCACAGAGCTACCACAGCTGAAACATCTGAAACAATCAAGTGCAAAGCGCCTTGGCCTCACTTAAAAAAAAAAAAGAGAGAGCGAGAGAAAAAGAGAAGTCAAAGCTTCATGCGGCCTCTATGAAAAGCCACAGGCCTCAAACCAGCAAAACATCTGTTCCTCTGGTGCCTTCATTCTGTGGTTAAGCAGAAACGGACGCCTCTGAGCTATGGTGACTGACTGTGTGGGTATGTGGAACTAGATTCTGAGGCGAGAGTCTCCTTTCCCTCTCTCCACATGAAGACCTTGATGTTTGCAAGAGCAACTCGGTAACAAGTAGTACCACTGGCTTACAAACCAACAGGCACTCGATGCACAAGCCCAGTGACCTCAGTGAAAGTGGAAGGAGAGAACTGATTCCCCAAGCTGCTCAAATACGCATCAAACACACACTTGTACACACGGCAAGGGAATACTGGTGCTGCAGGCCACCCACGTATACGGAGCTGAACGTGTGCTTGGGAATGTGAAGCAAGTTGGTTTCTATTTCCTTTTCCCATGTTCAGGTTAGACACGAACAGAAACAAACACTTGTTTATGGAAGACATTGTTCATGACCGAGAATATGATCAATCTGCAAGTTTGAGACACATTACTGAAACGCTTTTCTCCATCAGATATTACTGGACCGCAGGTTCCTAGAGGAAAATGAACTCTTGGCTTGTAAAAGTCTGAGTGCCGGAACCTGGTACTGTCACTTGGGTTTGACAGGAAGAACCGGGAAGCACACCTGCTCTTTTTCTCTCAGGGAAGTGGAAAGTAAATGAGGTTTGGATCAGTAAGGGTTGTGGAAAATCTGGCAAAAGTTGCAGGTTTTGAACATGTAGGACCAGGAGTTAATTCAAAATCCAAAGCAGAGAACGTGCTGCTTTTTGGGCTGGTCCGTCTTTCACTACAGTCCCAGCTCATCTTGTCCACAGCTCAGCTCGGATTCAAAACTGCTCGGAGCTGTAAGCTGAGTGCTTTCTACTGTACTAGTGTTGTGTGCTTAGAGAAACACAATATTTATTACAGAAAACAAAGACATTCAGTGTTTTCCTGTGTTGTTTCTCAGCATGTATTAAACATTGGTATATCTCTGGATTTTAGTGTGTTAGAACATTTGATTTTAAAATTTGCCATTACTAAATATTACTGAAATTTTTTTAGTAAATTATTGAAAGAATTTTGGCTTTGGAGAGAATTCCTAAAATTACTCAATAATTAAATTAATTTTGGTTTGGGACAGAATTCCCAATTTCTGAAAAGTTCCAAAATATACTTTGTTTGCCATTTTGTAGCTACTTATGGGAAGCCTGTTCTCCGCACTAACGGTCATAACACCACAGTGCCGACTGGCTCTGAGAAACACAGGTTGCCTGACATACCCGCAGTATCAAGTATCCAGCTAAGCTTTATTTTTATCTAAAAACAAGTGAGCACATTTATCTCACTAGTAGTGTACGTAGTACTAGTACTAGTAGTGTGCTAGTGTACGTAGTACTAGTACTAGTAGTGTGCATACTTATTTTCTTTAATCAATAGAAAAATTATATTTAAGCTACAGAATTGTTTCAAATAAATTTCTTTACCATTTTTCGTCAGTAAGTGTTTGATTCATACTTGTATGTCTACTTTGTGCTCCTGTCTATCCAGGCTGTGTAAAATGTCCCAGTTAAGCCCAACAGGAAGGCCCGGCAGCACCTGCTTATAAACCTGGTGACTGAGTTGGATCCCCAGAGGCCACAGGGTGGCGGGAAAGAACTGACTTTTGAAGGTTGTCCTGTGCCGTCACATACTCCTTCCCCCCAACAAATGGATAAAAACTTTAAAAACTTTTAAAAATTTATTTATTCATTGTGGGTGGGTGTGGGTGAGAGGGTGAGGGAGACAGAGAGAGAGAGAGAGAGAGAGAGAGAGAGAGAGAGAGAGAGAGAGGGCACTTGTGTCTCTCTGGAGAGCCAAACGTGACTTGGGGAATCATTCTGGATTGCTGCTACCCCCTTTCTTTGCTGTGGGATATCCCAGGCTCTACCCACCAGGGCCAGAAGTGCAGGCCTCCACCAGTTCCACTTGACTTTCTTTATGTGGGACCTAAGATCTGAACTCAGGATCTTCTGCTTGCGAGGCAGAGTTTTAACCTCTGAACCATCTCTCCAGCCCTAGATAAAACTTTTTAAATGCTTAGATGGAAAGGAGTTCCAAGAATGCTAATGTTGCCTACTCTTGGATTTCACAAAAGGGATTCTGACATGGTTGGTTAAACAGTCAGTCCCCAAATGGGAGATACTTAACAGAAAATAAAAATAATTGAGCTAAAATGAGGGAACATGGGCTACGGAATAAAAGCTCTTGTCAGGAAAGCATGATGACCTGAGATCAACCCCCAGAACCCAGCAGGCAGAAGGAAAGAATCACGCTCCCAGCTGTCCCTCTGACCTCATACATGTGCCATGGCACCTAAGTTATTCATTAATTAATTACATGCAGAAGCATCATCTCCTACCCTAGGGAATGTGTTCAGAGGTTCTTTGTACTGTTGTCTGGGCTGCCACCAAGCCCAAACTCTGAGCCCATGGTCAAGAGAGCCTGGCTGGCCCAATGGCTTCTAGTTCTCTCCTATCCAATCCTCATGGGACAAGCTGCCTGACCATTAGCCCAGCTGAACCACACCACCTCATGAGGCAGGGACTTCAAACAGCTGCATTTCACAGAGAGGAAAGCGCATGGTGTCATGTGCTGTCAAATCTTTGCAAACGACAGGGGCAGGATTCGAGTACAGAGTCAAAAGTACATGGGTGGCTACTGCCTATGTTACATTCAAGACAGTGTGCTTTCAAAAGACCTATAAATGCATAAGTAACGACTACTGTCATAGTTAAGCACAGGTGTTGTCATAGTTAAGCACAGATATCAACTTGATAGCTGAGGGTTTGAGCTCTGGGCACATTTGTAGAGAATTAATGGTTAAGCCCAGAGCAAACCTGAAGGAGATGGTCTAGCTGATGGGGAAGGCCCAGCCCATGAGATTAGGCCCTGGAATAAATCACAGAGAGCTGGTTGAGAGAGCTGGCATCCTTGTGTACACTTGGCCAGACATGCTGATTGGCAAGTAAGGACTGTCCATCTCTCAGCCATTATGCAGTGATGGTATGGCCAGTTCCTTCGGCCCTGGCATTGGTGGGTGCTCTCCTGTGAAGCTGGACTACCGACTGTGACCAGACTGTCAGTAAGAAAATAACCCCCTTGTTCCCTTAAGCTGTCTGATAGTCATTTATCAGCAGCCGTGCAATGACTGTCTTCCCATAAATATTCTTGTCTCAATCACCCAACCCTCTTTAACCTCTAAAATGGCAATAAAATTCCTGCCCCATGTGGTTAAAAAGACCGCCTGGGGTATCCAACAGGACAACAGATGCATGTGTGGTGGCCAAAGTAAGTCCTAAAGAGGGTTCTGCAGAGCCCATTCCCAACATGCTCTTCGCTGCAGCAGTCCCCTGGGTGCTGCATGTGTCCGGGGTCTACTGAGAAGAGAGGAAAGAGGGGGGCCAAGCCGCAAGCTGCTAAAGGATGCCGCTGCAGCACCGCTGGCCGGGGAGCTTTCACAACTAACTCCTCTGGTGCACTCAACTAGTGTGTGCACCAGAGCCAGAAGCCCACCACGATGGCTAGGAGCAAAGTCTGCTTGTTCTTCTCACACAGCTGTTTAGAAAACACTGTAGGTATTAAAACGAGTCCCACTGTGAAAATGGCTCCTTCTGCTCTATGTGTTTGCGGCTCAGAATTTTATGTTAATAACACATTGGTTCTCAGGACTGAAGAGCCAGCCATCACAAGGAAGCCATCAATACCCCTCACCCCAACAGAAAGACGGGAAGAAAACAGCCACAGCTCTCTGAAAGGAGAGGCAGGAAAAAAGAAGGACGTGTGCCACGCTGTGCCGATGAGAGCTGCGTAGTAAGGAAGGAGCCTGAGGCCAGGCCGAGCAATCGCAGCCTTTCCAAAAGGTTCATGCCATGACGTCAACCTGCCAGCAGCAGCTCCGACTCACTGCCCACAGAGCTGCCCTCCTCGGAGTCACGGTCCTCATCCTCGGACCCACTGTCCCATTCCAAGAGCATTTCCCAGTGGAAGTTCTTGGCAAAGTGCTCTCCAATGTACTGTTCACTTGTTTTAACTATTTACATGACTTGCATAAAGTGTGACTTTGGCAATAAAAACACAAGATCAACTTTGCTCCTGGTTTCTTTCTCACTTTACACACACTCTGCACTTAGCAGTGTGACCCAAGTCAGCCAGCTCGTGTTCAATCAGCTAGTTAAGAGTTTAAGCACAGCAAACAAGCAACCTAAGACGATTCTCAGGTCTCCCTACTTGTGACCCCGACTTGAGCCCAGGCCTTACTGAGAAACACTCCTCCGTCTCCTGTCCTGAGCCCACAGTCTCGCGTCAGGCGGAGAGTCCCAGACCACGCCCGTGTGAATCCAGACACTGACTGGACGATGGATGCTGCTCAGTTCTCTGAGGGCTGTGTGCAAGGACGTCGGGTCACTGGGCTACTCTTCAGGAGAAGAACCTGAGCTCAAGCGCATCAAAAACCCTGCGCCCACCCTGCGCCCACCCCAGTCAGCACCAGGGTTGGAAAGTGGGAAAAGCCGGGACAACAGCAAGCTGCGGTGCAAGCGAGGAGCCTGCCCGGCTCTGGGTTTGCCCACTCGTCCTGGGCCCTTCACGGCTGCCGGGGCCAGGGACCCTCAAGCTTCTCCGTGTTCCACATCCTCCCTGGGTAGTCCTAGTCATGGGCACAAGTAAGTCTTCCCGTGCTTCCCTCCACAATGGATCCCAGGCACAGCCGCCCCTTGTCTCTGGGATCATCCTTAGGCAGGGACTAAACCATGACATCAAACCAGCACTGCCCACCAGTCTCCAGAGCCACTTGGGGCACTCCCAGAATGCCAGCGTCCACAAGACACTGCAGAGGTCCACTCTAACCTCCCTAGGCAGAAGGTGGGGTGACAGTTGTCTCCGTGCACCAAAATCCCACCTGCGATTTCTCTCTTAAATGAGACTCGACTGTCTCAAACCTCCCGGTCTCTCTGAGCTCAGCACGCTGGTGTGGCAGCTTTGAGGGTCGTCACTCTTCTTTCCGAGCGTAATGTCTCTCTATATTCTTCCCCCAATATTCCAGTTCTGGACATTCTATTAATGCATTATTTTATGAAGGCCACTAGGATTTCTGGTTGCCTCAAACTACACATTTGGATTGGGAATGTAGCTCAGTTGAAGAGCGGCATGTGCGAAGCCCTGGCTTCAAGCCCGTACCATGCAAGCTTGATGTGATGCCGACGTGCAATCACAGACAGAGCTGGAGGATCAGAAGTACAAGGTCATTTCTAGCTACCTAGTGAATAAACTGAGTCTAGCCTAGGCGACATGAAATGGAGGGGAGGGGAGGGGAGGAAAACAACCAACTACTGGTCTGATAACCAACAGCCTCCAATGACTGTGCTCCCAGACACTCGTCCAGCCTTGCAGTGAAATGAACTCTGCGGGACCCGACCCTTTGCCTTCTCTGGATTTTTGTCAAAGTTTTCTGATCCAACCTAGAAATGCCATTTCTTCCTCTTCCTCTCACTCAAACACGTCAATTCAACTAATACCACTGAGCACTTGCTGCAGGGACACTGTGCTAGGAGCATGGCACAGGGTGGCACCTTGGCTGAGCAGGTAAAGGCAACTGCCATGCGAGCCAAACTGAACTAAATCACTGGAGCCCATGCAGAGGTAGAAGCAGCTCCACGAAGCTCTCCTCCGGCTTCTGCAAGCAGCTCACACGCGCACACACACACACACACACACACACACACACGTCCTCCGGCTTCTGCAAGCAGCTCACATGCACACACACACACACGTCCTCCGGCTTCTGCAAGCAGCTCACACGCGCACACACACACGTCCTCCAGCTTCTGCAAGCAGCTCACATGCACACACACACGTCCTCCGGCTTCTGCAAGCAGCTCACACGTCCTCCGGCTTCTGCAAGCAACTCACACGCAAACACACACACGTCCTCCGGCTTCTGCAAGCAGCTCACACGCAAACACACACACGTCCTCCAGCTTCTGCAAGCAGCTCACACGCAAACACACACACGTCCTCCGGCTTCTGCAAGCAGCTCACACGCAAACACACACACGTCCTCCGGCTTCTGCAAGCAGCTCACACGCAAACACACACACGTCCTCCGGCCTCCATAAGCGACCCACATGTAAATGCACACATGTCCGCCAGCCTCCACAAGCGACTCACATGCAAATGTACACATGCATGCACACACTTCTGCCCCGGGATTCACAGGCTCTGCCCTACCAGGACCAGAAGCGCAGGCCACCCCCGCTTCCGCCTGGCGTCTATATGTGGGATCTGGGATCCGAACTCAGGACCTTCTGCCTGCAAGGCGGAGGCTTAACCCCTGAGCCACCTCTCCAGCCCCCACACATACAATTTAAAAATTAAAATAATTTTTAAAAAATGTAGCGTGAGGTATTTTGCCAGGAGCGATCCCGCTTCAATGCCACTCTCCTGCTCTGCAGCAAACTTGTGTCCTCCTCCAATAGCAGAGTGCCATTAGAACAACAAGCGTCTGTCATTCAAAGCCTACGCATCTTGTGCTAAATTCTGATTCCTGTCTGGGAAAATGTTGAGCACTCTAGATCTTTTTGTAAATCTCAGAAAAATGTCAAAGAATTCACTTTCCTCTTTCCTTTCCTTCCTTATCATCCAAAGGCCAGAAGTAACAGAGGAAACAGGCCTGAGCGGACTCCATTTCATTCCTCCTCCTTCGTCCACTCCGGCCATGAGTGCAGTGAGCAGTTCCTTGCCCCAACTCTTGCTTTCTTCCTGCCAGATCAGATTAGCTGCAGGAATGCGACACGAAGCTGACTGAAGTACCAGGCCCTGTCCCGGGCTCAGTGGGCGCCCGCGGTGCTGTGTCTAGACTGTCTACAGAAGCCGGGCAGCCCCCAGCTGCGCACTCACTCCCTGCACACCCGCAGTATCAGTGGATTTACAGAAAACTAGAGCGCAGAAGCTACAGAAGCTTCTGAAGACCCCGCGTCAACAGATTAGAGCAAATCTACCCACAAAACTTTCATGTTTGTGGCAACATGATTTCCAGAGGAAGCACCTCAAATTAATTGCATCTGCATGCTGCCTCTTTCAGAATGCTGGGGACACCCCTTCCCTGACAGTCTGGGTGGACCTTGCGATTGTCTTGGCCAGCTGAATGGGTCACTTCTGGGACTACATCTTTGGAGCTCTGAGTTGAATGATTTAAAAGTCTGGCCATCGTATGGATAAGGCATACTCCACAGATTATCTGACTGCATACTTCCCCCCCCCCCCCGAGCTTCAGAAACATTCCTCAATTCTTACTCCACTGAAACTGTGACAGTTTGCAAAAAATGCTACCATTTTAAGCTGGGGCACTTTTTATTGCTAGGAGTAATTTGTTTACTTATGTTGCTGACAACTGTAACCTCAACCAGGTGCGGGGGCACACACCTGCAAGGCTAGAAGTGGAGGCGGGAGAATTGGAACTCCAGGACAAGTTCAGATACATGGAGAGTTTGAGGCCGACCTGTGTGTGTGACAGCGTCTCAGAGCAGACAAAACAAAAACCTTCAGCCACACACTCGAATGAAGCAGCTCTCTGATCACACCCAACAGCGGGGAAGCCTGGCCCCTCTGTCATCTTGCTTTGCTTTAACACCTACATCTTCACATCGGATGACACCATGAGGCAGGCATACGTTACTAAATGCTAAAGCTGTGTTTTAAATAAGACCTGCATCATTAGTTCAGTGATTAAATGAGTATATCTAGAGGTGACCAGCTAATTCACTTGACTCAACAGATACCTTATATTTCCAGATGAAACTTATGTGTCCACTAATGGATCCGACCTATGGCCTTAATGATACCAGCTCAGCATGTAAAATAAAGCCAAGAATTTCATTTTTCAATGCACATGTGTTTTAAACCCTTCCTTTCCAGATAGGAAGTAAAAACTCGCTTAATTTCCACTTAAGGCCCACATACTAAATGGGAAAGCAAACGCACGTTGGATGGTAGGAAGCAATAGTTGAGCCCATCAACAAAAGCTTTGAGCCTTCCATGGCCTGTGCCCCTCTAAGCCAGAGGACTTGAGTATACCACAGTATACCAAAGCACGTATATTTGAGTGCACCAAAGCTCTTTGAAGCTGGCCCAAGGGAAAGCACCACTGTGGGCGAGAACGAAAAGCTTCGACTCGCGGCTAGTCAAGTGAGAAGTGGCCGGGGGAGCAGAAGATAAACAGATGCAGAAATTCAGTCAACTATGTAACTGAATGTAGCTTGCTAACTATGGCTACACAGCTATGCTCAAATGAAAAAGAACCAGGCAGTAATAACAGAACCCAAACAACCATGCTCTCTCTGTAGTATCATTCTGGAGTCTCAGTAAAGACCCCAGGAAAGTGGTTCATCAGCAGCTGCAAGTTCAGCTTTTCATTGATGAAGTACACAGTACAGCAAAGAGGAATAAACTAAAGGGAGAAATGCGGTGTCTGTAAGCTGTAAGAGAAAAAAGCAGGCTTTAGTGAGACGTGAAGAAGCCCAGCTGCAAAGATTGTAAATTAAAAAAATAAAAACAAACCAGGAGCTAGGGAGGAAGCCCTGGGTTCAACTCCCAGTGCGGCATGATCGGGTGTGTGGCACAGACCTGTGCTCCCAGCATGTGGCACAGTCCCAGCCTTGGGTGTCAGAGGCGGGGGCCGGAAGCTCACAGACCCTCGTGGCTACATAGAAAATTCTTGGTCAGCTTGGGATACACAAGACCTTGTCTCCTGACCTCAAAGAGAACACGTGTGTGTGTGTGTGCGCTGCGCGCGCACGCACACACACACTAAGCAGAAACAGACAAATCATTGAAATCATTGAAAGTTTCTTTTGTGGAGAACTAGAATTAGAGCTATTAGAATTATGGGCAATGATATCCCATGGTTGTGACATAAAGCTGTGTTCCAGAAAGACTGAGCTCCATCTCAAGTGGTTCTGATGTGCCCACCATGCAGGTCAGGGGACCCGAGACGCCAGAGCACCAGGCCTGGTCCTTGTTCCCTTCAGGGAACACGACAGGCCTGGACTCCTCACTGAACGTTTTCAGTCAGACATCATCTCCCAAAAGGAAGGAAAAAATCAACCTTTTCAGGGCTTGCAACATCACGGGGCTGGGGCAGCACGTGTACCAAGGCCAGGCCTCAGCCAGCAGGCCGACTGAGCAGGGGTCACCCCTGCCCGCCCGGGACGGGCATTTGTAAGGTGTCATGCTGCCGCAGGCGGCACAGCCATCGCGGTGCAGCAAGGATCCAAGGGCGGCTAGGCAAGGCGGGGCTGGCCTGTGCCTTGTTGGGGACCACAGGGCTCCGCTGAAAACACTGCATTAACAGTGTGCACACAGCTGTGTGTAAAGCCAATGAAGAGATCAGATCTGTACATTTGAGGAACAACAGAGAACTGAAAGCACATCTGCACACAGCTGGGTTCACTGGGACCCACACAGACAAGTTTGAGTTGCAAAGTAATTTCTTAAAGTGTGACAAAAAGAAATGCCAGGGTCAAGCTGCCCCCTCCACCCTTCAGAATGCTCCAGAAACACTGCTTTCCTTTTGCTTTTGAATATTGGAGAAATTAATTCAGACAGTGAAGGCAAAACTGTAACGAGAGCTGTTCACATCTGCAGGGAAAACATCTGGATTAGAATAAATGCTTTCTAGTGAAAAGATTATAAATAAGTCAGGTAGAATGGTTCAAGCATGTAATTTTATCAACTAGGGGTAATGGTAGGATAGCGAGTTCAAAGGTAGCCTGGGCTACAGAGTGGCACACTGTGGAAGGAAGGAATTGAGGGAGGGAGGGAGGGAGGGAGAAAAACACTGATAAGCTGGAAGTAGGAGGAGGGCGATGAACACAAAGGCAGAAACTGGGAAGAATATTAACGTTCAGAATCCACAAACAGCCACTGTCTATCGTGACACCTGTACACTGTCTATCGTGACACCTGTACACACACACGCGCGCACGCACACACGCGCGCGCGCACGCACACACACACACAAGGGACACCTACTAAGACACCTGTCTACAAATCGTATAGTAAGACGCAGTCTTTGGATATTTAAAAATAACTATTTTAAATATTTAAATGGATATTTAAAAGAGACTATGAGGAAAAGCAGTTTCAGCTTCAAAGTAAAATCAAATAAAAGATTCAGTGATCTTCATATACCCAGGGCTTTATAATTTTCAACTAATTCTGAGAAATGGGAAAAAGAACCATCCACATTTCATGCTTGCTATGTTGAATCAAGACTGCAGACCCACAGCTGACCTCAGGTAGGCCACTGAACGTTCCCTGTACCTGGCTTGAGTTTCTTACGGAAGTGGGATCCCTAGAACCCCACTGCCCCCAAAGTACTAATGTTAAATCTGAGTGTTTTAGTTACACAGATAAGAGTGAAAACATTAATCTACACACATGGACAAGCTCATTAAAAGACCTCAATTTTACAATTAAAACTTTTGCTGTAAAATCCTCTCGTTGATATTCGTTCTCTTTTATTTTTATTTTTTTTGGTGATGTGGCTTCTATAAACTCATAGGGAAAGAAGGATAGAAAGAAAGGAAAGAGAGAGAAAGAAAAGAAAGAGAGAGAGAAAGGTCCTTTTCTGAGGCTTGGTTTTATCGTGCTTGTAGTTCCACCAATAAATCATCTCCCAATCTGGGCTTGGAAAAGCACTGGCCACGGTTTGATTGCTCCAGCCCCAGGTTGCCAGGCAACCAACACGAGGGGGAAGTCTGAGCGCGGCTGACAGCCAGCCAAGCGGCTGGAACGACAGACTTCTCTCTCGTCAAAGCTGCGTTTCAGAGCACCGCTTGCCCACCTCTGCTCTGCTAACCAGGACACGACTGTAAAATCAAAACCCAAAGGCCACTGTAGTAAAAACACACTTCCTGCTCAATTACCAATCGCTAAAATGCTGTGGGGAGGCCGGGATCACACAGTGGCTGGCAGGACAAAGTGACACTGTAAATGAGCTAGAAGTCGGCAGCATGGGAGACGCCATCTAAATGCAGCTCGGTCGCTTCAAGCCGGCCTGGCACACACGGGAAGGCACCAGAAGAAAATAATGAACGCTGAGATGTTAAAGGAACAAAGCAAACAGCGGCTATTTCGCGGCCCGAGTTCCTCAATGAGATCAGAACATGCTCCAAGATGTGGCCACAAGGAAGCTTCTCTCGGTGGGCCGCTGCGCAGAGGGCTGCGAAGACCAGGGACCCTGCGCAGTCACGCCGCGGTTCTGGGTCCAAGTGGACTGTGAAATGGACTGGCATAGGTACCAGACGAGCCCGAGCCAGTGCTTGGGAACACCCACCTGAGAGGGGGCGTCTGTGGGAACGCCGCGCCCCCCAAACGAGTGTCATCCCGATGGAGCGACGCTCCCCACGATCCACTCCACTGAACCAACAACGTCTTAGATGTTCTGGAAAGCATCTGTGGCATGTGGAGAGGGGACGATTCCTAATTTACTCTGTGCCGTGGACCTTGGGCATTCTGGCCAAGCCACCCCTTCTAAAAATAGCTAGCAACTGCCTAAAATAAAACACACGGATTGCCAACGGGCCAGTGACGGTGACACCGGCCACGAAAGCATTCGGAATGTGTGCCGAGGGGCGCCCTGGTGCTTTGGGGGGCGAATGGGGAGGTAGGTGCTCAGAAGTGCGGCTTTCCCTCATCTGCTCACCAGTGCCCTGTCCACGCCATCGGCCCAGCTCCCACGGGGCCCCCAGGTCTGCGTGCTGAGGACGCGGGGCTGGCGCAGCGCTGGCATCCCCGTGCGTGGGGAGGTGCGCACTGCTTCCCTGCAAGAGGAACCGCAGCGCTGGGTGGAACCGGACCTGGGAAATCACACAAGCCAGATACTTTCTACTGCTTTGCTGTCAACAACACCGAAGGTCTGATGAGGGGTCTTCTGACAGCTTACTGGAAACCGTGTCTGATGACAGGATTTTAGAATTGTTATGGAAGAAACGCAGGCAACTGAGCAACATCGACAAAACTTTAATTCTCCTCTGCTTCCTCTAGCCAAGGTCCCAGACACGTCTACAGATGAATGATGAGGAAGATGAGAAAAAGCGGGAAACAACTGTCCTAGCATTCAGCTAAGAACTAAAAACATCTCCTCTGAGAAAGACAAGGGGAGCGCCCAGGCTCACCATTCACTCGTGGGCACAGGTCAGAGGTCAGGCGACCTTCAGGAGTCAGTTCTCTCCTTCCTCCCCGCGCGCTCTGGTAATGAACTCAGGTCCTAAGACTTACCCACAAGGGCCTTTACCAGTTAAGCCATCTTGCCGGCTCTAATGGATTTCTTTCAACTGTCCACCTTAGTTCCACTATGTTTCTGGCCAAAAGCAACATTTTATCAACACTTACGATAACTTACGCTGTTCTGACCAACTACAGGCTAGTAGTAACTTTCGCATAAGTCACCTGTCTTCAGCTGTATTCTAAGGGAAGCGCACAGTGTGCACACAGTGTGCACGGTGCAGAGACGCAGGAAAGGCCACCGGACACCGGACAAAATCCAGCACCTGAGAAGCAGTATTTACGTAGGAAAGGATAAAGTTCTTTCTTACTTTTCAAAAATATTTTAGGTTGTTTTACTTAGACACAGAGAGAGGGGAAGAGGGGAGGAGGGGAGGGGAGGGGAGGAGAGGGGAAGGGAGGGGAGGAGGGGAGGAGAGAAGAGAGGAGGGGAGGAGAGGGAACGGGAGGGGAGAGGAGGGGAGGAGAGAAGAGGGGAGGGGAGGAGAGGGAACGGGAGGGGAGAGGAGGGGAAGAGAGAAGAGGGGAGGGGAGGAGAGAAGAGGGGAGGGGAGGAGAGGGAACAGGAGGGGAGGGGAGGAGGGGAGGGGAGAAGGGGAGGGGAGGGGGAAGGGAGGGGAGGAGGAAAGGACGGGAGGGGAGGAGAGGGAAGGGGAGGGGAGGGGAGGGGAAGGGAGGGGAGGAGAAGGGAGGGGAGGAGAAGGGGAGGGGAGGAGAAGGGGAGGGGAGGAGAAGGGGAGGAGAAGGGGAGGAGACAGGGAGGGGAGGGGAGAGGAGGAGAGGGGAGAGGGGGAGGGGAGGGAGATACTGGCACGTGTACTTGGCTGCATGGCGCATGGGTAGATGTCAGTTCTTTCTGTGTGGGCTTCAAGACAAACTCAGTTTTGTGAGCAGGCAAGAGTCGTACCCACTGAACTAACTTGCTGACCTCTTTGTTTATATTTTTAAAATATATGAAAATGGATATAGATTGGCCTATTATTTAAAATTCAACGGATAAAAGTGATAAAACCACTTTATTTTTAAATGTCAACATTTATCATATGTTGCAAGTTGTAGCTTCATAATGAAAAAATTGTGCCAGGACAAGTGGGGCACATGTAGCCTAGTTGACCGAGGACTCGCCTGGTGCGCGCAGAGCCTCAAGTGCAATCCCAGCACCACACAGGCCCAGCGTCAGCGTGTGATGCTGCATCTAAGCACGAGGGCAGGTGCCTGCAGGAGGGCCAAAGGTTCGAGGTCATGCTCAGCTGCAGAGAAGGGTCGAGGCAGCCGGGGCCAGGTGAGATTCTCTCGCTTTACATCGATGTCAGCCTAGGATGCAGCATGTGGTGTGACTCACATTCTCTGCAAGGTTTTCGAGGTCCGCTCTGTAGAGCAGGCAGTCCTCAAACTCTCAGTCACCCAACCTTGGTCTGCCGGGTGCTGAGGTTTCTCCTGTTCACCCTCCTTGCACGACGAGGTCACGTCCCGCCGGTGAGATGGTCCTGACTGGTCTGGCGGAAGCCTCCGCACTGGCAGGCATTGAGCAAGTTTTTCTTCGATGACATTTCTGGTTATGGGTCCTTGACCTTTTCAAACTAGAAAGTGCCCAACTGTTCAGTTGATGCTGTCACTTCTCAGAGGGAGTTCAATACTCATCCAAGTTACAGTAATGAGAGTGACTGACTGCTACTCCTGCTATTTTGTCCTGTCAGCATATATAGTCGTTTAAAAAAAACTGCAAAAATCTCGAGAGTGGTTTTCTATAGGTGAAACTGTCACATGTGACATAAATAGGAGGGAGGGAGGAGGAGCAAAGAAGAAAAGCAGGGGTGAAAGGACAGAGCGTCTTGACTTCAAACAGGTCACAACCAAACAATACGGAGACCCCATGCCAGCAGAGGCCAGAGGGGGCTGAGCAGCAGCATTTCTTCCCTTGGTTAGTTCAGGGCCAGCCCTGAAACCCGAGCTGAGCCGGCCGAGCTGAGCCGAGCCGGGCCAGCACGCACAGCTTCTCCCAGGAGCAGGAGGGCGAGCAGGCAGGGACGGTGGGATTTACAACCCTCTCCAGATGGGCTAATAGCAGGAAAAAAATTCTTTTAAAGGCTGTTCCTTCCAAGAGGATATGAGTCACCCACACATGAAACTCCTTCTTCATGTTTTGTTTGCTTTGGGCTCCTCATTCTGTTTGATGAAACACACCACAGTGAGGAGGCATCAAAGGAAACAAAACCAGGGGCACCGGAAGGAGCTCTGCTGACCGCAGCCACGCGCGACCTCAATCACCTTCCAGGCCTCTCCTGCCTGCCCACAAGGAAGTAAAGTTTTCCCTCAGTCCAAGAAGGCATGAAAAAACTTTAAAGCATCTTTTTTAACTGAGAAACATTCCACCGTTGCATCCCTCGCAGCAGAACACGTCTACGTACGAACACATGGCAGTGAAGACAACTGCGCCGTTTCATCTCCATAGCAAGTTTCCCGTCTACTCCTGCACCCAGGTCAGTCTGTTCTAAGCCACTGATCTGGTTCTGACAAGCAGCAGTTTTCAGAGACAGGACCCCAAGATCACCAGATAGATGTCAAGTAATGAGATCAGCAGAAAACAAGACACGGTGGCTGCGAGGCTGGGGCGGTGCGCAGTGCCTGCCGCACAAGTGTGAGGGCCTAGCAAGAGCCGGGCCCGGGCTCGTCTCTCACCCAGCAATGGGGGAAGGCGGGAAGGGGTGGGTGCATGTCGAGTTTACTGGCCAGTCGGTGAACCCCAGGCTCAGGAAGGGATCCTGTCTCCAAAAATGAGGTGAAAAGTGACATTGGCCACTAACCAGTGTGTGCACATACATGCAGGCGCACTCATGCACGTCACATGCATGCACGCGCACTCACACAACTCACATACATGCACGCACTTATGCATGTCACATGCATGCACACACACTCATGCACAATGTCACATACATGCGCATGCACTCACGCCATGTACATGCACGCACACTCACACATCACATACATGCATGTCACATACATGCACATACAACTCACATACATGCACACTCACGTCACATATGTATGCCCGCACTCACGCACATCATACATGCACGCACATCACATCACGCACTCACACACGTCACATACATGCACGCACACCTGTACACCAAAGTACACCTGTACACACACATACCACTCACTCATCTGAATTATAGGCAGCGGCATCTGCAGACTTAGAGCCACGGAGTGAGCGCTGCTTCTGCCTGAGCACGGTGGGCCCTCTCGAGCAGCCCCTACCCTACTCAATCTCTGTAGTGAAACTAGTCACATACTTCACAACATCCACCTGAGAACATCCTGTGCATTTGTACTGTTTATTTGTGTTCACAGCTAGAGAGCCACCTCCGCAAGAATCGCCGTCTACTACAAATTTTACGCCTGGTGTTCAGACAGCGCCTATTACACGGTAGATGTCTAACCTCTGCAGTGACCAAAGCAGCAGACACAGGCCCACGGCCCGGAAGCAACACTCACATTAGCAATCTTCAGTCTGCACACCATCCATTCACAAAACCCTGCATCTTCACAACTTTCCTCCACCTTTGACCTGCACACCATCCATTCACAAAACCCTGCATCTTCACAACTTTCCTCCACCTTTGACCTGCACACCATCCATTCACAAAACCCTGCATCTTCACAACTTTCCTCCACCTTTGACCTGCACACCATCCATTCACAAAACCCTGCATCTTCACAACTTTCCTCCACCTTTGACCTGCACATACAAAGTGCTCAGCTGGCCCCTGAGAAAGGACTGGAAGAACAGAGCATCCCTTAGGAAGTGTGCCCGTGTACACACAACCGCCCATCTGCGGCCACCTGTGTGCAACACACACGACACGCGCACTGTGACAGTTAATTCTGGGTGTCAACTTGGCACAGCTGGTATTGACTAAGACTGGCTGAGATTACACCTGGTAAGATCAGCTGAGACCACCTGAAGAGACTATCTGGATAATACAAGACCAGCCCCAGATCCCATCGGATACGCGGTAGATCTCGCAGGAACCGCCCAGTAGTAGACCATATAAAAAGGAACCACCGAAGAGGAGAGACAACCTGTAGCTGTGCTAGGAATCGCTCTTCCTTCCAGCCGCCTGGCTTCTTTGACCAGAGCTCTAGCCTTCCAAACCTCAAGTCTTCAAAGAGACTAAAGATTCTCTGGGAATCCTCCAGCCTTTAGCCATCACCCACTGGACTACTGGACTGAGCAGCTACTGGCAGCATATTAATGCCCCCAAGCCCTGACCCTATGCCAGATGAACTGGCTCAGAATCCTGAGGGGTAAGAACCCAGAGCAAGTTCTTCAGAGGGCTCCAGAGTGCGGCCCAAGCTGAGCTGCTACAGTAAACTGACATGTCTCCGCCAAGTCCTCATCGGGCTGACCTGGGCACTTGGGTGTGCTTAGGGTGACTCCGCAGTGCAGCCAAGTTGAGAAGCACAGACTCCCCCCTCTGCCCACATGGACTGATTGATTCTATGCTGCTGTCTGACTGACACAGTCCCAGTCCTACCATCCTCATACACAAAAAACAGTTCCCACTTCCATGGAATTAAACACAGGCTTTTCCATTACACTGGCAAACTGCGTCAGCGCAACATGTGGAGGGAACGCAAACTAGGCAACCCATGGCCACCCCTACCTCACTCTTCTACTACCTTCCGTGGCCACACTTCCTGGTGAAATCCTGCCACCCAACGACTCAGTTCCCGAGAACTCAGCAACCGGCAAGAGCCGGAAAGGCCCCGAGACAAGCTCCCACTGGGCTGCTGCGCCCTCTTGCGCCCTCTGCGCAGATCCGCCACAGATAGCACAGCGCGATGCAGAGCTGCGCACCACGCTGCCAAGCAACGACACCGTCAGCCATGATCTGGCTGACATCTTCATTTGCCACGCTTCGCACCGTTTTGTTACCCTCGTTTCTAAAAATCTATTAGTCATTATTTAAGTCAGCTGAGTAGAAAAACTAAGACAGAAACAGAAGATGGGGGGGGAGAGGGAGAGAGAAAGAGGGAGGGGACGACGAAGGACGAATTCTGACAGTAAACAGCAGGCAAAGGACAACAGAGCACCCAGCCCGGAGTGAAGAACCTTCCAGAAGCAGCGGGGACGCCTGACTCTAGCCCCCAAGCCCCTGCCACCCTCGGCGCGCAGGAGCAGCCCGTCCACAGGCATAAACTTCTCGGACTGGACTGCCCCAGTGTGCCGCGAGCAGGGAGCAGGGAGCGTGGCACGACGCCCCATCACTTCTTGAGATGTAGGAGCGACGGGACCACATGCTCCACAGTGGGCAGAAGGCACAGTAAACGGAAGCGGATCCTCAGAATGCCTGATTGGAATATACAGGACAGAGGGTGGAGTGGGGGCCGGAGCAGAGGAAGGAATCAGAGCTCTACAAGGCAGAGGAAGTAGCAGCCAGACTGCTAGGGCTACAAACTTGGTAAGTACGAAGCTGAAGGAAGATGGGCTGTCTCAAGGGATGGTGGAAACAATCTGAAGCTCTGACCAGTTTATTTCCATCCGTGGGGAGCAGAGTCGCGCCGCGGCAGCACAGCGCCTCCCTGAGCTTCACCTCCGCGCTCAGAGGCTCCAGCTCCAGGCTTCCCAAACCCATGCTTCAGGTGAACTTGCTGAATTCATTTCCTAAGATTCCCCCCTTGAAACATGGATAACCAAGCTTGCAGATTAATAATTAAAGGCCCTGGATGGAAATGGCTGTTTGTACTGACCACACCTGAAAAGCCGTTGATTAGCAAGTGACAGACACATCCACAGATTTTAATGCCAAGTCGGGGCTTAGAAAGCAGAGCTTTCTTGGAGCTGCCGAGGGAGGACGCGGGGGTCACTAACCTGAGCACAACCACTGCCCATTCCTTCTAGCTCCCAGGAGCCTTAAAACACAGCCATGAAGTCTAGAGACCATGTTTTAATTTAGGAGAATTTAATTATATTTCAAATTTAAAAATAAGATGCAAAGGGATACCAAGAACCCTTAATAATAAAAGAACCCTTTTACATGTTAACATGAAGATCTCTATTAAGAGGACAGAGTAAGTGGCCAGTTTTATTCACTAAGTTAAGGACCTCAGCTTTGCGACTAGCTGGGATTACACGTCTGCACCGCCCGGCCAGCGGGCAGCATGTTCCGCACAAGTCCTCGGGATTCTGCCTAGCCGCGTTCCCTACAGAAACCGGCCCTGGAGCTTGCAGAGAGGAGCCGGAAAGAGAAGAAACCGGCCTCAGCTCTTCACCTCCCCAAAGAGCTCAGCCTTGGTTTACACGTGGAAGCCACATCCTCAGGAGCCGGGCCTGGACGCCCTGGGCGGAACACACGCGTCAGCAGTGTTCACGGCTTGCTTCCTGGTGCTCTTGGGAGCATCATCTCGGAACATTTAATGAAATTATCTGGAATGCTAGTAAAGTACATGCTTTAAATGTCAAAGCGAATAAAGTATCAGTAGAGTCCTTAGCTCTCAAGCAAGATGGTGTAATTTCAAGCATTTTGCATCGTTTTCTTCTTTTTTTTTTATTGCCATCAATAAGAAACTTACTTATTTTAAAAAAATCCAAATGCTGGTATTGTCCAGAAAATAACAGGTTGATTTATAATTGTTATAAAGTTGAGCTGCTGAAACTTGTTCGCTGAAACATTTGACTTGCATTAATGCTTTACCTCCCACATTTATATTAAAAATTCACACACAAATGAAAATGGAAAAACTGCCAATACCTGATTCCTGTCCCCTAGTTTTCCACTCACAATCATATACTTAGGTACCTTTTGACCCCATGGAAAAAAATTATCTAACATTCAGAACTACCGATAACAGGAAGAGGAAAAAAAAATTTTTTTTTTTTTTTTGAGAATAAATGTTTCCCATCATAGTGGATTCTTAAGCACGTTCTCCGCATATGCAGCGCGCTAGCTGGGTATCTCTTGGCATAATTGTTACACGTTTGGCATGAATAGCACACAGGTTGGTATCTTCTAAAGGGCCAACCAGACAGGCCTCGCTTGCCTCCTGCAAAGCACCGGCAGCTGCACTCTGGATGCGCAGATCTGTTCTGAAGTCCTGAGCAATTTCCCGCACCAGACGCTGGAAAGGGAGTTTGCAAATCAGAAGTTCAGTGGACTTCTGGTAGCGCCTAATTTCAGGAAGCGCAACAGTACCAGGCCTGCGACAATGAAGCTTCTCCACCCCTCCAGTGGAGGGCGCTCTTGCGAGCGGCTTTCGTGGCCAGTTGTTTCCTGGGTGCTTTCCCACCGGTGGATTTGCAGGCGGTCTGCTTGGTACGAGCCACGGTACAGCGACCTCCTTACTTACCCCTTCTCCTTCGGCTGGAGCTCGGCGAGCGACAGGCGGCGCTGGCTTAGAGCTTCTTAACTTCTTTTAACTTGCAATCTTCCCTGTCCAATTCTTATTAATTCTTTGGTTTATTTACTTGATATTCTTCTATTTCCTACTGCGGAGATTAACTTCCCTTTGTAAAGGAAGGGAACACTCCAAAGTGAAACAACAGGGGCGCATACTGAAAGTTCCCAAGGAAATAGGCTGAGGTGTGCTAGTCACACCCACGGCCTGAACCGACAGGCAGCTTGAGAAAGAGGCGAGCCACCAAGGGGCCTGCTCTGAGGCGACGCTGGAGTGACAGGACAGTCTCCAGCAGCGGTGGGACAGCGTGTCAGCAAGCTCCTCCTGCTAACCTGCCTGCCCATCAATTGTTTCTCACAGCGGACATTCTATCAGTAAGCTGAGATGATGCTGGCGGGGAGGGGTGCTTTATCAAACAAAGCTCCTGAAGACTGGCAAATCCAGTTAGTGCTGCGGCTGCCAGCACTGCACACTGGCCCTAAGCTGGGGGTGGGGGAGAGGTGGGCAGGAGGGACTCTCTGGGACCCAGTCCACTCCAAGGAGATAACTTAAGGCTCTGAGAAAGTCTCCTAGGCTTATACTCAAGCTGAGTGTTTCCAGATGCGGAGCTAGGTTCTAAGAAGGAGAGGACAGAACCATAGCCCTTGACCTGACATCATTGTCTACTCGGAGTCTCAAATGAACATGGCACTACCACCCAGTTGGCACGCCAGCATACCACAGAGTCCAGAACTGGGCAAACTCTAGCCACAGTAGGGTATTGTCAGGGACATCACGCCTGGCCACTACTCCACTGGTATATGCAGTGCCAATTCTCATCACCGCTAGCTTAGAGCAAGCAAAGGTCACTGGACAGGGAAAGTGTACCATACCGAGGTTCCAGGGCCCAAAGCACTAGTGATGCAACTCAGAGTACTTTCTATATCTACACTTCTAAACTTACTGAGTTAAAGTTTGCTAGGAAATGTCTAATGACGTCAATAACTGCTACTCCAAGTACGTGTTCCCTTTTCTTTCCAGACATTTTTCTTGTGCTTGAATACTCAGAAAAAACAAACTAACTCCTCGTACAAATGTGAAATTCTGAATAAGCATATGGAGTACATACTTCTAAGTTGGTTATAAAACCCGAATGTTTCAGTCTTCACCCAGGGAGCTACGGCGGGCGGCAGAGACGCTAATCCAGAATCTACAGGACTGAAAGGAGAGCAGCACAGCCGGGGCACTAGCAGGAGGACGCACGGAGCCCCGCAGGGCTTCCCCTGCTTCAGGGACAGGAGTGGACTCGGAGGTGCAAACAGGTGAGAACGACCGACTCTAAGTCTTCTGAACTCCATCCACGCGAGGCCATTACCAGCACGCAGACCCCAGGCGTGGACGACCTCCAGGAGCTCTACAGGCAGTCCTCCTCAGAAGGGGTCTCCAGCAGCATGTGGGGGTTCTGCCCCAGTGTATTTGCAAGGCTGCCTCTCGAATGGTTCTTTAGATCTTGATTCCAAAGTGCCTTTCTGGAGCAAACAGAAGTTCAGGCTGTGTCCCCCTCCCCCCAACTCCTCATTAGCACTCCACTGACAACTGCACACTGCTGTGCTCGTGCACAAGGGCAATCGGCGTCTCCTGCATGATGTGCATCCTCAGTGTGCGGAGCTGGGCAGCGTCAATTCTTCTCAACAACTGTAAATGAGTCATAGGAATTTCCCATAGAGCCCAAGTCAGAACCGAGGAGCAACCTGCTAAACACGAAGGGGTCCTCTACTCATTTCCACCCAGCCAACCATCAGAGTGAGCAGGCGGCTTGCCCCCAGGAAAAAGAGAGTAAAACGAGATCATCGGCTCCCTATCCCTCACGGCCTTGCTTTAGAAACGCGAGACACATAATTCCACCCTACAATGCTGAAATGATCCGTCCTCAGTGTCATATATAAAGTATTAGGTAAAGAAAATCAAAACGCTACTGGGGAAAAAGGTTCTTCTCTACGAAGCACAAGGTCACCACAGACAGACCGTGGGCTTGAGACGGGCGAAAGCTGCCAGTGATTTACATCCCTCCTCCTAACTTCCTGCTTCTGTCTCCTGGATTCCAGTTACCAGTCTACTACATCGCGCTGGGGAAAGCAAGGCTCTTACGTCGCTATACATAGCATGTTCTAAGTACACACATTAAAATTGACTCCGTTCCGTTGCTAAGAAACTGCACAAGAAAAAGGTTTTCTACCCTCTTCATTTGTAAAGTAGCCACTGTGTCTGCAGGAAACTAAATGCAATCTCTAGTCCTCTTGTGTCTTGTTCTCGTTTTTTAAATGAACAGAGAAGATGGCCGAGAGGCTGAAAAGCGATTCTAACCCCATTTTTCCGTATGCCCTTGAAAGGGAGACAGGAAACAAGGTTTCAACAAGCCACTGCCCCCCATTCAGGGGTTGTTCAAGCGAAGACGCCATCATCTCTCCCCTCCCCCCCAACATGAAAAATGCTCACAAATGGGAATCATTCGCTAGAGATGAGACGTTCCTGAGAAGCGAGAACTGTCTGAAGCATGTTCACATTCAAAGTGGGGTTACTTCCCCCAAGTCTGTTCTGAACAGCCTCCGAATCTAAACACAGACCTATAGTTAAAGCTCTGACACCATGCACTCCTGGCTTTAAAAAAATCAGACAAAAACAAAGCTAGTAGATAATATGTATTAAAATATAAAAGATAACGCGTCTGACAAATAATAGAGCTACCAATGAAAGGCAAGGTCTCAACCTGACAGATATGAAAGTAAGTTTTTAAAATATCTCTTCTCTTCTAAAGCTTGCCCTATTTCATTTACTCAAGGACCTAAAAAACATTTCCTTTTATAGCTTGTCAAACAGTAAATCTTTCTGTGAACTGAGAGAACAGACTGCCCCAACACCACCGTTTCTGCACATGTAACTGATTTGTAATTCACTATCCCATTTCTGAAATGACTTAACAATAAACTCTATCTACACTATTGATTTCTTTATACAAGGATTTGGTTCAAAGGCTGATGGAACTTAATTACAGGAAAACAGTCCAATTTTCCTAATATTAGAAATATTAGGTGAACTTTACCTGAATCTATAGTTTTCCTTCTTACTAACGAAGAACTGATCTTACAATAAGTCATAATAACAGTATAAAAAAGGGGGTGGAGCGTAACCGAAGCAGCTACAACCTTTGCCTTTCCAGCTAAGGAATCCGGCTGCAATCTCTCGACACTATGCACAAAGGCCAGGCTGGTGTGGTAGCCTGCCTGTAATTCTAGTCTCTGGGGGCCAAGCTGGGAACCCCCAGGCTCAAAGCTCTGAAGTGAAAGAGCGACTCCCCTCCCCCCCCCCCCGTGAGCTTCCACAGGCACACACATTCAAATGCACACATACGCTGCCCCCATATACGTACACACACACAACAACAACAAAACATATAACAGAGGAATCAGTATATTATTACCTTTGTGTAAGTAATAGGTTAACATTTATTTATACAGCTCTTTGCCATGCTCAGTAGTTAAGTTCACAACAGTACCAATGCACAACAGCAGAATCACTATAATCCCGGAACTGGGGCGGCTGACGCACAACGCTCGTGAGTCCCAGGTCTGGAACATGCAAGAAGGTGAGTGTGGCAGTGGAGGACGTTACCAGCGGACGCTCAGCAGGCAAGGTGCTCACCGCACAAACCCAATGACCTAAGTCCAAACCCTGAACGCACGTGGGAAACAAAGGGGTAAGAGAAAACTCGGTCGGTGAAGTTGTCCTCTGAATTCACGTGCAGCTTTGGTCACATGCTGCCCACACATGCACACTCTTGAACTCACACAGAAACTGAAAATTAAGCAAAGGGTGGTTGGACAGAGAAGAACCTACTCTGATTCATTTTAGTATTTATTCAGTAGCTGTTATGTGACATTAAATATAACTCACTTATATCTTAAGAGTTTCCAAGTAAAACATAAAAATTCTCAGGCTAAAAATATCTTTAGTCAGAATTTCAAATCAGACCTGGCCATGGATGCCTGAAATCCCCGTACTCAGAATGAGGCAGGAAGACTGCTTAGTCCAAGGCCACAGTGGACTGCACAGCAAGAAGCAGCCCAAACAAACAAACGAAACCAGACCCAAATTAAAATAATTAGAATGTTATGGCTCAATTTGTGTGCATGCAACTCTAAGCAAGTAAAACCACAGTATCATGACAACACATAAACACAGATCCAAGGACACAAGAATGGTCAAGCTGAAGCTGGTATGTCAGTGGTAAAGCTTTTATCTCCTTTAAAGTATTTGTAATGGTGTTTGAACAATAAAGAAAATTTGTACACAATTTAAAAAAAAATAAAATTAATCGATTTACCTTAGATGACTACATGATATGCCATTAACACAGTTGGAATCACTGTATGAAATGTCGACAGCTCAGGAAACTCTACCTTCCCTGAGTAAGTGCCACACGCTAAGGATCCCCTACATTGCGGATGCAAGATCTAATAGCAAACCCCAGGGAGGGCAGCGCGTGTGTGGACCAGTGCAGACTAGCGCAGGACAGGCCTCTCCTGCCACTCCAGCCGCTCCCACCGCTTTTACCTCCAAAACCCTGGCTGCTCTTAGACCTTAACCTGGAGCTGCGAATTGCATTTTCTTCAGCTGCTACACAAGATGTAAGTAGAATTCATCGTTTCCGCCCCACAAAGCAGCTCTGTCTTCTGGCACATCCAGACGCACAGTTGAAAATGGTGAACAATGAAACAATGCTGTCCAAGCAGACACGGCAGAAACGGTGTAAAAAAACAGGCAAAGATGCTTCCGGACAAGACACCAGGCAAACAGCCGTATGCACTGTGTGCAAGTGATGCACTGGCTCATTGCATACAAATATTCAGAAAATCAGTTTGCTGGGTCATGTAAGTTTTGAAAACAGGGTTGTTTTCATTTATGATAAACTGAGTCTTAAATTGAAGGACAGGTTAGGTGTTTTCAAATTTATGAATTCATAAATAAGCCCATGTACATGGCGAATTAAGGTTTATCACCGCCGTGGATTAACTGCCCTTGGACAAGAATTTCAGAGCTTTATTTGTATCTAGATTGTTCACTTCAAAGCATTACAACAACACTGGTATGAAATATTTAACAGGCAGCATATTTCAAGATAAAAGCTATAGCTACCCAAGATGAACATCTAGCTATAATATTGCAAACAACACATCTTAACTTTGAGGAAAATTTAGAATTATGCTGAAAGACAACTCAACATAAAAATGATTTCAAAAACCAAACAGAGCCCACTGGACAGAAAGCACAGTTCAGTGGCACATGCGATCTTGCAACCTTTCCCAGTCAGGCGGAGCTCTACAAGGAAATGCAGGCCCTGAATTTTAACAAGAATTCAATTAGCATCTCCAGTATTTCCATAATCAACAGCGGAATGCTGATTAAGAGCATGGCGGCAGCAGCAGTGGGATGCCAGTCCAACAGGCAACGACAGGGCACCACGGCGGCAGGGAGGCGCCTTCAGCCTGCGGACATGAACAAACAATAACCACCACACCTGTGGGTGACTTAATCTGTTTCGATTGGGTGCTGTTCAGCCTTGGGCCTTTGTATTATATTTAAATGTGTTCGTTGTGTTCAATTAAAAACCTAATAACTAGGAGTTTGTCCTTCTTTTCTGCTTTGTTTCAACATTCCCATTTGTGTTTCCTCTTCTACTCCTCACGATTCCACCAACCTGGATGACGTCCTGAAAAGGAGCATTATGCGGGAAAAGCGTTAGCCATTCACGAGCCTGCGGGTGGCACCCAGCCTTGGACTCCCTCTGGGTGAATTTAGTGAGCATTCCTTCTAAATGGTGCTGGAAGTTTGAGCTGAAGACTTCCCACCATGTAATTCAGAGGCCCAAGACCTTCAGAACAACTGATTATCTGGAAGATGCAGGAAGAGAATGAGGGGGCTGTGAATGCTGATGAAAAACAACAACTTCTTTCCAAAAGTTAAAATTTTAAGGTCAGCTTTAAGATGCATGCAAAAGTTCTGTCAACACATAAATATCAATCATTACAAATCAAACTGCTGATGATCAATGAAAGAAGTGAAGAAAAATTTAAAAGTCCCTTGTAGAGAGAGACATGACACCATTAATAGTTAAGTCCTTGCCTTAAGTTTACAAACTAAGAGGACAACTGTCATAGTTAGGCACAGGTGTCAACTTGACAGTTGAGGGTTGAGCTCTGGGCACATTTGAAGAGAATTAATGATTGAGTTAAGCCCAGAGCAAACCTGCAAGAGGTTGTCTAGCTGATGGGGAAGGCCCCGTCCATGGTGGGTGGGACTAGGCCCTGAACAGGTGAATAAAATACTGAGAGCTGGTTGAGGAAGTCGGCATCCTTGTGTACACTTGGCCAGACATGCTGGTCTGGCAAGTAAGGATCGTTCATCTCTCAGCTGTTATCCAGTGATGGTGTGACCAGTTCCCTCGGCCCTGGAGTTGGTGCGTGCTCTCCGATCAAGCTGAACTGAGAACTGTAACCAGGGATAGTAAGAGAATAAACCCTTGTAAGAGAATAAACCCTTGTTCCCTTAAGCCGTTTGATGGTCACTTATCAGCAACCATGCAGGTGACTGCAACAACTCAGACACAGAGACTAAAAGACAATCAGCACGTGACCTGGCATAAAGAAGGGGAGGGTAAACTGCCAAGAAACAGGAAATTAGGCCAGGGGTGGTGCATAAGCGCTCCCTGTAATCCCAGCATGGGGGGATCAGGAGTTCAAGGTCGTCCTGAGGCTAGCTACAGCTGCAATACATAAGACCTTGTCTCAAGATAAAACAAGGGAGAGACGGCAGCAACACAGGCGCAGGAGGGACTCAGTCACAGGCACAGTTAAGGCCTATACGGAGTGACAAGAAGCCAAAGTGGCCACCTTCCTGGTCAAACCGGCACTTACTCTCCAGCCTTCTTGCAGCAGTCACGTAAGGGAAAACCACCACAAGACATCACTTTGAATATATTAGATACATAACAGGTCAAATTAATATTCTGTGGCCAGAAATGGTTCAATGGATAAAAGGTCTTGCAGTACAAACCTCTGAACTTGAGTTTGATCCTTTCAACTCATAAAAAGGTAGAGGGAGAGAACCGATTCCTCAGAGTTGTCCTCTGACATTCACATATGAGCTCACATGTACATGTGCACACATGTAATAAAAAATATTTAAAGGTCACGCTGGAAGCAGTAAATAAAACTAACCAGAATGGGAAAACTATGAGAAAAATAAAGAGGCTCATGTTCTCAGCTTGGACACATTCATGTGGCTTATTCCTGTGATTTCTACAGGTGGAGAAAATATGGTAAACATAATACAAAGATCCCAGTAACAAACAGAGGCACGCTGAGCAGAGAGGCCTTGCTGTCAGACTATTCAAAGATCTGACCTGGAGCGAGCAGAAGCTTCCCGAGACCTATCCGTCATTCGATCGCTCCTTCTCATTCAATGGCAAGGTTTGGGGTTTTAGAAAGCAAGGTTTAACTTTCACAAACAAGGGAACTATTTGATCCCGAGGCTCTGCGAGGCTGACTGCCAAAACATTTTTCGGAACAAGAGAACAAGACAAAAATGAGCCCAAAGCAACGTCGACTTGTCATTATTCCATATTTGGAATGTTCAACACTTGGGAGCCCTCATCTGCTTTTCAAAATACAGCTGAGCTCTCTCTGAGGACTGCTGTCCCCTCACTCGCTACAGATCCCTGAGCAGCAGCCCTGCAGCTCAGTGTAAGCAAGCGCTGCAGGAAAAGGAAAACAGCTCTTCTCAGCAAAGCCCAGGAACTCCAGAGGGAATGAAAGGTCCTGAGAGAAGGTCGAGACAGTCAGGGGTGGGAAGAGCAGCAGGCAGAGCGGACCGCCTGCGACGCCGCAAAGAAGGGACAGAGACGCCGAGATGGGCAACTCCAAAGGCAAGATGTCAGGAGGAAGAAGTGGAGTCACCACGGCGCATGAGCAGCCACCAACACCGGCTAGACCATGCCAGGGAGGGACGCCCGGGGAAAGTGCAGTTTTAACCAATTTGCCCATCCTTCTTGTGCCTGCATCTGCCTTGACGAAGTGGCTGGGAGAATTAAGATCCTATCAGTCAAATCTCTAGCTTCATGCTCATAAATACGCCTATAGTTCTGCGGTGATCATCTCGACATGAAAGTGTGTGTGGCCCGCTGCCCATAGGACTTCACAGCCCCCCTGCCTCGCCCGGAAGCCCACCCGGCATGAAAATCACAACACCTTGGCCACAGTCTACAGGTCACAGTGGAAGGGGTCCAGACAAGCTCCTCCCACACTCACTGTCCTCCTCCCCTTTCTCCCACAGTTCCTTGTCTCGTCTCTGCCCTTGACAAGGGTCGTCCTGCCCCTTACATGCCGGAGCTTCACGCGGCTGTTCCCTCCCTGTGCAACTCCTTGTTCAGCAGCTTCCCAACCGGACCCATATTAAGATGCTCCCTTCTTGAAACCAAAGACTAGGGCTGGAGAGATGGCTCAGCAGTGAAGACTCTGCCTCACAAGCACAAAGTCGTGAGTTCGGACCCCAGGTCCCATGTAAAAAGCCAGGGGGAAACGGTGGTGGCCTGCACTTCCCGGAGGTAGAAGCAATCCAGGATGATTGTGGAAGTCACCCTTGAGCCTCCACAGGAACATAGTTACCTCTGACACACACACACACGCTAAATTAATAAATGAAATAAAAAATTTAAAAAAACAAACTAAGGCTCTATGGAGAACCAACAAACCTCACGTTGCTGTCATCAGCAATACTGGGAACTGAACCTAGGACCTGACGGCTGTGAGACAAGCTTCACACTGAGCTACAGCCTATTCCTAAAACCTCATGTTGCTGACACACAGCTCCCAGGAGAGAACACGGCTCGTCTGAGCCTCCCACAAATTCCTCCGCATGAATGAAAATGAGGAGGTTGGAGGAAGCACACGCAAGAGCTATGACTCTTCTGCAGCACGCTTTTAAGCACGGGAGAAGTGTGCCACGATGCGTCGATGAGCGCCAACCTCCACCTAAATTCCTTTGGCCTGAGAACAGATGCCACACGGTCACTCTCATGCTAGGAAAAACGTCACCATCTGTAGTGACATTCTTTAAAATTTCACGATGGAGATGTGGTGTCCCGAGACCTGCCTGTTGGGGGAGTGAGTCTGTGCGCATTGTCTCCTGCCTCCCAGCACGGCCACCTCAACGGAGTGAACTTTGCACTGTACTCAGTTAATAAGTCTGCATTCCCTTCTTTTGATTAATTGTCCTGGCAACTTCGAATCTTACAAGCCCTCAAAATAAATCTGAGTCATTAATGTATCCTGAATTATATGTAACAGATTCTGACATGCTTTGGACTTTATAAATAGAGAGGTACCAAACATGCCCGAATAAACCTTTTCTTAGGAGTGACTATTAATTTCTATTCTTTCTCTCTATGAAACTTAGGCAAATCATTCAGCCATTATGGCATCCCTCTGGGGCTTTCATGCGTCCAGGTTCTTATGTTCGGGAGTTAAAGACTGAAACCAGAACACGCACAGAGGCAAAGTTTATCCGCAGAGAAAGAATGGAACTCATGGACATGAATGGCCGTCACCGTCAGGGTTATCTATAAACTAGGAGGGGTGGGGGCGAGATGGCTTCTCCTCATTGGTTTGCTCCACTTCCTGCAAACCTGGTTAGAGCATCTGGTCCTCTGTGTTCCACTGGTCTGACCTCCAGGTAGGGCTTATCTACAGTGGAGAACTAATCTCCACATCCTTTCAGGACAGAGGGTTGGGGGAAGTTGAACCTTTTCTCTGCTTATCTCTGTGGAGGATGCAGGGGGTGTGTTCCTTCAGGGTGACGCCAGTCCTGGGGGATGACCTTCGAAGGCTGCCCTAAAACTGCCACCGCACAGCTTCGGGGCGTGGGCGTCGTGGAGCCGACACACGGGACACTCAGATCTGCTCACCACTTCGTCTTCGGTCCAGCACTTCTCGATCAACCTGGGCACGGGCTTCTTCACCAGGCGCTGCAGGGCTCTGCCGGCGTCGTAACTGCTTTCGTGGAGCTGAGACGACAAGAACTGTGGTCAGTTGTCTGCACCCAGCAGCTGTCTCTCTAGTGCACAATCATGACAGGTGATCTGACTGGCTTATGTGGTGATCCACCACACACACATTCCTGCTGCTCAGGACTGCTGTGGTTTAGCCCCCCCCCCCCCCCCCCGTGTCCACGGAAGGCCAAGTGGGACGTGAGTCTCCTTCTAGGCCTCACAGTTACCATGAAGCAACTGGCTGCTTCCAGGCAAACACCTTGCCACAGCGACACACAACCTCACCGCAGGCACGAAAGCAATGATCAAGTAACCATGGATTAAAATTCTACAAAACCGTAGTCCAAAATAAACCTTTTCCTTTGTTAAGATGATTGATCTCAGGCATCTGTTACAACAACAGAAAGCCGACTTGCACAGAACATGGTCTGGTTAGACGAATCAGCAAGTAAACAACCCCTTGTATCAACTTGGGACCTGAGTTCAATTCCTGGAATTCACATGGTACAGAGTGCGTATTTTTTTAATTATTATTTATTCAACTGTGCGCATGCGCGCATGTGTCTGTGTGTGTGTGTGTGTGTGTGTGTGTGTGTGTGTGTGTGTGTATGTGTAGAACCACGGATGAACTTGCGAACCACCATGGACGCCTCCACCTCCTTCTGCCCCGGGATTCACAGGCTCCGCCCTACCAGGACCAGAAGCGCAGGCCGCCCCCGCTTCCGCCTAGCGTCTATACGTGGGATCTGGGATCCGAACTCAGGACCTTCTGCCTGCAAGGCGGAGGCTTAACCCCTGAGCCACCTCTCCAGCCCCGAGAGTGTGTATTTTAAGGATAATTTTCAATCAAATCAAGTTGATCGAATCGAAATTTCTCATAAAAAGTTGAAGACAAAATTAATAACATGCTATAAGCAGTGATTACAAGGGTGGGATGACGATCAGAAGACAGAAGGCAAGAGCTTGGCTGCTGATTCCGACCCAGCTCTAGCCATCGCTCTTTAGAGAGAAGATGGCAGGCGCATGGAGCAGGGTCACGCGGTGGCGGCACGGACAGCACGCCCACTGCTGGGGAGAGAAGTCAAGTGTTCGCTGTCCAAGATGAGGACCCCGTCTGGATCCCTGGATTTCTGGCCAGCCAGTCTTGCTGGAGCAGTGTATTTCAGGTCCAGTGACAGACCCTGTCTCAAAACTCAGGGGGAGAACCAGCGAGACAGCTCAGTGGGTAGGACCTGGTGTGGGCAACTGGCACCACGAACAGGGAGAGGAGAGAACCAGCACTCCAAATCTTACCCTCCAACCCCTACACATTCACTACGGCACGTGCGTGCTCGCACAAACACGCACACACACTAATAAATTTAAAATTAAAAAACCTGTGGAGACTGGGCTGAAGCTGTGGAGACTGAGTTGAGGAAGACGCATCATCAACCTGTGGCCTCTGCTGCACTTGACAAGAGATGCATCGAAGATGAAAAGGGCACAGTCTGAGCTTCACTAGTTTGAGCAGCAGCCATTTTAGAGAGAAAAGAACTGGTGAAGCTATTAACAAAGTCACTTATGTTTCACGTAACTGCCCATGTATATTGTAGTTTACAAAATGTACTGTCCAGTGTAAGATGTTTTTCAATGTACGTGCCGGCACCAAGAGCACATCCTACGGAGACCCAGAGTGAACGCGAACTGTGTGGAGCAGAAGCGCAACCTAACGCCATTCACCACATCCCTGCTGCCTCTGGGAGAATCAAGAGCTTCAAACTACAGGTGGAGGATGAGTGACTTGCAGGAGCTCATCAGAGAGGACAGCTGCGTCCAGCACAAGGCCCTTGATGAATTTCCAGCAAGTACTGCATGGAGAAGTGGCTTTTCCAAAGCACAGCCCTGCTGCAGGCTCCCTGGGGCGCAGCTGCTCTGCGCTCTTTCTGCTCCCAGGCTTCCACTCCCCACTTGTCTGCATGGCCTCTCCAAGCAGGCGTGCCCACCCCTCCTTCCCTGGCACAAGCACACATCTGAAACGTAAAAAGTCTGGGGTTATTCACCAAGAGCCAAGCATTGCTAGAATAAATCAAGTTTGCACAGCACTGAATGGCATTAGGGCTGGTGGAGGCTGGTACAAAAGCTGGCTGCTCTCCACACACTCCTCCTCCAAAGGAGCCACAGGGACTTTGCAAAAGTTACACCTTCTTAAAGGAACAATCACTGGGTTCCAGGAATCCCGTCCAAGGAAGGTGAGAGGGAGTCTCACATACTTCAAGAGAAACGCCTGCCCACCTAAGATTGCCCACGGAGATTCAGTGCCAGCAGACGCCTGGCGCTCGGCATGGCCCCAGTCCTGTGTTCTCCCAACAGTCATATGAACCATCAAGTTTAACGGATAAAGCACCAAGAGATTAATAACTCTCAATAATACAGAACAACTTTAACAATATACTCTAACAGTTATGTGGAATGTATTACTGTAATTTTTTATGTTGTTTTTGTGGGGGGTGGGGATAGGATCGCATGTAGCCTTCAACTTGCCATGTAATTACAGCCGACCTTACCCGTCTCCACGTGTGCGCTGCATTACAGGTGTGGTTACACACCAGTGGCTTCCTACTTTCAGAGGGAGCTAAACGAAACAGCAGAAAGTACAAGTGCACATTTTAATGAAGATGCACTTTTAATATTATCAAAGAGATAGAGGTCTTTGTGGCTCTACAACAGATTAAGCTGTCTCTAGAATATTTCAGGAAATTGACTAGTGGGCAGGATGTCCTTCACTCTGCCAACAGACCTAATTTGTGTTCATCTGTGCCAGTTCTTTTAGCTATGAACAACAAAGAGAACAGACGCGAGAACTGCGGGGTCAAGGATGGGGCGGGAACCAATGCAAAGCTGCTGCCAGCGATGCCCACAGCCAGACCTGAACATGCCAGCACGCCAGTCATCTCTGATGCTCAGGAAAAGGAACCAAGATGGGATTCTCTAACATTCTTCCCAACAGGTACTATGTATCTTAGTTGAATCTCTAAGATTCCAGCAGGCCCTGGGGCCACAGCCTTAAAGGCCACCCATACCTTCCACAGTGGGCGGAGGCCACTGTGTGGTCCCAGAAAGCATGTGTCATTTTCGGTGGCTGGCAAAGATGACAGTGTGGTTTGAATCTGGACTCACTGCACCTTTCTTTATAGTTAGACATCGACCACTTAGGGAAATCAGGTTGCCTTGGTTAGGGAATAAGTAGCCCTGTAGTAAATATGAAGAATGTTTAAGAGGTGTCATCTAAGGTGGATCAAGTGCTTGATCATAATCTAGATAATGTTTGCACAGAAACTAATGGCATGAAAAAAATTGTCTTCTAATGCAGCACAAGTTTTGAAGGATTTAAATAATTTCATGTTGTGGACTTCAAAATTTAAACCCTCGGCCACAACCACCCTGAAACAGCCGTTTGGTCACATGCGCTGCAGGTCTTCCGGCACGGCTGTGGCAAAGATCCACAGAAAAAGACTATGGGAAGAAACTGTAGGGTGAGAGTAAGAAGAGCGTCGGCCTCACCGCTACCATGGAGGACGGTACAATTACACCCTTCTGTCCATTTTACAGACAAGTAAGGTTGGTGAAGATCTGGGATTAAATACAGTATTTATGTAGAGTGTAAAGAATTATTTATTTTGGAGCTATTGGAAAAAGATTCCCACGAGAAGAAGGAGCCAAGATAGCATCTTGCGTTGCCACAGGGACAAGACGTCACTGGGGGGTCACTTCACAGGGGTGACGGGCTTTTGGGCAGGGGGTGGTCTTGCCATGGCAGGATTATTTTTATCAATGATCTTCTTGGCCCACTAGTCTTACAAGTGTCTCCCTGACAACTACACCTCACACAGACTTGACCAAGAGGATGTGAAGAGCACATGGACCTCTGCTTTGCTTCACAGCCTCTGCCACTCTGCAAAGACCTAGCTAGGGGGCAGCTCTCCATGCCAGCTTGTGGTAGCCCACTGGGATGTGTGGGCATGCAAGGAGAGACATGCGTGCGGACATATACCAGACCTAAGTGCTTAAAAGCAACAGCAGCTGCTAAACAATTCTTCGTTTGGTTTCACCGTAACAAAAGTTTCAAAGGAGAGTCAAGAGTGCAGGACCTGAGGTGGATACCAGACTCTCCTTACCAGCTCTGACTCCAAATTACTGAGTGGAGGTTGTCATTTGTCAAATGGGACATTGCAACAGCCGCCCTCAGCAGCAAGTGCGTTAGCCGTAAAGTATCAAGATGCCCGAGAGTTAAACCTCAACAAGCATCCTCAGGGCCGCAACTTGAGACACAAAGCTGAGGCTGCTCCAGCAAGCAGAGGCTCAGCGGAGGCTGGGAGGCCCTCACAGTCCAGACCCTCCGCAGCAGCAGCAGCAGCAGAGAGGAAGGATCACGCCACAAGAAAAACGTATTTCTGTGTAACTGCCCAAGTTAAACTATGCTCACTCTGCCGACAAATCATTCCTTGCTTATTACTTTCTATAATTTAATATATATAAGTGCTTTACTGGCAAGCTTCTCCAAAGAATAAATAATACTTAATGATCACCTACAGTTTAATTAACTCAAGACTGAACTTCTCATAGACTGCCAGAAACATTAAATTACATCCTTCCTCACGCTGCCGCAAAGAGAAACCCGTGTCATGTTGTAACTCTCCTGTCTATAAACAATTCTAAATTTCAATAATATCTGCACACTGGACACAGAGGTGAGTGGACCTTATTACCTTGCTATAAAGCGCGTTATTTTCATAGAGCAGGGATGGGGTCTTCGCTTAAATCAGATTCAAAGTGCACCCATGTCCAAACACCTCTTACATTACAGCAGTCATTACGCATCTCTAGATCCAGGACAGTCTCATTAGCATAACTCTGTGCATTACCATAAGGTTTCAAGTTTCTAGCCCGGCTTCTCTTCTGAGCTGCCATTTTCTGTCTGCGTGATGTTGCAAATAAATTTTCCTTCTGGCATGGCTCAGCTGTCAGGCACCTCTGTTCTGTAATGAACCCATGAATTACATCTCCCTGCTCTGACATCTCTCATCTCACACATCAAAATATTGTTCTTCAAATGTAATTTATAACTTAATTTAAATGTCCCTTTTCCTGGGACCTTTTCAGATCACATGGCAGAAGCTGGGCAGCTCCTGCTACCCAGAGCACAGTCTGCAGCCACAGCCATTATGACGTCACTGGGCTGCTCCCTTGTCCACCAACAACCGAGGATTCAGTTTTCTGGTATGCAAAATGTGTTGTTTATACATGACAAGAGCTCTCAAGATAACCCCCAAAAGGAAAAGAGGAACCGACCTTATGGAAGTCATTGCAACCATCAGCATAAATAAAAGGACCCTGACCAAAAAAAAAAATAAAAATTATTGCAAACCATAACTGTCAATACATTTCACTCAAAACTCCAGTGTCAGAAATCTAGCACTAAGAACAACATATGGCACGCACACACACACACACATATATACACATATATGTACATATACATATATGTGTGTATATGTATATGCGCTAAAAGGCTAGAATGAAAACCACGGTGTTCATTTGGTCATGGTTCACCAAATGCTACTTAATACTATGGTTCACCAAATGCTATATAATGCTAGAAGGCTAGGTTTTTTTGAAGATTCTAATGGGAGCACATACAATGGGAGAAACAATGGCAAAAACAGACTGTTACCTGCTCCAACAGACTGGAGATAAAGGTCCAATAAATTTTCAAAATAAAATACAAAGTCTTTTACACTCTTGCGCGCACACACACGCACACACACACAGGTTCTGAGCACGCTAGGCAAGTTGTGTGCTGAGCTACCAGCATCCCAACCACTTGCTAATTCTGGGGGCCCCGCAGCGCTGCACAAGGCCGAGGACAGCACACAGCTGACAGCCCCTGTGGCAGACTCTGCGTCTCCTCGCCGTGAGCGCACTTCCCCCGAGCAGCCGTGCAGGGATCTAACCTCAACCCAAGATCCAGGGTAGGGAGGGAAGAAGGGAAGCAGAAGCAGGGCCAAGGGGATGAGTAAGAAGGGGAAGGAAAGGAAAAGAGATGCACTCTAACCAAACAACAAAGCAAGTGCTGCCATGAAAACACGAGACAGCCAATAAACTCTTGTAGGGAAACCAAGATGACGTCACAGAGTAGGTTTTGAAAATCCAGTTGGTGTAACATGATCAGCCGTCCCACACTTCATGAAAAGCTACAATCAAAGAAGTCACGCTATTTTAGGAGCCATGTAAAGTAGGCAGCCCGTGCGACTTATCTCCATTCACACAGAGCGCGCGGGGCAGCAGGCGTGTCGCTCAGTGTATTAGGCGACACGTGTCGCTCAGTGTGTTCCACGTAGCTCCGTGCTGGGAAGGAGTGAGAACCAATGCGCGGCAGGGGCTACCGTGGATGCCCTGGTCAGCCGACAGCACAGAATATAAGCATCGCAAGCTGGTGTTTCGACTGAGGGCAGATGAGCTACTTTCAAAAATCACATGGAGGCAATTCTGAAAGTCTTGGTCATGTTTGCGCTCCCGTGGAGTTGGACACTTTTCTCCCACTGTCTTCACTCAACATAAACGCCCAGAAGAGCCTGGCACGAGAGACACGTGAGCGCCACAGGACGCCCAGCTCAGCCTCCGGTTCAAAACAGCTCCCCGGCAGCTCTGAGACGCGAGGTAACGCACTCCACCAAACCTGCTTGCTCCACTGCTGAGGGAAGAGAGACAATTCTGGAGAGCCCTTTGACATAAGCAGAGATCTCCCACCATCCCTGACACCCTTGATATTAACAAAGGTTCCACTAAACACAGCTCACCAGAAGGACAGGGACAGAACAGGTTACTACAAGCATCGTGGGAAGAAGAGACAAGGCCTAAAAGTTTTGCCCAAGAAACGATGAAAAGCTAGAGAGTAAGAGAAGTTTCCTGTGAGGGAGAAGGAGACTCTACCAGCCACAAAGCACAACTATAAAACAAGGCCCAGCCTGACTCAGCGAGCTCAGGGGGACTAAGCCCCAGAGCACAGAGGCATGACTTTAAAACTACGATGGTACAGGGCAGGCCTGAGATGGGAGTAACAAGAACTTGACCGCTCCCTAAGAACCTAGAAAATCTGAAGTCCAGGATCTGACAATCCAACAGAAGGAGGGGCAAAAGGAAACTTTACAAACTGCCCATGTTTCACATTCCAACACCCTGTGTAACATTTTTTTCTGAAAGACAAAATCAGAAGACAATTTAAAGTAATGAATAAAAAGGAGTTAATATTATCATACTAAATTTAGAAAACAAATACAACCACACACCTAAGCCAAATTCTACAAATATGATATTTCAAATGGTCATGGTGCTTTCTCTACTGAGACACAGGAATTAAAACCGCTTCGTGAAGTGTGTGTGTGCCCACGCGTGGATCACAGTGCTCTTGGAGGGTCAGAGGACAACTTCTAGAAACAGCTCGCCCCTTCCACCGTTGTGTGGCTCTGGATTGAGCTCAGGCCACAAGGCCTGCAGAGAAGGGCTGAGTCGCCAGTTGAAGGTTGGACATTTAGAAGCACGTGTCTTTACATGAATTGTAGGCAATCATTTATGTACTTAGCATGTACACAGCTTCAGCTGGGAGAATCAGTCTTACCTCCTGCTTTTCATACATGAGCTCAGCCACACAGAGCAAGTAGGTGTGGAGAGGGACAAAGCTGCCCCAGCAGTCTTTGAGGGGAGAGGGCTCTGAGCTCTCTCACTCAGTGACTGTGTCCCTTGGGAATAGCAACTTCACATAGTATACTGGTCACAGGGTAAAAGTACTGTCTGGTCACAAGTACAAAAGGAAAACACATTAAACTTACTTCCCGCATCCTCACGGTCTTGAAAAGGAACAAAATGACCCACACAACTACATAAAACACTAGAAAGTAATGGCAAAAGCATGGTTGCATCCGTTCACATAGGCACAAGTGAACCTGCTCATAAATGCTCAATGCCCTAGATAAAGGTTTGCACACGTGTACACACACACACACACACACACACACACACACACACACACACACACACACACACCAGCTGCATTATCAGGGAGAAGATATCTACAGAACCTGCTTTCAGTCCCGTCTCACAGAGCATCATGTCTAGCTGCAGAGTGGTTTGCAAACCACCGGGCCCGGGAACTTTAATCATGCTCCTCTGCAAGGCCGTGAGGACGCTGCAAGTTACTTTAAAGCATTTTCAACGGCGCCTGTGGCCGGCGTGAAGCTGCTGCTCTCAGAGGACTAGGTCACTGAGTGGGCGCAGGAACCTCCTCCCCTCAGGAACCCCTGACGCAGCTTCGGCCCCTCCACACCTATTTTAACCAATGATTTTAAGACTGCACAAGCAATACGTGCTTTTAATAGAGATTTTTTAAATGTCCTATTTATTGAGGGGAGAGAAGGAAAGAAAAGGAAGGAGGGGAGGGAAATACAAAAGGGGTAAAAGGGTTTTCACCCCAATTTGCTACTTATGCTATCAATGTTTAATATGTTAAAATTCTGATTGAAACTGAGTAATTCCAAAGCTACTATGAAAATCTCAGACCATTATGCATTCTTAGGGGTTTTTTCATTGCTTTAAATTGTTTATTTTTTTTCAAGTTGGTCTTCAAACTACAATTAATGTGATTAATTTTGTCTTTAACAAAATTGATCAGTGTCTAACACAGTATCTAAATATATTAATGAAATTGGGAAAAGAGAATTTTAAAGTGAACCAGAAAACAATTACAAAATATTGATAATTACTAGTTTTAAACATAAAATAAAAAGCTATCAAGAAAGCAAGTTCAGGGGCTGGAGAGGTGGCTCAGGGGTTAAGCCTCTGCCTTGCAGGCGGAAGGTCCTAAGTTCGGATCCTAGACCCCGTATAGACACTGGGCGGAAGCGGGGGCGGCCTGCATTTGTGGTCCTGGTAGGGTGGAGCCTGTGAATCCTGGGGCAGCGTAAACAAGGAGGTGGTGGAGGCGTCCATGGTGGTTCTACACACACACACACACACACACACACACACACACACACACACACTCCAGCGCATACACTCCCGCACGCATGCACAATTGAATTAAAAAAAAAAAAAAAAGAAAGCAAGTTCAAGACTGTTAACTTGCCTGTAAGTTCTGTAAACACAGAAGTGTTAGAACATATACCAACACTTAAAAGGAAGGCTAGTTCCTTAGCATTCTTTTAAAAATGTTTTTATTCAATGCTTCATTGCACACGTGTTTTATCACCTAAATAAATGACCAACAGTTGATACTTAATAAAATGTAGACAGAAATTAAAACACAAAGAATGTGACCCCCCCACACACACATTCTCTTGTGGTGTGACTGTCTCAGGACAATTGAGGGGTTCCTCCTCATCTGCTTGCAGGATCTGTAGCTGTGAAGGTTTTAGAGGAGGTGCTGCAGTTAAGAGGAGCGTACACATAAGAATGGTGAATGGAAAAAACTGGAAGACATTATCCTTCTTGGTCAAGGAAACCAGTTCAAATCGCTGTTACGCAAGCTCCAGGCTGATGTGTAGTGAAAGCCCAGGGCTCAAGAAGGGAAAACAGGAAGCGACTGCTAATGAATTCACGGTGCCTTTATGAGGTGACAAAATGGTATCAAATTGATTATGGTGACAGCTGTCTAAATCTTGATGAGTTACACAGAGCGTTGTAACTCATGAGCTTGTTACACAAAGGAGAAAAGCGATGCCATGACCCTGGCTCACTGGTACACGCCTAGCATCTCTGTACTAGGGGTGCAGGCAGGAGGATCAGAAGCTCACGGTCACCCTCAAGTCCACACTTGGAGTTCCAGACCATCCTGGGCTAAATGTGAACCTGTCCCCACTGCACCACCAAGAATTGAAACGAGAAATGGGAAAAAGACAAAAAGGACAAAAAGGATGAGTGGTCACGCAACAGCAGGTGCTGGGCGGGGCAGCCAGAGAGGAGTAGCAAGAAGGAAATTGGGGGGAGGGATGGGGATAAAAATAAAAATTCATTGCCCTTCTACATGAAAGCTTGAAAGAAAAACTAAATGAATAAATAAATACAACATTAGAAAACTTTTTTCAGAATGAAACACCTTACGTTCAAAAAGAAAAGAAAAGGAAAACAGACAAAGCACCCCATAGCAGCCCGTAAGGAAAAGCAGAACTGGGGGCCAGAGGCCGTTTCTGAGCAACGGCAGGAGCAAGACAAATGGAAGATCTGGGGTCTTGCTGCAGCTCTCAACGTCCAAGCAGGGGAGCCCACACCACAGGCTGTCCTGTACGCGGCTTCATCTCCACCAGCCCTGGAAACCACACAGTACTCCCACCATCCTCCAGGAAAGAGGAGCAGGGGTGTGGACTCTAACTTGAAGTCCCAGTGCTTAAAAAGGAACAAATATTTAAAGGTAAAATTTAAAAGTTGCTTTAACACAAACAAGACCAAGAATAACAATAAAACAGGAATTTATGTTAAAAATATCATTGCCCGAAACTTCAGAACAGAAGTGACTTGGGCACAGAGGAAACCATGTGTAAATTTCTTTCTTTGTATTTGTTTAGGTGTTACATAGACAGTCTCACTCGGCCCGGCTTACCTCGAACAGTTCATCTTTCTACCCGAGTCCCAAGTGCTCGGATGCATGCGCGCACACCACCACTGCTAATCATGGTCATGTACTTTGCAAAAACTCTTCCTTCTGGTTAAGCAAAGGTGTAATGCTCAGAACTAAAGTCACTAGTCGTCCAGATTCCTGCGCCTCCATTGGCCTGTCAGGATAACGGTCATCGTGGAATATCCCTTCGCTCTCCATTTCATCTCCTTAAAATCCACCACCTGAGCCACAGGCCAAAGGGGGAGCACTTCTTCCCGCACTCCTTCCTCCTCTTTTCTCCCTTCCTAGGTGATCAAATATCCTTGACTATTACAAAATTAAATTAGAAATAATATTCCAAAAAATAAAATTTAGAAAGTTGCCAAGTACACAGAAATTAACTTAATTTTAAGTAATTCAGATAAAGACATTACCCCCCTCCAAAAAGCTTTAAAACATTTGGAAAAGCTAATGAAAGTAGCTCTGTTACACACACACACACCCCACACATATTTAAAATGTTAACGGGGGAGGGGAGGAGAAGAAAAAAATGAAACATAGGAACAAACTCAATCTTCTGTTAATAAACTACTGTTAATAATCAGTAGGAAATTTGTGATATAATAGCCGAGCTTAGGATACTTGAAACATCTCAAATTAAACTTCAAACTAGGGAGAAAAATAATTGAATGAAGAGAATAATAAAACCACAATCTAGTTACTACAAAGAAAAATATGAAAATTTCTAGTAGTGTGATCATGAGAAAAGACTAACAATCTTAGGAACGAAAGAAAGGCCAACAGTAGGAAATTCTAGAAAGTAAAAATGTGAGCTGGAGAGATGCCTCAGGGATGAAATAAGCCTCTGCCTCTCAAACAGAAGGTCCTGGGTTCAGATCCTAGATCCCAAGTGAAAAATGCAAGGTGGAAATGGTGTTACCCTGCACTTCTGGTCCTAGGAGACAGAGCCTGGGAAACTCCAGAGCAAAGCAACAGGAGGTGCAGCAATCCAGGGTGATTCGCAAAGTCACCTTGAGCCTCCACAGGCACACACAGCGCCCTCTGAAACACACACACTCTCTCTCTCTCTCTCTCACACACACACACACACACACACACACACATTTAAAATGTAACGGGGGAGGAGAGAAGAGAAAAAAATACATGTAACATAGGAACAAACTCAATCTTCTGTTAATAAACTTAATAACCAATAGGAAACAAACAAGAAGCTTAGAAAAAACACAGACTTAGAAATTACCCATATTGACAAAAGAAGGATCTATATGTCTATTTGTAATTTTAAAGCCGTCCATCAGAAAACAACCTGGGGGCTTCACTGCAAAATCTAACAAATGTTCACCAACAGCAAAAGCAAAACCTAAAATGAAGGCTACCTCTGAGTATCCCTCATTTCTACTAATATAAAGCTCATTGACAAAATATTGGTAAACTGTATCCAACAGAATATACCGACCAGGCAGGACTTCGTCTATGAATGAACGGCTCATATACCATCTGAACCAAGGCCTTTCAGCCTGTTAACAAAGAATAACCACCAAATGATGCACCATAAACCAAAACTAAAATTCAACGAGCCTTCATGTCAGAATCTCAACAAGGCCAGAAGAGAACATTCCAACCTGATTAAAGAAAACAAAAACAAAAAACCAAAAACTACTTAAGAGTGACAGACTAAATGTTTTCAAATATTGCAAGGGAGGTGAAGATACTCATTTGCATTATTTCTAGTCACTACTGTATTACAGGCCAGGAGAGGGAAGAAAAGCAAGAAAAGGAAACAACAGTGAGAGAGACAGTGAATCTGTATTTGCATATTATAGGTTGGTGCAAAAAAGCATGATTTTTAAGGGAGGGAAATAGGAGGGAGGGGGGTCAGAGGGAAGCAGAGAAAGTATTCAACATGCTTGTAAAACTAGAAAAATTTTTAATAAGTCTTTCAAACTACTAAAAATCGATTTTATGCAAAATCAAGCTAAAAACATGGACAGATACAGATCAGAAGTATATTTTTCCCCTAAAACATAGCAATTCTATGTATTTGCTGTTTTATTCATTTACTATAATTTTGGTTTCCTAAATCCCATGCTAAAATCTTACTTTGAAACCTACTGTCGTCTGAAGTTTCAGTCAAAAGATACCCAGGACTGCTGAGTTGAACTACGACCACTTTAGTTTTTCCACCCATAACCTGCAAGTGGAACCTCGAGCTTTCCAAAAGCACGGAGCATCTAACACCAGTTAATTATCTCAGTGACTCTTTTTGGATTAACTCATCAGTTCCTTTTTCTCCGTTATTTTTTAGTAATATGTTCGATTAAAACTGCTTTCTTCTGAAACTGCAAAAAAGGTGTGATTTTTGCATTGCTGAGGTTTGTATTGATACTGAACACTAAAGAAACATGGGTATGTTATGAATCATTTTAACCTGCATTCCTTGCTTTATGCTCATTTGCTATCTTATCACATGCTATTCATTTTACATTTACTTTGGACTGTGAGAATGTGAGACAAAAAACAAATCTGAGTTTTCCTGAGTTCCAAGTGGGTCATAAAGCAGCAGAGACGATTCACAGTAGGAACTCCAAAGCGCTGTGGGCGGAGCTCAGAGGTGGAGCTCACCCAGCGTGTGCTTCCAGCACCACAAACTAATGAGCGCACAGTGTGGAGGGCGGTGGGGTGAGGGGGTGGTGTCAAGAGGCTGTGCAAAGGAGATGAGGGGGTTGAAGACAAGGGTGCAGTGGGCAGCCGTGGAGGTGAGCAAAGTCCACCCTCCGACAGCTACAGACCAGGCATCGGAAGCCAGAAGGGGAGAAGGTGCGAGCAGCTGCACTGCCGTCCTCTCGCCCCACAGCACACCTGCCGAGACAGCACAGTCTATGCCGACCACCTCAGTGGCTGCCTGAGGAGCACGGCCCAAAACCCAGTGTGGTCCCAGGTGCCTGCTGCCAGGATCTGCTGCCAGCGTGATCCATACAGCTCCCGATCACAGAAAAACCACCACCCTCTGCCAGGAGCCTCGGCCAGTACTGGTCAGGACAAGGGTCCAGTCCTCCAGGGGAAGCTGACCTCACACTGCCCAGTGAACTTTCCAAGAACTGGACACCGGACCTCCTGCCACCCCCTGCAAACCCCCGCTTTCCTCAGCAGCGTCTCCTCTACAGACGGCGGGATGCAGAAAATGTTTTACAAGGGTTTTTCGAATCGTAAAGCACAGACTTTTATGCTACAATAATCAACTTATTCCTCATTGGGAAAAATATTGATGGGGATAGTTCCTATTTAGATTAATAAAAATGTGTTTGAGTCTAGTTATAATGATGTAAAATGAAATTCATAGTCCAAACGAAAATTCCTGTGCAAAAATGTCATCTTTGACCAAGCACAAAGAAAATCCTAATGAACCAACCATAAAATCACCAAATTATTCAGTACATGTGAACAGGACCAAAGAATATAAACTAAAATAAAATTGTACTTCTGGCCTACTGATCAATACTTACAAATTAAAATTCAAAATACAATCTTATTTACAAAAGAATCGTCAAAACAGAACCCAAGGGCAAACCCACAACAGTGAAGAGAACAGATGCCCACAAGTTGTCCTCTGCTCACATGCTGGGCCACGTACACACATGTGAGCGGATGGCCGCTGCTATGCCAAGCCTTTAAAATTTAAAAACACATATTACCAGAAGGAAACGTTAACAGGGAAGTGACCAGCAAGGCCCAATCTAGAATCAGAACCAAACATACGAGCAACTCAATTTTTTATTTGACTTATATATGAGAGAGAGAGAACACAAGACCTTAACCTGCTGAGCTATTCACCAGCCCCTAGCAATTCATTTCAAAAAAGTATTAAGGCAGCTAAATGAGAAGAAGTTATCAACAAATGCTCCTGCGAAAACTGGTACCGGAGGAAAAGAATGAACTTTTACCCTGATCTAGCATCATATCTAAAATTAATTTAAAATATTAAAAATTAAAACTTCTAAAATAAAGCACAAAACAAACCTGTAATTGGAAGAGTAAGTAGAGACACTATCATAAAAGAAAAATGAGTATTTACTGGACTTTAACAAAGTTAAATGTTAAGGGGGAAAACTCTTAGGGCTAAGTTACAAAGTACAAACAGCTTTATCTTTAAATTTGGGCAGAAAATCTGAGCAGATACTTCATCACAGAAGATGTGCAGATGACTACGGAAGACATGAAGACACTCAGCATCACTAACCCCAATGAAAACTTCTATGAAAAATGACTGCCACCGCCAGAATGGCTAAATTTAAAAGGACTGCTAATACCAAGTCTTAGTAAGGAGGCTGAGTAAGAACCAAGACTCTAACAAACTACAATCCAAAGAATCTGATCATTCTGCTCTTAACCTAGAAACTGAAAACATAAACCTGCATACGGCCTTACAAAGCAATGTTTATAAAACCTTGATTTGAAATTACCTGACACTTGGAAATAATGGAAATATCCATTACTAGGTGGATGTTGTAAAAAAAAAATTGTGACAATATGCAACTACCTAAGGGATTCAATGAACTGCATAAACTGTTGATACATGAAGTAGCATAGAAGGATCTCAAAATTATCGTGTTGTGTAGCAGTTACTCTTTACTACTGCTGTGAGAGAGCACCCAAAGTCAAGCAACTTAAGAGAGAAAGTGAGATTTATTCAGCTTATGGTTCCAGAGGGAAGGTACAGTTTTTCATAGCAGAGGCAGTATGGCTGACTGGCCAAAGCTGGAAGAGGCAATTACTGCAGACATCTTGGAAGTTACTGCAGACATCTTGGAAGCCGAGAGCTGCAGACTGCTTGCTGCAAAGGCAGACTTCTCCTGGAGGGAGGGCGGGATTCATCCACCTCAAGGCCCATCCCTGTGACTGCTTCCTCCAGCCAGGCTCCACCTCTCAAGGTGCCGTGACCTTGCCAAACACATGAGACTGTGGGGGACACATCCAAGCCATGCCATGTTGAAACAAGTTACAACAGAAGGAGCACATACGCCATGCGTCCACGGACACCTGCAGTGGGGCAGCAAGGCGCAGGCGTGGGGGAATGCTTTCTGTCTCATTCTAACAACATGGGGGGTGTATACATCTGAACAAAACTCAGCAATGGCAGACTTTATACCAGAACAATTAATTCTTTTACTTAATATTTTATTAACTTCTTTGAGAGAGGGAGAGAGAGAAGCCCTCACGCAGGTCACGGTACACGGAGGGCAGAGGAGAGCTCTCGGAAGGAGGGTCTTCTTTCTGCCACGTGGGCTTCTGGGTTTCGAACTCAGGTTGCCAGGTTTGCAAGCAGGCTCTTCAGCCACTGAGCCATCTCGCCAGCAGCCCATAGAACAATTAATTCTATATATGCTACATCCCAGCAAACTGGACTAAAACTACATAGTTAAAAAGCTTAATTTGCGAACTGAGCTTACATTTAAAAACAGTCCATATAAGACCAAGATAGCACAGTATATAAATAAAGTACAGACTTGTAAACCTGGACACTAAGAATTCCCTGGACACTCACAGGGTAGAAAGACCCCCGGCACCATGGCTGCATGCTCTCTCTCCCCCTACTCGAGGGGGGGGGAGGCAGGGGCAAGGGAAGGAGGGAAGAAGGGAAGGGGAGAGAGGGAGGGGAGTAAATGAAGTTCAAAAGCTGCTGTAAAATAGGCCTACATGTAAAAAACTGACAACTCAAAAATATGCTACAATATTTGGAATTTTAAAAAAAATTTTAATAAAAATATTTTAACTATTTTATTTCTTTAGTGTGTGTGTGTGTGTGTGTGTGTGTGTGTGTATCAGAGGGCACTGTGTGTCCCTGTAGAGGCCCAAGAGTGACTCCAGCAATCATCCTAGATTGCTTCAACCTCCTCCTTGCTTGGCTCTGGGATTTCCCAGGCTCCACCCACCAGGGCCAAGAAGTGCATATGGCCGCCATTTCCACCTGGCGTTTTTACATGGAATCCAAACTCAAGATATTCTGCTTGCGAGACAGAGTCTAAACCCCTAAGCCATCTCTCCAGCCCCAAAAATAACTCTTAAAATACATTTATCTATAAATAGTTAGATTGCATTGTTCTAAAAATTCTACCACCATGTAACACAAGAGTAGAGAATCACCACCCTGACTTCTTCTGAACTGATAAATGCCTAACCTGCATTCTATGGAAACCAATACTTCTCCCACAACAAGTGTACCTTCTAACTTTTCATTGACGTAGTGTGTGGTGTGCCACGGAGCAGGAGGTCAGAGGACAGCGCCCAGGAGCTGCTGCCTCCTCCTGCTCGTAGCGCAGGCCGTCTGGCTTGCATGGCAGCGCTTTTAACCTGCATGCTATCTTAATGATCTTATCTTTTTATTTCTTACCACAGCTCAGCTCTTCAATATTCCAAAGCAATCCACTTTTGACAAGGTTTTTCTAATCGCCTAGCTTTAGCACGTGTCTGTTGACTAACCCTCTACGGCCCAGTCTACACAGAAAGCACAAAACAGCACCAAGCTAATTCCACTGATCGCGCAATCTGCACATAGTGCAGCCTTCAACTGCTAAATGTACGGTGGGAGCAAAACCGCTGGAGCTATCCCAGGTCAGCTCACAAAATAGACTCACAAGCCGAAACACTCTGTGGAAAGACTAAGGAGTCCTTAGGAAGGAACTTTTGATGAAGGACAGTGGGCAACATCGGCACTATTTCTACATCAATGATTATCGACCGAATCCTCAGGGGGTTGTAGTGAGAGTGGACGGGTACCAGAGGTGACGTTTAACTAACGGACGGTGAAAGCTTTGTTAATCAAAATTCAATTTCTACAGCTGTGACAGCGGGATTTCTCTAAGTCTTTTAGACAAAAATCAACAGACTGTATGTGGTTGTGTTGCACGGCATGAGTATGTAGGTTTGCATGTAGGTTTGCGTGCAGGTGTGCGGGCAGGTGTGCATGTGTGAGGGGATGTGTGTGTGCATGTGTACGGGCAGGTGTGCACACACACAGAGGCCAGAGGATAGATGGGAATCGTCCTCTACAGCTCTCCGCCTTCCCGTCAACACGCGGTCTCTCGCCGAACAGAAAGAGCAATGTCAACTAGACCAGATGGCCGATGAGTGCAAGACCCCCCCATCTCCACCCTCCAATGTGAGGGACATGTGCCACCATGCCCAGTTTTTCACATGGGTGTGTGGGATTTGAACTCAGGTTCACAGAGCGAATGTTGATCCACTGAGCCACCTCCCCAGTCCCTGTATTAAATCCTTAGCATCTGACTTTAAGTTCTGACAGTCTTTCTAAACCTGTCTTCTTGCATTAAAAAACGAAGTGATAGTGACAGAAGCTGCTCTGGGGAGGGGAACTGTGCACTGTGGTCTAGGCACAGCGCGCTGCGGCGTGTCAACGCTGTTCCCAGGAACTCTCCCCACGCCCCATAATCCTACGATTTGGGCAGATGAGGAAATGGACAAAGAGTCCCATTGTCACAGACCCACAGGATGACAGTTCAACTGAGTCACAGTAGCAAGCTACAGTGCTCATCCGACTGCTGCTGCCCAGCTGCTCTCCAGCTCTGGCCACGCCCCGCCCCACGCCCTCTCCTCTCTAGCTCTGGCCACGCCCCGCCCCACGCCCTCTCTCTAGCTCTGGCCACGCCCCGCCCCACGCCCATCTCCTCTCCAGCTCTGGCCACGCCCCGCCCCACCCCACGCCCCACGCCTATCTCCTCTCCAGCTCTGGCCACGCCCCACCCCACGCCCCACCCCACGCCCATCTCCTCTCCAGCTCTGGCCACGCCCCGCCCCACGCCCCGCCCCACGCCCATCTCCTCTCCAGCTCTGGCCACGCCCCGCCCCACGCCCCGCCCCACGCCCCATGCCCATCTCCTCTCCAGCTCTAAGTGACCTCAAGAGACTTACTGTGTTCAGTGCGTTGAGAGTGGTGTCATCCCGAGACGCCGCAACACAGCCGTCCTCTGTGGACCCTCCATCACACATCCCTGCGAACGCTGCCATGCTCCTTTGGAGAGAAGGGTGGTGGGCGTTAGGGAGTTTCCTTCACCAGCCACAGACATCAGTATAGAACACGCTATCTGACACAGAGGACAAGTCAGGGCGCTGGGTGCAAGGTGTTGGGTGCAGGGTGCTGTCTCTGCTCCTGCAGTCATTCCCTCCCTCAGGAACTACCTGCGGCTGAACTGTGTGCGCTCACACTTCCTTTCCTTGGTCAGTACTGAGAAGTCAGAGTGAGCACAGGAAAAATACAAACATGCTTGCCACACGCTCCACTAGATTTTAATCCATGGAAAAACCCTATGAACTAAATATCAATTAAAAAATCCTTTGAGTCTTCAGAAAAACGTGAAATTAACTCCTCTCACTTATAGATCTTCAGGTGAATTAAAACGGAGTGATAGAAAAGTGAACATCTTTTAGGTCTTCACCCCCCCCAATTTACACAGTCTCCATCTCATCTCCACTGCCCTGAACTGAAGACAGCAAGCAGTCAGAGCCGGGGACCAGACACACTGTTCTCTGAGGCTTCTGCTGGGGTACACAGTAATGCTGAGTCAAGTTCCCCCCCAAAATCACCAGACAAGCAAGGTTCTAGCAGAGCTACAACACAGGGGATGGATTTAAACTTCCTTCTGCATCTTTGGCATTTGTATGCTCACAAGCGCTGCAGGATAATCACAGATAAATGTTCTCATGTAGGGTAGACAGAAATGTCAAGTCGGGGTCAGGCACTAATGAACAGCCTCAGTGGAGAAAACATGAAATCAGTAATGGAACTGAAAGATGGGTGACTGACTCGCTCACTCAGCTGGAGTGTGAGATGCTGATAATTACATGCGTGGCTAAAGATGTGCTCCTTCTGAGTTCAAAAGTCTGATGTGAGGCCAGAATCAAGAAGGAAAAAACTGACTCTTGTATAGTAAGCTATTTTTCTCCAGGCAAACAGGATTACAGATTACAGAATGTAGAGCAAACCGGAAGGTCAGAGAATAGTGACTTATAAGCAAAAGGGGAAAGAGAGACACCGACTGACACCCATCAACCCGAGGAGGAGGAGGGGCTCCTATTACCGGGCCGCCCGCAGGTACATGAGGAGGTCACAGTCGCTGACCCCAGGCATCCACACCAGCTCCTCATGCTGCGTCACGTTATCGCCACCTGGAGAAGGGAAGGGCTGCAGATCTGGAAGCTTTGCCTGAAAGACAGGAATGAGAAGTCAGCACGGTTGGTTCCAGAAAGGGCTGAGCTGTCCCGGACACTCTTCAGAGCAGATGCCGAGGAGCTGTGAACCGCTCTCCTGGGCAGCAGGAAAACAGCGAGCATGAGTCACCGAGTGGACCAGCGCATCTGCACCGAAGGACAGTCAGCACTGCTGGCCACCTGGGAAAGCTGGGCTGAAGGGGCCAACGGACCTGCAGATAAATAAACAAAGCCCAGACCACCGCAGGACAACAGCTTGTGAGAAAGAGTGAGATGCACAGCTCTGGGACAGGTTTACCATGAAGATGCCTAAGCATCCGCTGAGACAGTCAGTGCATGTGCGAGGGATCCCTACAACCATCAATCACAGGGAGGGAGGGAGGGGGGAGGAAGAAGGGTGGGGAGGGGTGACAGACAGACAAAGTCAACACTAAAACTACAGCTCGGCTGACTTATGGGACAGGAACAGCTGGGGTAGTGCTGGCCAGAGGCCGGAAAGAGCTTCCTGGAGTGGAAGAAGCACCGGCCTGTGTGGTTTGCAGTGAGCGCAGATGAGAACCACCTGCTGCACAAGCAGCACACCTCCAGAGAGAGTGGAGTGATGCTTAACAACAGTATCCAACACCTAAGAACCTAAGTTGTCAGCCGAACACCTCAGGCACGACTCAGGCACGTCGCCCACCGCTGCGCTGGGACAGGGCAAAGCTTGCAGCACGCTGGAGTGCGGCTAATGCAGGTCGCCCACGAGAACAGTCGCTTGCACGAGACACCCAACATTCTTGTCTCAGCAAGTGCTGAGCATGGCATGCCAGCGTGCTGGCTTCACCTGCACCAAAGATACAGGTTCCAACAGCGCAGACCAAATCAAAGTGAGCAAAGCGACAGGCAATTACACATACAAATTTACATGGTCAGATAGGCACACTAAACAAGATCCACACCCTGCACCGGGCTTGCTGGCGGCAAGAGCTCACAGGCATGTGCACACCGTGGACGCGAGCGCACCGTGGCGAAACCGAGAGAGGAGCCCATGAGACCATCGGGAGATGAGGGCCTGCGACAAAGACCTGATGATCCCCACCCAGGTGCCCGATGGCGGGAGGGGAACTGACTTCAAAAACTGCCTTCTGGGGCTGGAGAGGTGGCTCAGGGGTTAAGCCTCTGCCTTGCAGGAGGAAGGTCCTGAGTTCGGATCCTAGATCCCACGTATAGACTTGGGTCGGAAGCGGGGGCGGCCTGCGCTTCTGGTCCTGGTAGGGCAGAGCCTGTGAATCCCCAGGCACAGTAAACAAGGAGGAGGTGGAAGCGTCCATGGTGGCTCCTGAATTCGCCTGTGGTTCTAAACACACACATACATACATACATATACACATATACACACATGCACAAGTGAATAAAAAAATAAAAAAATAAATTTAAAAACTGCCTTCTGACCGCCACACACACACTATGGAACAAGCGTCTCCTTGCTCTCATGCTCCCACTCGCTCTCTCTCTCTCACACACACACACACACACACACACACACACACACACACTAGTAAATAACTTTCAAAGACAAAAAGACAACTTTGTTGCATTTGTAGAATGACAAGATTATGAGTGGAGAATCAGTGTTTACGCATTTTATATTGATTTGTTTTTCCAAAACTCCAGAAATTTTCACTTTCAATGAACGTTCATGTTTTTATTTCTTTTTAAATTTGTGTGTGTGTGTGTGTGTGTGTGTGTGTGTCTCAGAAGGCACTGTGTGTCCCTGTGGAGGACCAAAGGTGACTTGGGGAATTGTCCTGGATTGCTTCTGCCCCCTTCTTGCTTAGCTCTGGCATTTCCCAGGCTCCGCCCACCAGGGGCAAAGTGCAGGCTGAGGCTGTTTCTGCCTGGCTATTCTTACCTGGGACCTGGCATCTGAATTCAGGACCTTCTGCTTACAAGACAGGGTCTTAACCCCTGAGCCATCTCTCCAGTCAAAAGTTCATGTTTTTAAACGATAAATATTCAAGTTTTTTTTTAAAACAACTATGTAACAAAGCATATTAATCACAGACTACATGTCTCCCCCCTCTAAGCATCTGTGACCCTAGCCCTGCCCCCAAGCAAGGACACTCTTTGGTGGGCTTTGAGAAGGGTCTCAAAGCAGTCCACACTTGCCTTGACCTCACAACTCACTAGGCTTCCGGAGCCAGGAAGACACGTGCAGGACGGCACCAAGAAAGAATGTTCTTCTCTAACGTGTTTTGATTTCTAGGTGCTTAAAACGGGCAGAAAACATTGGGCCAATTAAAGCGCAGTGGATACTGGTATTCCAAGGACTTGACATCAGCAATGAGCTCCGCTTTCCCAGCACCAAACACAGGGCTTAGTAAGGGCGTTCCATAAAGACTGCTAGATGAATTGGAAAGTACTGTTAGGAGAGACCCACTCCTCAGGGGGAGGGGAGTGCAAAAATATAACTAGGCAGCTTACAGACAAGAAATGGAAATGGTTTTAAGTGCAGAAATGGTGGTCGGTCTTGTCGACAGGAAAATGCATTACTGACAGATGTCATTCTTCACGTAGCACAATGATGGGGAGGCCGTGTGCGAGGGGACTCCACACTGCACTCCACTCATCTCCAGACCAGCACCCTCTTCCTAGAGATAGCCCCAAAGACGCCCCAGGGTGCAGGCCACACGTGGAGGTCTGTGGCAGGGAGAACAAGGAGGCTCTCTGGACGCTGCCGCGGGGCGGACGCCAGACACACGTGAGAGGAAACAGGACGCAGAGTGTTGGCTGCCATTTACCTAACAGACAGCAACAAAGTGTAGAGAATAATGGCCTCATAAAACCTGCAAAATAAAATTCACATATAACAATGTATCACATTGGTTCTCCTCTAAAAACTATTACAAGTAACACTAAAACATTCATTTGCCTACATGGTCACGCAGGGACATAGGGACATATGCCAAGGGCAAAACTTGTGTTCTGTGTGTGCGATGTCCTGGGTCAACCCCTAGCATCACACCACCTACAACAGAACATGCGTCCTTTCTGTAGCAGTGTGAACACTGTTACTCTGGACTGTAAGATAATGAGATAAAAGCAAATACTAAATTGGTGTGGTTAAAATATGGGGAAAAGAGAAAGCTATAAAGGAAAGAATGACAGGGTTAATATAAATGTCTACGTTTTGAATTTAAATGAGTGTGAATTTATATTATCGTTTCATCCAGATGTGTGTGTACACAGTTTTATTTTCAAAGAGTTACACTGTGCAGAGTAGGCAGATCCAAACTCACTATACAGTCCAAGAGCCTCTCGGGGCTGGGGTGCAGGGTGAAGATGTGTAGCTTGCTTTTGTCTCTGTAAAAGAGGAGGAACCAAGGCTTCCTGGTTCTGAGCCCTGAGGTGACCTGGAGGAACGACCTCAGGCTCCACTGAAACAAGTATAAGCCCCGTTCTAGAGAACATAGAAGGCAAAGCGTTAAAACCATGCCACCTGCCAACGGTGACCTGACCTCACACCCTGGAAGCCATGTGGGTGACGACAAAAAGATGTTTAAGAAGCAATTCAGTGTTTTGAAAAGTAGTAAGAAAGGGGGGAAGAGGGGGTAGAATCAAGCTTTTATTCTGTCCTTTCCTGAGTAGTTGACATGGAAAAAGTTTCCTTCACTTGGTGAATAAATGAGGGGATGGCAGAACTGTATTGCCAGCGTTTGGAAATCTTCAAAAAGCAATGATGTGTTATTAACCAACAGCTACTAGTTATGATCACAGACATGCACGCCGCCCGGGCTGTCTAGGAAGCATTCCTGTGGGGGCAGAGTACCAACGAGAATGTGGTGAAAACCTCTATATTTAGCTGCTAGTTATTAAGAAATGAAACTCATATGGGGAATGGCAAGAGACCAGAAGTCTAAGTGCTAGAAGGCGACACCACCTTCCGACTTGCACTCATGTGCCACTGCAGGTGCGGATGCGCACGCTCTCCCCCCCCCCTCAAATATTATTTAAAGAACTGCAAACTGCAAAAGAAGAATGTTACTGTCATAAAAGATGGCACTAGGGGCTGGAGAGGTGGCTCAGGGGTTAAGTCTCTGCCTCGCAGGCGGAAGGTCCTGAGTTCGGATCCTAGACCCCAATGTATAGACGCCAAGCGGAAGCGGGGGCGGCCTGTGCTTCTGGTCCTGGTAGGGCGGAGCCTGTGAATCCCGGGGCAGGAGGAGTTGGAGGCGTCCATGGTGGTTTCCGAATTCGTCCGTGGTTCCACGCACGCACGCACGCACGCACGCACGCACGCGCGCGCACATACATACGCACACACCCACAATTGAATAAATTAAAAAAAATTAAAAAAAAAAAAAAGATGGCACTAGACCACCTAAACATTTGAGCACTAATGAGTCCAGTTTGGTGGCACTTGGGTGGCTAAGGCAAGAGGACGGCCGCCAGATGAGGGCAAAGCAACTGGCAGCCGGCGGGGCTGTAACAAGCCTCACTTCAGAAAGCAAGTGAGTGTGAGAATGAAAGCGAAAACCAGAGCTACAGAAAGACAGGAAGGAGAGTGCGAGAGGGGAAGGGAAGGGACTGTGAGGGACCAACCAATCAGCCGGGAGGGAGCGTCTCTTAGATTTCCGATCTGAACTGAGACAGTGGGGCGGGAACAGAGACCATGGGGAACTCTGGCTACAGAATAAGTCTACGGACTAAACAACATCGCATTTTATTTGGTGAAGAATATTATGTTGAGTCTTTCAAAAAAGAAAAGCCCTTTTCTTTGGTACATCTCCAATTAAATGGCAAATTTGTGATTTATTTGAAAAAAAACGGTATTAAAGGCAAATGAAACCAATTTGAGCACGACTCTATTTTTGAAAGCTGAGCAGTAATGAGAAGGGAGTCAGTAACTTAATGTTTTACTTATTTGTTAATATTGCCTCCAATAAAAAACTTAAAATTGGGCTGGAGAGGTGGCTCAGGGGCTAAGCCTCCGCCTTGCAGGCGGAAGGTCCTGAGTTCGGATCCCAGATCCCACGTATAGACGCCAAGCGGAAGCGGGGACGGCCTGCGCTTCTGGTCCTGGTAGGGCGGAGCCTGTGAATCCCGGGGCAGAAGGAGGTGGAGGTGGAGGTGTCCATGGCGGTTCGCGAATTCGTCCGTGGTTCTACACACACACACACACACACACACACACACACACACACACACACACACACGCGCGCGCGCGCGCACATACACACACACATGCACACAGTTGAATAATAATAATAATAAAAAAAATCTTTAAAAAAATTAAAACAGCTAATTCTTAAAAAAAAAAAAAAAGACATGCAAGCTTATTAAAAAAAAAAACTTAAAATTTTTACAAGTTTTTAAGGGGACGAAAAAAGAACATTCAGAATGCATTCAAGATCAGATATAAAATAAAGGTGATTTTATATGCAAGCCTAGTAAATCTGCTTCCTCGTAAGAATTTAAGCATCTTTTCCCTAGAAACCACTTTTTCTACAGTGGAAAACAGTATTTAATGAGCACCTAACAGAAAGACCTTGCAACCTTGGAAAGACATGGTGGGAACGCTCAGAGAGAGGAATGCAGAGGAAAGCATGTGTCTGCAGGATGCTGGTAAGACTGCTCTGCATTTCCACCGACCCGCCAGGGAATGTCGGAAAGCCCAGCAGAGCCCTGGAGGCCTGCCCAGAGCCACCTGAGGCGAGGGGGAGCCGTGCCGAGCCAGAGGGGTCCCCAGCAGAGCAGCACCCAGCAGCACGCCCACCGCACGGAGCGGCCAAACCAGCCGCTTGGACTCTTCTGACAGGAAGAGCTTGAAAAGATGCTCTCTCTCCACCACTAAGCAAAACTCACAGCGCAGAGAAACAAAATGTTCATCAGTACCTGAAAACAGATTTAAAATGTCAATACACGCATGCCATGCATCACACAGCCTTGAACAGCAGGAAGAAGTTCTGGCATTTTCTCCAACCCTAAGCAAACTGCGCCAGTGGTGGAAAGTCAGATACAGCAAGATGCCGGGGACGTGTGCAACATGGAGCCCCGAGGGGGATGACGAGGAAAGAGGGGCCTTCCTCCTGTGCAGGTGCAGGTGTCTGAGCTGAGTGGACTTCTGGAGACGGAAGCGGCCTCACAGCAACATGCACGCACCATGCCCAGCTTCACTCTCACAGTGCCCAAGATGGCAAGCTTCCCACCACATTGGCACGTCCCCGTGCACGCATTAATTGCACGAAGTAACAGTTACATCTCAACACCTCTGTACCCGTGGAATCACTGCCGTGCTTGTGCTTACTTCCCTCCCTCCCCTGCCTGCCTGTCTGCGTTACCACGATGCCACTCTGTTTCCCTTCACAGATTTTTTTTTTAATATGAGGACAGAATTCTGAAATGTAGGTTGCAGGGCATAGCCTAAAACACTAGGTAGCATCAAGGAGGCTGAAGCAAGAAGATTGAGAATTTAAGGCCAGCCTGTGCTACATGTCAAACTTAAGGCCAGTAAGTATGGGCTGTAAAGCGAAACAGTGTCTGAAAAACAACAAAAGCAGAAAACCTCAACTCCACTTATCAAGAATTCCCAGTGGCAGGTCGAAGATGCTTCACAACAGAATACAGATGCTGAGGACTCATAAAGCCGGGGGTGGGGGTGGGGACGACTTACCTGATGGCTAGGGCCGACGCGGATCTCCCCCTGGGTACTGTTCAGCCTCCTGTCACAGAAGAACGGAAGGTTAGCAGCTGCAGCTCTGACACACACAGCGACATCATTCAAGGAGAGCTGTTCACGTCAAGTAAACGAGGACCGATTTAGGGATCACTTTCCCAAAACTCTAGTGTCACCCCACACGTGCACCTGCACACACGTCCTTCACTTTTCAATCTAAGTATCTGACATTACAGCCTCTTCTACTATCTTTCTATAACCCCCGTTTTTCTTATTGATATTTCTTCTTTACAAAACATTTTGGGGTACCATGCTATAAGCTTTATTAAATACAAATGAGGTCACCTCATGATCTTTCTAAAAAATACTTCATTTGCTTATTTATTAGAGGAAAGACACATGCATGTATACCATGGTACACGGCAGAGATAAGAGGAAACGCTCAGAAGACAGTGACCTCCTCCCATCAGTGGACTTCCAGGAATGAACTGAAGCTGCCAGTTTGCAAGCAGTGACTTAACCCTCGGAGCTACCCCACCAAGCAGTGACTTAACCCTTGGAGCTACCACCAGCCCACCTTGTGCACTTATGATGTAACTGAGTTGCTGGCCACTCGTTCATCAACAAATACTTACTTAAAGCCAAGGGAAAGGATGTAGTTTACAGTAGGTAGACTACTTGCCTAGTATAAGCTCTGGGCTCAAGCCTTGTACCATGCCTGTAATCCCAACATGGCAAAGGTAAAAGTAGTGGTAAAAGTTGGCTACAGAGCAAGTCTGAGTTAGCTTGAGATATATAAGAACCCGCCTTAAAGGGGGAGGGGCAGGGAGAAGGCTCAGGGGTTAAGATTCTGCCTCACAAGTAGGAGGTCCTGAGTTTGGATCCAGGTGCTGCTTAAAATGCCAGGCAGAAACAGCGGCCTGTATTTCCCGCCCCTGGTGGGTGGAGCCTGAGAAATCCCAGTGCAAAGCAAAAAGAAGTTAGAAGCAATCCAAGATGACTCCAAAGTCACCCGTAGTGCTCCAGAGGGACATATGGTACCTCTGACACTGATACAGACACACACACACACACACACACACACACACACAAGCATGGGCACACTAAATTAATTTTTGAAAAAAACTAAAAAAAGAGGAAGAAGAAAGAGAAAGAAGAAAGGAAGAAGAATGTCGCGCATGTGGAGCTCCTGCTGCAGCCCCACACATGGAGAGCGGAGGCTGCAAGACAACGCGAGTGAGGCGGGTGCGCAAGGCGGGCAGACGGGCTAGCGAGGGGGGCCTGAGGCCGCCCCAGAGACAAACAGGGCAGGGAGGCGGCGAGGCGGCTTGGCAGGTAAGAGCACTTGCTGGACAAGCCTGATGACCTGGATCTGATCCCCAGAACCCACGAAAAGTAACCAACCCCAGAGTTGTCTTCTGACTTCCACACATGTGCGGTGGTATCGGCTACACTCCTGCAAACCCACCCATCATAGACACAGGAACAATGTAAAAGCTAGGAGAGACTGGTCTAGTGTGTGTGTAATTCAGGAACAGCTCTTGACATTAAAGATAAAGCAATGAATAAAGCAGTGTGCCCACTTTCTGGAAGTTCACCTTCAAATAAATAATACATGAGATGATGGTGCCAAGAATTAATAAGGTAAACAGTGAGTAATAAAATGTTTGTGTAGTCAATACACAGGACAGAAAGGAAAAGCATTAGCTAAAGAAAAAACAGCAGAAGTGAGCGAGCCCAGCAGGAGTGAAATCTGTGCCAATCCCATGTGTGAGGTCTGCACCAGTGTCAGCGTGAGGTCTGTGCCAGTGTCGTGGGCGAGGTCCGTGCCAGTCTCATGCCCCTGGACTTGCCCCATCTTGTGTCTTTGTGAAGCTGCCATTTCTCTGCAGCCCTCTTTGATCTGTGCCGTGTCGCCTCACACCACCTCAGCCCCAGAGCTTGTGACGGCGTCCCCTTTCCATTCCTCCATCAAGCATTTGTTCAATGTCTTTCTGTGCCAGGCCTCGCACAGGGCATGATGAGGGGAAACAGTGAAGAGAGAAGCCGTGACCTCCCAGAGCTCTGCGGGTCCCCTCACCTGGCATGGCGCCCCTCAGGCGGCTTCCACGCCGTCTCCAGGCCCACTGACAACCCTGCTGTTTCTGCCGGCACCGGGATTTTCAGCAGTGCCAAGGGAAAGGCTGCTGAGAGTCAGAACGACGACAACCACTTGCTGCTGTCCCCGGTGGGAGAACAAGGGCGAGTGTCTTGTTTTCCGCCTGTGGATCTGCTGCCTGACCCTACTGTACGTGTACTTGTCAAGGAGAATTTGGGAAACCACTGATTCCTTTGGAATCCCTGGGCCCGGGAGGTCTTCTCTAGCCTGGCCCCATCCCCAGGGTCGCTCACGATGCCACTGAAGACGACCTTGAACCTCTGCTCCATCTGCCTCCACCTACCGAGGGCAGGAGTGACAGCCTGGGCTTCGAGGGCTGTGCTGGGCCAGTCAGCTAGCACGTCTGCAGCCCACGGCTCCTTTCATCCAACCACTGCGCCGTCTGCAGCCCTGTTCTGATGGAAGCGGGCAGTGCTGTGGCAAAGGAGGCTGGAGATCAGCTGAAGACACTTCTCAGCCCAACTGGCCAGGAGGGGCGTCTACTCTAAAGCACTAGAAGAGCTCAACACCACAATCCTCAGCCTAAGTCACTCAGAAGAAACTGCACGAAAATACAAACCAGAGTGAAGACGTTAAACAGGCTCCCACCGTCCAACCCGGGGCCCCCAGGACGCGTAAGCGCCTGACAGCTATGGATGTAGCCAAACGCAGAAATCTAAGTTTCCATTTTATTCATTTATTCAATTTTGTTTTTTTACAATTTTTTTGGTAACTAAATTGCACAGTTCTCAAGCATGGACTTGGAGAACAACAACACAGTGTTGTGGGGTCAAAAGACATCTTAAAGCCTCAAGTTTCTCCTCCTTTTCAGGCCAGCGACCAACAAGCCATGCCCCAGCCTAAAGTGGAGAAGACCTAAGGAAGTCAAAACATGAGGAGGACTTCCCAGGGGGTGCGGTGCGTACTAGAGGAGGGTTAGGACCTCAGGGGTGCTGGCTAGAGGAGGGTTAGGACTTCAGGGGTGCCGGCTAGAGGAGGGTTAGGATTTCGGGGTGCGGGCTGGAGGAGGGCTAGGATTTCGGGGGTGCAGGCTGGAGGAGGGTCACACGGTGCTGCTGTTTGTTACACTAGCATTGCCTTCTCCTTTTTGACAGGTAAAAAAAAGGTAATGGTTGAATGGCGGTAGTAGATTTAGCGGCACTTACAAGCCTGTTTCAAGAACTATGCCGAGACGTCACACTGGCCAAGAGCCCAACAACTAAGTTCCATTCGCAGCCCTGCTGGGGACGTGTGATAGAAGAGTCGTCGGAATGTAAACTCAAGATGAAACAGCGCCTAGCCACATCTGGACCTGATTCTGCTGCTATGCCCTTTCCTCCTGCTCTGCGCTCACGATTACAAGCTCGGTGCACAGCCCAGGGTGATGCACGTCTGTAACCCCAGTTACATGGGACACTAAGGCTGCAGGACAGTCACGCATGAGCTGCCTGCGCCGCACAGCAGGACCCTGTCTCTCCACAACAGTCAGAGCCAACTTCAGGATCGGTTCTCTCCTCCGTGGATTGCAGAGGCCAACCCCAGTCATCAGGTTGTGCAGATACCTTTACCTACAAGCCCACCTCCTCCTCCTAAAGGATGCATGAACCTTTCTTGACCGCATGAGAACGTACAGTGGCAGCCCGACCAAGAGCTGCGGACTGACAGGCAGTCGTGTCCTGGGTGGGTGTGTCAAGCCACAGGCCTGATGAAGCACACAGAGCAATGTGTGCGCGCACATGCACACACACAATTTCCAATTTGTGGTGCTGTGTGCTAAGTTCATTAAGATGGGCCACTCTGTGGTATCTTTGCCACTTCCTATGAATTAAAAAAGAAGTTTATTAAAAGTCAACAAAGAGGTCAGTTGGAGAACATGTTACAGAAAGACTGGAGAGAAAGGGGAGAGGAGGAAAGGAAGGGTCTAAGAATGAAGACAGAATCCAGAATCTCCCACAGACAGCTGAACGAGCAGCCACGCTCACTGTGGAGCAGTGATAATCAAGGGGCACACTGGGCTGCACACTGGGCTCCCCTCTGGCCTTGAGCTCAGAATCCCCCTGCCTCCGCTTTTCTAATGCGAGGATCACAAATCAGCCCCACTACAAAAAACAGGTTTCTTCTTCCCTCTATTGACCAGAATCTCTGTGGGCAATCACTGTATTTATTTACTTCCTCACTTTATTAAGAAGTGCATGTGGCATGCCCACATGCCTTGGTGCATGGGCAGATGTCAGAGGGCAGCTTTTACAAGTCAGTTCTCCACTTCTACCACAGGGACTTCTGGGGAACCAAGCTTGCAAGCAGGTGTCTTATCTACTAGCTATCTCACCAGTGCTGGGCCATCATTTAAAAGAACCTAACACCATGAATCAGGAGACAAATATACATTTAACTAATTTTTAAGAATTGGTCCATTTCACCTGCATGATGAAGAACATAATGTATAGCTGATGTAAATAATATATGCTTCTCAAACAAGAACGCTTTCAACCTCCCATTATTCTACAAATCTTCATTTTAAAGTATGAAAAAATTGCCACGAAAGCCAAATTACAATAACAGTAAGTCATTATGATTATTTCCTGAATATAAAAAAAGAAATTCACCGTATATGAAATCTGATACAAAAAGAAACCAATGTAACAAAGCAGTATCCATAGCAACTACAACTTAATATTTCAATCCTCTTCAGCTGCAGTGGATTAAATAAAATGACAAGATGTTCCCTTTGAAAAGTGGCCTGTTACCATGGAAACATTTTCATCTAAGAAGTAAACAGGGAATGGGCAGAGAGCAGGAAGCACTGAACAGCAAAGGGAGGACTATCTTTGTACAGGGGAGGGCGGGCAGCCAGCTGCAGAAAGGGCTTCTGCAGAAGGGGGTATCAGCGGGGTGCAAGGGACTGAGCCTCTCAGAAGCTTGCCTAAGAAAAGGGGATGTCACTTGGGTGCCTCCCCCCAAAAATGGTCACTTCCTCACCCCAAGAGAAGGAGGCGGAGGAAGCTGGTATTCATGCACACGACCCAACTATCCACGGGACCGTGACAGCTGCTTGAAAGAAGGATGAGGTCCGAAGACAAGAAGCGGAGACCACGGACAAGCGTCAGCGTGCTTTTCTAACACGACGAAGGCCCTATCCCCACCCAGGGGATTCAGAGCAGCTCCCAAGCCAGGTGCTTGTTCTGTGGCCAGTGTCCTCTCTCTCTCACTATCCTTCAGTGGTGAAACAGGACAGACTTCTAGCTTGTTGTGAGGCGTCAATCAAGCCGGAGACTGACGTCGTCAGAGAAACTCCACTCATGCTCATGTGGAAATGACCACACAGGTTCTGAAAGTCCAGAACAAAAACCAGCAAACTTTAAAGAGAACAAAAGATAAATTATCAGAACTAATCTTCTGTTTTTTGATGGTAGTGGAACAAGGGATGGAAGAAATAAAGATGTTAGAAGGAAGTCAGGGCAATATTCTGGGTCTCTAAATTCCTCCAGCATGAACAAATACTTCCGAAGAAGGCAAGAATGAGCCCCTATTTTCTTTAAACTCAGAACTCAGACATATCTTAAAAACCTGCATAAATTCAGTTTTCTAATCCATACACCTACTCATTCAAAATAGAAACTTCTCTAAATTTATAAAATTCCAGTGTTTTGCAAACCCTATTGGGTGTGCCGTAACAGCACCTGACTTCTAAAGGCTACACAGAGCTCCCGAGTCTAGACGCTCAGGCACACACTCCAGAGACTGAATCCAAATGGTATTTGAGACCTGGCTAACTCAAGATTTTGTGACCTTGAGGACACATTTCAATCTACTTGATCCCTCAGTTCACAAACGCAAGTAGCATTCTCAGAGCTGCTATCAAAGTGACCCCTGGGGCCAGGGAGGTAACTTATCCGGGAGAGATGTCAGTGTATAAACCTGGGCTTGTAGTTGGAAGCCCACATGCCAGGAAGAGAAAACCGACTTCCAAAAGCCCCCAGGGACCATGGCATGGGTCCCCTTCCCCACTGCCCACTAAGCTCACACAATCCTACCCCTAATCTAAAAAGGACAGCACAGCTGCATGGGGGGGCGCTACTGCAGTTGGCTCCACGCAGTCTCTGCGCAGACGTCCACACACCACCTCATTTTGCTCCAACCTCAGTTGTTACCCCTATAGGTATTTTGTGTTAATTATTTCAATGGCTCTTAGAGAAAAAATGATGACAGGAACTAAATCTACTTCTAGTTTACCACCACATCCAAGAGCTCACACTCTCACCAAACACATTTTTCTCATTTATTATGTATATGGAGAGCATGCAAGTACTTGCAAGTACGGAGGCATACATGCATGCAGGTGCACAACACTGAGTGTCTATGAACATGTGCCATGCGTGTAGAGGCTGGAGGTTCATACTGGAGTCATCTCTACTGTTTTGTCTTACGCTGCTCCGAGGCAGGGTCTCCAAGAGGGACGCCTAGGCAGCCGGACTGCACGGGGGGGGGGGGGGGGGCGCTTGAGGCACATCTTGCAGTGAGTTCAGCAGCATTACTATACTTGGTCTGGTGACAGGAACTCTGGCTCCTTCTGCTTGTGTGGCCAGGGCACTAATTGCTAACCATCTTCCCATCACTAAATTACTTTTTTGATTAGTGTATTTATTAATTACATAAACAATGGTCTTCATTAAGAAATTTTCATACATATGTATCATATTATAGGGTCACTTCCTTTATAATGCTCTTTCAGCTTCCTACTGGTTCTTGTAAACCTTCTCCAATAGTTCAATTTCTATTTGATTGTTTTGAATCTATGAGAGAAAGCAGGAAATTCTTGTCTAAACTGGGCTTATTTTACTTAAGAGGATGACTTCCAATTTCATATTTTTTTCTGTGAATGACATTTTCTTCTTCTTCATTCTTCGTCCCTGTTCCTCCTTCCTTCTTCTTCATAGCTGAGCAAAACTCCATTATGCTTATCTGCTAGTTTTATTTATTCACTGACAGACACAGACTAATTTCATAACTTTGTTACCATGAACAGGGCCACAGTAAAAACGGAAGCAAAATACTTCTAAAGTACGCTGACTTAGATATCCTCATATACCCATAGATCTCCATACAGCTGGTCATGTTTTAACTCTCACACCAATGCATGTGGACGTGATGAGTTTGGTCGTGCCAAGCCACAGGGGTGGAGGAAGGACGAGGTCCGCCACCTTACACAGGTTCCACAACCAAACTCAGACCATCAGCGTTGCGTGGGAAGTATCTTTGCCCACAGGCCTATTTTTAGCTTGTGTCTGTTTCTGAGAACCCCCTTATTTCTCTCACAGAGGGCAACACCTCACATTCTGCAGAGTCCTTCTACCCACTGTAGGTGAGGACGGCGGCTCTGGATGGACACAAGGAAGCGGAGCAACGCTCTCATCTATATTCTCCTGGTGGCTACAGATATTGAACCTTACGGAGTTCACAGAGTCACCTGACCAAAGGCCTGAGGAAATAAAAGCCGCTGCTTTGCAAGGTCACAGCAAACTCACCAAGGAGAAGATTCCGGGCCACAGGCAACAGCTACCCATAAACTTCTCCAGAATCTGACGCACAGCCCAGAACCAAGAATCAGGCATTAGCTGAAGAAGGAAAAACTGCTGCGGACACAGAGGCCACCACTAAGCCTTTCCCCCAGTAATGCCGGAAGATCTGAAAACATTGGCCAAAAACTTCTTAGAGCTGGTGTAGGGACATGTCGATGACCCTGAGGAGGCTGAGGCAGGGGGACAGAGGCGGGGGGAGGGGGAATTTATTACTTCAAAGAACGTCAAGCGCTCTGACCCTGTGCCCCTGTTGGCCGCTCTCCATCTCTCTCCTCTCTGTGGTCTCTGGATTTGGCAAAGACCCTGGACTCCGTCCTAGTCCGGGTCCTTCTGGGCAAGGAAGAAAATGGCTTTCACGAGCACAGCTGGACAGAAATGCAAGTGTGTAAACATGCGGATCACGTCTCAGTAAGTAAATTTGGAAAAAAAGCAATTGGAGTCAAATAAACATCTATAGCACATCTCTTTTTAAAAATATTTATTTATTTATTTGATAGGGGACGTGAGAGAGAGAGGAGGGGAAAGAAGGAATGTGCGTGCCACAGCACACACGTGGAGGTCACAAGTCAGCTCTCGCTTACCATTCAAGCTCTGGAGGTCAAATAGTTTGCCAGATGCCATAACCACTGGGCCATCTCAGTGGTCTCCAACACGCCTCTGACAGACTCTGCCCACCAGAGAGTCTGCCCCTCTCACAATAGTGTTCTGAATGCAGCAAATAGCGTTGACTCTCGCACACATAACTGTCCTGAATAAAATGGTAGGAAGAAAAACAACCGCAATGACAGTTACTGGACATGGAGGAGACCGTGCTGGCAACCCCGAGTAGGGAGCAGGCAGGCAGAGTGCGTGCTAGAGGCCAGCGGAGTCAGGCCTGAGCTCCTGCTCATAACGTAGGCAGGAGAGGAGTTCCGCGGCAGGCCTCCTACTACAACCACATGAAGCCCTCAGTTAAATCTTCTCTTTCAAGAATTACAAAGATAAGTATTCAGGCTGGAGGATGCTACACACAGCAGAGTTCACTCACGACAACCTCCTTCCTCTCAAAGACCAAGGCTAAGAAGAAGTAACCACACTCTGCAAGTAAAGACTTCGCTGGGCTACAGAGATGCTCAGGAATTAAGACTGCTGCTCACGCAGAAGGTCCTGAGCTCAGATCCCAGGTCCCACGTACACACAGCAGGGCCAAACAGCGGAGGCCTGAATTTCTTGGCTCTGGTGAGCGGAGCCTAGGAAATTGCAGAGCAAAGCAAGGAGGAGGTAGAAACAATACAGGATGATTTCTGAAGTCACTCTTGGTCTTCCACAGGGACACACAGTGCCCTCTGATATGCACGTACGCATGTGGGCATGCGCGCACACGCATGCGCGCGCGCGCGCACACACACACACACACACACACACACACACACACACGAGAAACTTTAAAAAATAAAGATAAGGGAGCAGAGGGTTCGGGGGGAGGAGGAGGGGGGAGGGAACTGGTCTACCTATTAAGTTTGTATGAGCGGAAATAATAATAAAAATGTTATAAAAAAATAAAAATAAATAAAAAAATAAAAAAATAAAGATAAGTATTCAAGAGTAAGAGAGCAGATGAGTGAATGGTTAAGTGCACTGATTACGAATTAACCTCAAGTCCTGAAACAATTCCCAATACTGTTCTGCTCAACAGCTTGACTACAAACAATATACACGCTGCTGAAATAATCAGCTCTGTAAGTAAACATCTGGCTTTAGAATTGACAACAATGTTCTAAGCAAAGAGCTGGTAGGACATTTACACTGCTTTCACCTCGTCTTTACAACTCACGAGGTGAAGGCCCAATGTCACACAGGCTGGGATTTGGACGCTATCTAGATTTAGCTATTTCCCTTACTCTTGACATCGCTCGTTTACTAAATATATTTGTATCAAAGACCCATTTGCCCAGCTCTGTACTAGGAACAGAGGCTGCAAAACCAGAAGAAAATCACAAATGAGTGAGTAGTTCCAATAAATTATCCCTGAGTATCCCAGTTAAAACAACTAGTTTACCTTACCGTGCAAGCATCAGTATGCACACAACATAAAAACAATGAGCTTTCTCTGAGAACTGTTTGAACATCTGCCCAGCATCTGCACCGCCACCAGAAACCGCACTATAGATACGGAACAGAAAACTCACGGTGCCTTCAAACCTTCCTGCAGCAGGATTTTCTGCCCTCTCTCATCCTATCAAACATATATTTTACATAAATACAGCTTTGCAGAAGGCCCTGACTTCAGATCCCAGGTCTCACATAAGCAAACACTCCAGGCCCAAATGGTAACGGGCTGCACTTCCGGCCCTGGTGGGCGGAGTCTGGGAAATCCCAGAGTGAAGCAAGGAAGAGGTAGAAGCAATCTAGAATGATTTCCAAAGCCATCCTTGGTCCTCCACAGGAATACACAGTGCCCTCTGATACACACACACACACACACACACACACACACACACACACACACACAAATATACAAACAAACATTTTATAAATACAACTTTAACAAAATAGGGTTGATCAGTGTTAATAAAAAGTGGGGAGGTACAAGGCAGGGCTGCACGTGAGATTAGAAATTCAAGTGTCAGACACAACACAGTTCAACCCAGCTGTCCATCAACGACGGACCACAAGCATGTTAACATGCATTAGAATGGTGCAGTGTGATTCAGCTTGTGCTCTGAATCAGGTAGCACTTTATAACAAATGCAAGAATGTCTAAGTTTTTCCTAAAACATACTTTCTATGTTCTGTTATCCCAAAGTGCAACAGGAAGGAACAGTTAGCCAAAGGAAACTGACGAGCACCTTGTCAGTGCTAAATCAACACAGTGGTCCCCACTTTTACACACTGTTCTTCACCTCTACAAATGCACTACCACCAGAAAAGCACTGAATCCCTCAAGAAGAAGAATAGTTACAACAAGAAAATATAAAGCAAATCCAAACTTCACGGAAACAGCACTGGCAACTTACTTTACTGGGTGTGAAACAGAAAGAAATCAATTCAGTCCCAGAAGGCACCAGAGAGAGCCAGTAACTAGGCGTCTTCAGCAGCAAACAAGCAACTGCCCCTTCGCTGGCCCCAGACAGGTAAGAGAGAAACAGGGACCACGGCAGATCCAGCTCCACATCTGGGAGTACAACTTCCTGTGCGTGCATCATTTGCAGATATAAAGAACATTTAAGAAGAGGTAAAGGCCTACAACAGAAAAACCCCTGCTCTCCAGATACTCAACACTTGAGTTTTCCTGAATCTGAACGGAGAGTTTTCCATGTGGAGTTCAGAAAGTGCTGGGTGACGGCTGGCTTCCTTCAGTAGAAGAGCTGGGCAAGTTTGTTTGTTTTTTAAGAGCAGACACAGGGTTGATGAGATCACTCAATGGTAAGGGCACCAGTGAGTCCAATCACCTGCGTCCACAGGTTAGAGACAAAAAACTTCCAAAAGCTGTTCTCTGAACTACACCACTGTGTGCCCTGCCCCCAATTAAAAAAAGAAAAGAAGAGCGAATGGTGCTTCTAACGAAAGGAAGTAAGACAAGTTCCACAATAAACGCAGTCCTGGTAACAAAGGCACCAACCTGCCATGGCAACAGAATCCACCTGCGCGGATGGGATTCGAATCAAGTCTGAAGGAAGCCTGACTACAGGCTCCAGGAGTAGGTCCAGTGACCTGACTCTCCCGGCGTCAGCCTTCTCAATGGTCCCCAGTAAGGGGCTCCTCTGCCCAGAGCTGCCACTCAAAGTTCCGCTTTCATAGGATACAAGAGCGAGCTTCTCCGTGGCCAAACAGTGAATTTCTTTCCTCGCTGATGAGGATTTTTGTATTCTTCTACGTTGTATATGATTTTTCTGATCCTCACAAAACACACAGAACTGGCTTGTCATTTCCAACGTGTTTCTAAGTACTACCAGGGGGAAAGGGGCTTGGCGCAGGAGCAGTGAGGAACAGCTCCGGCAATTCAAAGACTATCTGCTAGTCTGGTTATCCTGATTGGTTCCTGATCAATCACCCTGAAAGCCCTCCGGCCAGGGCCTTCTGCAAGAGGTACGAAGAGAACAACTTCTCTGGGTAGAAAAGATGAGCTAGTTAGTGTCCAGCCATTAAACCAGGCCCCCAGCCATGCCTTGCTAAAGCCCCTGCACCTTTTCTGGCCCCAACACACTTCAATCTCCGCTTACACAACTCACAAGCCACACATCAATATACATACACAACAAATCTTATTCTAACACAAACATAAAAAATAAAAAACCAAAGTGCACGAATCTCAACTCTTAACACAAACGTCAATACCTATGGCCTCTAAACAACTCCCAATCAAATTTCCGCCAATACCAAAAGGAAAGAATGGAATAAAAATTCATATGACATGACCTCTCTTTAAAAAAAAAATTCATTTCATTTTAAAGTGATACACCCACAATCCACAACCATTCCTTGAATATGTCACCTCAGAACTATAATTGCCTCAGGCAAACAGACTCTCAATCCAACAAGTCCCACCCACCTTCAAAGCAACCAATAGCTGCCCACCAACCCCCCTTCCTAAAGCAGCCGACAGATCGGTCCTGGAGCAGTGAGGTGCCTGTGAGTTGGCGCTGCAGGTCTTGAAGACAACAAGGGACCAAATGCGCCCAGCAGATCCAGGCTAAAATGACACTGAAGAGAGAGTGAGGGAAGGGGCAAGGGTGGCCGCTTCAACTCTACGCTTGTTTAACTCAGCTCCGGCTTGGCGCTTCAAGCGCCTCTTCCGCAGGCGGCCGGCTGAATCAAGGCTCCCCTGCATGGTGCACGAGGAGATGGGTGCACGGTGAGATGGGTGCACGAGGAGATGGGTGCACGGTGAGATGGGTGCACGAGGAGATGGGTGCACAGTGAGCTGCGCGCAAGCATCTTCCGAACAGCAAAGCCGGGCGTCCGTGAGTCCGCGAGCAGACGGCCTACCTGCAGGGGCTGAAGGGACCATCCATGACTCAGGCTCTGCTGAGCCTAGCTGGAGTCCTGCACCTCTACTTCCTGCCAAACTCTTCCTTTCTACTCTAAATGCTCAAAATGGAGGCACTCGAGACCGAGACACAGCAGCGCTTCCACTGAGCTTGTGCCGTGACCTAAGCTGAGCGCAGAGCGCAGAAACTTCCCTCGCTGGCAGGACTGAGCATGTGCTGTGACCCTCCCTCATCCCCGCGGTCTCTGCACGACGCAATCCATCTCGACCCTGCTGTTTCCGTAAATAAAGCCCAGCCACAGACTGCAGCTGCTCCCCCGCCAAGCTAGTGTGCGGGGGAAGGGGGGCCTTGCAAGGGGATCCCAGACAGCCGGCACCAGGGAACTCCTCCAGAAGAGAGGCTTCTGTCAACGTCCTGCTGTGTCCACAGAAGCCAGCATCAAGCTTTCTTTTATCTTTTCTATTTTTAAGTAAATATCGGTTTATAACTCAGAACATCAGAGACCTTACATTAATCACCTGGAACCAGACCAGCCAAATCTCTCCCCATCCTAAAGCTCAGGGAAATTTGCGGAAGAGGGGGCGGTAAGATTGTAAGAGCCAAAAGATGGGGAGGAGCAACAATACGCAAGATACGCCACACAAGTTAGGGCCACAGTAACCATAATCACACTTTGCATGACCTACACGATGACTGACATATCAATGACCCCCCCCCCAAGTCTAGCATAGATCACAGGCACTAGGATCTTTAGAGGCAAGGGATTAACAGTCACAATAGTGTTCCCATACTAAAGAGGAGCACAAGAAAGGGCTCTGGGCAACTGAGAGTCCTTACACCTCATTAGAATGGAGGATGCAGAGGGAAGTTTGACATTCACACTAATGGATGCTCCAGCAATTGGGGAGAAAGTGGGGGGCACTGGGAGAAAGGGAGGGGGGTGAAAGGAATGGGAAAAGGGGGGAGCAAGGGGGACCGGGGAGGGATGGAGGGAGGAAGGAGACCGGGGTACCTATTAAGTTTGTATGATTGGGATAAATAAATAAAAAATAAATAAATATTTTTTAAAAGTTAAAAAAAGTAAATCTTGGTTTAAAGCAGCCATCTCTCTAAGAATAAAGACATATACATAAGACTAAGTTCCAGAAATACAGCAACGCATTTTAAAAATACAGTAGTGGCTACTTTAGAGAAACGACTATGAATTTCATTCTAAAAACATCTTAAGACTAAATACCAAAACCAACAGCCTACATAAAGCCTGGAGATGCTGCGCACTGTCATGCGGGCAGTAAATAAAGAATGTTGTGCCCTAAGCAAAGAGCTCAAAAATCTCCCAGTCAGCTCTAGTTTGGAGAATGTATTTGTAACCATAGGAATTTAGGAGTGCAGATCAAGGATCTGGGAGCTAGGAGAGGGGGCTCAGCCGGACAGCAGACACCTAGCATGTACAAAGGTCGGGGGGGGGGGTAACACCTCTCCCTCTTTCTCCCCCCCCCCAAATGCCTGAACACTCAGGAATCCTGACTCAGAACTTGAAGCCAAATCCTTATAATACACAAGGCTAAACTCATCAGAAGTTTAGCTCGCGAGGCACCCACAGCCTTGCCGACGAGGCCGCCCCACTGCAGCAATACTGAGCACTGTCGGCAGCACAGGCAAAGACACTTCTGCTGAAAACGCTGGGAAACCTTTTCTGCCCTCTCATTCGGCCTCCACCTCCCGCAGTGAGCGCAGAGGTGCCCCCGTCTACGTGCAGGCTTCGTATCCACCTGTAGATTAAGAAGTGATTTTTATATATTATCTAGTTAGAATTTTAAAAAACCATACCTGTGTGTGTTACATACATAGTTATAAATTAAAGAAAAAAAGACTGCAAAATTCCCCAAAGCTGTGAAGGGCAGGGTAGGAGCAGAGAGCAGGGCCATTTCTGTTCTCAGAAATGTACTGAGTAACTTGGAAGCTACAATCTGTTCAAAGGGTCACTCGGTGGGTTAAGATTCCTATGAGCCATGAATCAGTCCCACGTTCTGAGCTCAAAGTGGCAAGAAAAAACAAAATCCTTTTCCTTTTTTAAAAATTGTATTTATTTTGTGTGTGTGTGTGCCTGAGGAAGCTCAACGGTGATTTTGGGAATCATCCTGGACCGGCTCTACCTCCTTACTGCTTTGCTCCAGGGATTCCCAGGCTCCGCCCTCCACTGCTGCAAGTGTAGCTTGTGGCCATTTCTGCTGGGTTTTATGAGGGATCTGGGATCCCAACTCAGGTCTTTCTTGTGAGTCAGAGTCCAACCCTGAGCCACCTCTCCGGTCGAGACAAACCAAATTCTAAGACGAACGTACCAGGAGGAGGCTTCAGTGACGGCATGCGTGCAGGGCGCGCCAGAAGTCCTTCCTGATCTCCAGCACTATCAAGTGGGTGTGCGGGAGGTAAAGGCGAAAGGATCAAACTTTCAGGCCCCCTTGGCTGCATGTCAAGTTTAAAGCCAGTCGGGATACAGAGACCTTGTCTCAAAGACGAAAGAAATAAATACCCAACATACTAACAAGTTCTGCTTTGACTCAACACATGAAGCAGTGGTCCCGATCCAGAAGAACATTTCTGTACTGGCCTAAGCATGTCTCCAGAATGGTTGTGACTAGATGCAGTGAAGAGAAAATTATCTCTAAAAACCAAAGCAATGGGACTTGGCCTGTCAACCAATACCATGAACATACCAGGATGGCCCAGAAATTCTTCTCCAGTGCATCAAAAACAAACAGACACACATCCAGGACCCGCATTAAAAGACCCATTATGGACTCTGGGTGGCATACCAGCAAGTTACTAAAACTCCTTATTTTGTAATAATGAACCTGGCAGGCGCCATGCTGAAATCCTGGTCCCTCTGACTCTGGCATCTCTCAAGTTCCCTTCACATGCCAAGTGGGCAGTGCACTCTCTTGCCTGTCACTCCCAACAGCTCTCCACACCTCCTTTCCTGGGAGAATTTCTACCCTCTACTGTACCTTCAACCAGCCCCCACCCCACACCTGCTTTTTGGATGCAGCCTGGACACCCTGCAGTTCTGGCCCTCACCTCACCGTAGGCTTACACACCAGACGGTGAGCTTCCAAGGCAGACCAGCATCCAAGTCATATCCACTGCAGCCACACAATTTTCTCATTTTGCACTTCAAAATGAAAAATAGGAAAGTAAATAAAACCAGCTAGCGAGATGGCTCCGCAGGAAAAGGCGCTTGTTGACAAGCCTGGCGGCCTGATCCGATCCTCAGAACTTACACGGTGAAGGAGAGAACCAACGCCAGCATATGTGCATGGCGCGCGCGTGTGTGCGTGTGCGCGCGTGTGCGTCCTCACTTAACAGTCTCTCACTGGCCGTGGAGCTGAGACACTGCCATGACTCCCAGCCATGCCATCAAGTGCTGTTACCACATCGAGGTGACTATTTTTTCTTCCTGTTAACCAAACAGGCAAACAAGACAGTGAGGCGTTCCACAACCATGGGCATGTGTACCTTACTCGCTTCCAACTGTCATTACTTATGCACCACAAAACTGAACTATGATTTTTCACTCAGGTTTTACAGGTTTCGTAATGACTTGGAAGACTTACACCATTTGTCTCTGCCCTCTGAACTATGTTACTGATATAAGCTGTTGATGCCACAAAAACAGATGAAGTTGCTGTGACAACTGAGCGGACACCTGTTCAAGAGAAGGCGTGCACGTCTGACGCAATTCCTCTTCCCTTTAGGCCGGCGCTCCACTACCATCTTGGAAAACCAGAAAGCTAAGGTGCCAATCAGACCCTAGTTGGTGGAACACACTTTCCTTCAATACTCTTGTCATTTCTGATGAATCTCACCATACAAAGACATGTTCAATGTAGAAATTCCTATGCATCTTGAATAAGGGTGAATCCTAAAAGAAATGTCCACATGCTTCTGCCAGATGTCTATGAAAATCTATTAGTATGACTTATATAAGAATGTATGATTATATACATATCGCATACACTCAGTACTTATAAATTTAATTTTTGGGGGGAGGATTTAAAAACATGTACCGATTCCCATAAATCCCAGAAGGTTACAGCCCTAGTCACCTGTGGTGCTAAGTGTGACTAGACTTGACTGGCATGGAAGAGTCCAGGAAGTGCAAACCTTACACTAGGACACAGATGCGCAGCAGGGAGGGACGGAGCCCAAGGAGCAATGTGACTGTCACCTTGCAGATGCCGCTGGTTGCGCATCTGGCTCGGGCGGACAAAGCAAGAGCTGATGCCCACATGACCAGATGTGCCGCGAGCTGGCTGACTCAAGGCCCCGTCACCGCGCCGGGAGCACAGGCAGTAATATGCATTTCTCCCCAATTAGATTTTGCTCCTTAAATGACAGGTTAAGTCAATGCTTTAGATTACTTTATTACAGTGACTACATACCAGGAGCATCAGAATGATGACCCATATCCTATTATATTTTTGTTTTTACAGTAAAATTTGGTACATTTATAAAGGATTAATTCAGATCACCTGTGGTCACAATAAATTCAGATGCCAAACTGTGTGCAAAATGTTAGATTTTCAGAGAGTTTACATGTCAGACATGTGGACTGGGGAGGTGCTCAGGGGTCAAAGCCTTTGTCTCCCAAGCAGAAGGACCTGAGTTCAGATCCCGAGATCCCACGTAAACATGCCAGGTGGATATGGCGGCAGCTTGCACTTTGGCTCAGGAAGGTAAAACATGGAAAGCTCCAGAGAATGAGGAGGTGGAGCAATTCAAACCTTCAGTGGTAACCACTGCAAAGAAACCATGGGAAAACTACATGAGCTGTTAACTACTGTCCTCCACAGGTTCCTGTCTGAACACTTGGTCTCCAGCGGGTGGCGCTATTTGACAAGGTTATAAAACCTTTAGGAGTCAGGGACAGAGAAATGGCTCAGGGGTTAAGACTGTCTCACAAGCTGAAGCTCGAGTTCGGATCTCAGGTCCCATTAAAAAAGACAGGCAGGGCCCTGAGAAATCCCAGAGCAAGCAGCAGCAATTCAGGATGGTTCCTAAAGTCACCCTTGTTCCTTCACAGGGGAACCCAGTGCCTTCTCTCTCTCTCTCTCTCTCTCTCTCTCTCTCTCTCTCTCTCTCTCTCTCATGCACACACAATAAATTTTAAAAAATTAAAAAAAAAAAAGCTTTAGGAGGCAGATCCTTGCCAATGGAAGAAAGTCACTGGGGGCAGGTTTGAAGTTTGATAGCAAGACCCTACTTCCTACATCCTGCTTTCGGTGTTTGGACACCGTGAACCTTAACTGTCTGCTACCATGCATTCCCTGCCAAGCAGACTCTACCCTCTGGAACTGTGAGCCTAAATGAAATCTTTTCCCCTTAATGTTACTACTTAAAATACTCCTTAAAGTCAAGGTGATTTTATCATAACACCAGAAGAAAATCTAAAATAATTCTAATGGAAAGTTTGATCTGAGACGTAAACAATCCTAATCTTAAGGGACTGATTTCATCTGCTCACTTAGTGCATTATTTAAAGTGATATATTAATCACAGAACACATTAATACCCCTAACTTTGGTGGTCTTACCAACAGATGCCCACTGCACAGAATCATACAAGCATAAAAATAACCTGAGATTCCTTTCTGCACTCATTTTTACTTCCTTAAGGGCGTGGGGTGCCAAGAGTCAACATATGGCACTACACAGCCATAATTACATTCTTTCTAGTCACTCAGTTAGTGGAGAGAAGAAACCAACTGATCAACTGTCTCATGTTCACGAACAGGCAAATCCTGAAAGGGCTGCACTTTGGACATTTTAGGAATCTGGTTAGACGTAAGTCAGGTGTTTGAATGCAAATACACATACCAAAATTTTATAATACTTGAAACATCTGTGGAATCCCACACCACAACTCTGAGCTTCGGGGTTTAAAGCGGAGCTCAGACTGAATCCAGCAAACCCAGCCAGGAGGTGATACTGGTTCTGATACTGTGGATTTCTCCAAGGACTGACACACTTCAGGTGACTCAGATCTATCTCAGACTTAGAAACATTCAGGTATGTGTTCAAGTCAACTCATCCAACACCTGTTATGCACTTAAAATAAAAAGCAGCAAGCAAAAGAAAACAGTAGAGACATGAAGAAACTGTAGAGAGAAAGTAACAAAACAAATTCTAAAAATACGGAGCACCATCATGTCTCTCTGCTCCTTTCCATGTTCTAGTAGCTTCCTTCTACCGTATACTTTAGGCACATTTGAAAACAGAACCAAATCCAATCCCAACAACCAAGAGAGGGACACAGGGAGGGAGGTAAAATATCACTATGAATGCCAGCAAAACAATGAACACGACAGGAATTTGTGTGCATCTCTCACGGACGAGAGGTAAGTAACATACCACCTTTAATAAACATTCAATAAGAGGCTAACTTAAATCATAACAAATTAACTTGGTTGTTATAGACCTAGAAGTTGGAAAGATACAATCTATTAGCTAATTTTAACACATACTAACGTGCAATACAACTCTTCCTCCACCATCAAATGAGCACACAGCATCACTATCACACAACCCAAGTTCAAGTTCAACTGCACTTAAGCAACACAAGGACAGGACAATGCATACAACAGATGCACACTCGCGGTGCGGGCACACACTCCCGGTGCGGGCGCACACTCCCAGTGTAGTCACAAGGTCTGTGACTCCACTTCTTGGAACCCTGAGGTGGAGAGGATCATGAGTTCGAAATCAGCCTGGACCATGGAATGACTTGGGTAACTTAGTGAGACACTGTCTCCAAATTAAAAGCACAACAGAGCAGGCATGTAGCATAATGGCAGAGTGCATGCATTGGACATGAGACTATAGGGTAAGTACCAAGAATTTTAAAAAACTGGTAAGTAAACAGAAAAATGAAGGGATGTTAAGAAACTTTTGAAATATTGCTACTGAACACATAAACTTATCATCAGAACATGAACTACTCTTGAATGAAAAGCTTGAATTCCCGTTTGCAAAAGAAAACATGAACTCTTGAAAGAAGCAAAACTACGAACCACACAGGGCTGAGCAGCGCTTGCCACATGACCCAGGTACACTGAGCACAAACCCAGGAAGCCACATGCCAAGCCTGAACACTGTTCTTTGACCTCCACCTCTCTCCCTCTCTCTCTCTCTCTCTCTCTCTCTCTCTCTCTCTCATACACACCCACACACAGGACTCTTTTAAAGAGCAACGCCAGGGCTGGAGAGTCGACTCAAGGGGGAAGGTGTGCACACTCTGACGGCTCAGGAGCTTAAGGTTGTCTCTGTCGCTCCTTTCTCTGATGTCTGTCCGTCCCTCCACAGATAATTTTATTAAAAGGGAGGAACAGGGCCGTGTAACGCTACTGCCCACCAGCTTACAGCACCTAGGCTCTAACTTCCAGCGTGGGGAGAGAAGACTTCCACAGGCGGGTCCAGTCCAACCACAAGAAGACATGGCCTCTTCTTGGTCAGCTCAAGTCCACTGTCCCAGAATTCCACCCTAAACAGTATACATGGATTCTCAGCACCACCAGAAAAACGCATTCGGTAAAACCTCTCCTTTGGTCATTCTACTTCACGCAGGACAGAGTCTAATTCCTGAAGGATGGTTCCTTAAGTTTTTAAAATCTTCCTATTTGTGCATTCATCTTGAGTGTGCAGAGGACACGCTAGTTGTACACAGTCTTTATTATGGTGATGAATAGTCATTCTGTACATAGTTTATGCAGAGTTTTGTATTTCAACTGAAATTATTATGACTTCTGTCCCAGACCTGTTTCTATACTGAATTATATTTATTGCTTTGCATACAATGGATCATCCTCACATTCCTGTAATGAAAACAACTTACATGAAGAATGGTGTGAGTGTGTGAGTGTGTACAGGTGTGACTGGACCTGGACGCTGGCTGCCAGCAGCAGACCATGCCTGACTACACCGGCTTTCTGGGTGGTGCTGGTGCAGTGATCAAAGGCCCTCGTGCTACTCAGTGAAGACACTTTCATGCCGAGTGACCTCCCCAGTCCTGCTGTGTGATAAAGGAGTTTGCAATTATTTACTGACAACTTTTTACTATGTGTTCACCAAGAAAGTGGTTTTATAGTTTTGCTATGAGTCTTCTGGTCTCAGTTCCATTAAGCTACATCTCCAGCGGTATTTTTACTTTCCATGTGGAGACAGTCTGTCCTGAGCTCGCTCTGTGGCCAGGTGGCAGCTTGTGACCCTGTGTTTCACAGGCCTCTGTGTCAGGGCCGGCCGGCGTCTTACTTTGAAGTAATTAATGTATTATCATATCTTTGTATCGCCCAAGTACAGTGTGGGAGTATGATTTTTGTGTTAGAAGGATTTATTGTAGCAATGCACTGCTTATTGACACATTTACTTAAGACTGCAGCTTTTTAAAGCATTTTTAAATATTGCCTCACCACTGTCGGGACCTCCCTGTCATCTGCTGAAATGCCCTTCAGTCTCTAATTCGCAGATCTGGGTGTCACTTCCGCATGGTCAGCGTTGCTACAGTTAGTGGGTTTCACATTTTCAACTCTCACTGCACACCCTTTAGGCCTCCACCTCTTAACTTCTGCTTTGATGTTTTTCTACGTACTGATTTGTTAGACTCGCTACTACTTTTCCAAGATGACATGACTGTTATTCTCAGTGCAAGGACTCACAGCTCTAACACCTTTGCTCTATTCCAAACGTTTTGCGCTGTTTCCAATTTCATTTGGTTTCCAGAAGTCTGTAGTTTCCTCCAGATAGCTTCGACGACCCACTGGATTCAAGAACACACAGCTCGCGAGGGAAGGGAGGTGTGTGTGAGGCGCTTGGGAGCCAAGGACAGCTTCGGTTTGTGCCTCAGCCAGGCAGCGTCTTTCCTGAATAGGAATCTGACTGGCCTGCAGCAGGCCAGGTCTAGACGTGTGGTGCCCAGGCCAGGGATCACCCGTCTCCAGGGCATGTGCCAGTGCGCCCAGCTTTTTATTTCCATGGACGCTGCTGTAAGGCAAGAAGTTAATCCACGTCACCACCAAGCTGTCTCCTAGTCCACAGCTTCTGCAATTCCTCTTCCTATTAATTTCAAGTTTATTCCACTATGACATGATAAAATGTGAGACGCTAACTTTTTTGTTGGTGGCGATGATGATTTTGGTCTGGATGATCTAAGGCCAAGAGTGAAGCATTGAAGTCATCCACTATCATTCATCTGGACCTGTCTGAACTTTCATGTATTTGCTTTATCAAGTTGGGTACCAAGTTCAGGGCACAGATTTACAACTGTTCTATTCTCCCGATGGACAGATCTCTTTCCTAATCTATAGTGACCTTCTCTCTCTCCACTAGGTTGGTTTGAAGTCTGCATTTCTAGCATTTCAGCTTCTAGCTGTGTGGTCTATAATTCTGTCAATTTCAAGCAGTGTGTGTATTTGCAATTGAAGTGTTGTTCTTGTAGTTACGATGCCTTGCATTCCAATAATTACAGTATTTCACAGATCTTACCAAGATAATGAATCAGGGCGTATCCATCTGACAGTAACCCTCCTGTCAAGGACGTCTCGGTGAGTGCGCCCCTGAGTTTATTACCAAAGGAAACTGAACAAATGCCTGACGAAGCTCCCCAAGCAACCTAATCCTTTTCAACAGGGTATCATTCATGGACGGCTAGACAAAGCTGGGTTAAAAGAATCTACCAGTAAGCTAGAGACATGTCCTTGCCTTTCCCTACTACACCTAAAGTTTGAACCTTTTCGTTCTTCAATGAAAGTAAAGTAAACAACGAACTGCTTACTTTTGGGCTTCTTACCAGGTCAAGCCCTTCCGTACAAATACACAAACACACAACACACAGTGGGCGCATAACACACAGTGGGCGCGTCCTCAGTGAGCACTGCACTTACCTTGTTTCAGGGTTATAGCCTAGAATGTAGAAAAATGAGTCCACTCGAGCCTTGAACTCTCTAGCAGCAAATATGTCAGAAAAATGGGAGATGTTACACTTCCCTCTGTGGAAAACACAAGACAAAACATCAGTCAATCTCTCAGTCCAAAATGCTGATGGAAGGGGAGGGAGGAGCCATCATGGAACCAAACCCAAGGTACCCGGAATCACGCCACAACAGCGTCCATAGTGGACTGACGACGGTTTTGTTGGTCATGACTGTACTGACATACAACTATGTGTCTCAAGTGCTTTGCTCTGTGACACTGGTGATTAAGTAAAATTAATTAGACACGAAAGATCAACTGGAAGCTAAGCGTGGTGGCTCAGGCCTGTACTCCAGAAGCCAGGGAACTGGGCAAGGTGGATCCCTCAAGTCTGAAGCACAGAGTGAGCTGTGGGGAAGCCTGGAATTCAGAGTGAGACTGTGTCTCAAATAAACAAACAACGAAAGAAGATGATATTGAGGGAAATTGTGTGAAAAACATTTTAAGACTATTAAAATCACAGGACATAGGAAGAAATAATAGATGAAAAATTCAACTTAACTCTTTTCTATAGCAAAATGGGCTCTTTCCCTGCTACATGACGACAGGTTAAAAAGTCTGTTGCTAAAGTTAAATTGCATGCTACCTGACATTTCTTTGGGACATACAATGTCAGGCTAACAAATACATTTCTCCTCCTTAATACACAAGATATTAAGTTTAACTGGAAATTATAACCCAGAGAAATTCAAATAGTTTAGGCAAAGATGGGTTCCAGTATACAAGTAATTTCAAAATTGCAAATTTGAAATCCTTTCCCCATAAAATGCTGCAGGAGAGAGCAGGTAAGATTTCTATGTTGGACACTTTGGTTGCATGACACAAAGGAATCCCCAGCTGAAACTGACCAGGGATCTCCCTGAGGACTGTTTCAAACAGCTTCAGAAGGTGCTATGCAGGACACTTAGGGAGAAAAGGCCCTGCCAGCTACAATACCAGCCTGGCAGGCAAGATGCCCGCTGGAGCAACAATGGACGATGCTTTGTGAGGAACAACCATCTCTGCATCGGCTCCGAGGCGTTCTCCACAGAAGGAGCTCACACCTGCACCGTAAGGCTGGTCAAAGCCCACACTAGAGCAGGGGGAGAGGCTATCTTTGGGGGAACCCACCACTGCTATTTTACTAAAACGACATGCTGTCAAAATGCTAAATATTTCCATTGATAATGGCCGTGGTCAGAGAACCTTGCTGTAGTGGGTGCTGTCTGTAGAGCCCACGACTGGTCAAAGTGTTAAGAAGTGACTGCTGAGTGCCCAGCTCCAAATGTGACAACGGCATTAAATTCCACTCATGAGGCTCAAGGGACGTCACAGGAGAGGGAGGTGAAAGAATCTAAGAGCCAGGGACGGGAGGCGCGCTGTCTCGCATGCGCGCTCGCCTGCACAAGCCCGTGCAGGATGCAGCCGGCCGCATCCCACGGCTGAGAGGGACTCACCGGGTCCTACCACCAGCTGAGGACTAATGGTCGCTGGCGGCTGGGCAGGGAGAGTCATTTTCCATCAGGTTGTGACCTGGCGCTGCGCTCCAGTGCGCGACCCCACCGAGCACATGCAGGCAACGCTCCACAGACTCACGAGGAAGGAGGAAAGAGGAGAAAAAGGAGAGCGGGAAATGGAGGGAGAGGCGGCAATACATTGGAAGGGTCCTGGAGGGAAGCAGCAGGGGGAGAGACACTGTGTTCATGGACGAACTGGCTGAAGGGTAAGTACGAGTACCGAGTACGAGTACCGAGTACTACCAACTGAAGATTCCTGGGCTTGACCGTCAACACAAGCTGGACTGCTGTGGGGCCCTGGTGGAGTAGTGGTGGTGTAGTGGTGGTGTAGTGGTGGAGTCGTGGTGGAGTCGTGGTGGTGTAGTGGTGGAGTCGTGGTGGAGTCGTGGTGGAGTCGTGGTGGAGTAGTGGTGGTGTAGTGGTGGAGTCGTGGTGGTGTAGTGGTGGTGTAGTGGTGGTGTAGTGGTGGTGTAGTGGTGGAGTGGTGGTGGTGTAGTGGTGGAGTCGTGGTGGAGTAGTGGTGGTGTAGTGGTGGTGTAGTGGTGGTGTAGTGGTGGAGTCGTGGTGGTGTAGTGGTGGTGTAGTGGTGGTGTAGTGGTGGAGTAGTGGTGGTGTGTGGTGGTCACTGGTGGTGTAGTGGTGGAGTGGTGGTGGTGGAGTAGTGGTGGTGTAGTGGTGGTGTAGTGGTGGTGTAGTGGTGGTGTAGTGGTGGTGTAGTGGTGGTGTAGTTGGTGGTGTAGGTTGTTGAGTGGTGGTGGTATAGTTGGTGGTGTAGTGGTGGGTGTGAAGTGGTGGAGATAGTAGTGGTGGTGTAGTGGTGGTTGTAGTGGTGGAGTCGTGGTGGAGTCCGTGGTGGAGTCGTGGTGGTGTAGTGGTGGTGTAGTGGTGGAGTGGTGGTGGTTGTAGTGGTGGAGTCGTGGTGGAGTAGTGGTGGTGTAGTGGTGTGTGTGGTGTGTAGTGGTGGAGTCGTGTGGTGTAGTTGTGGTGGTAGTGGTGGAGTAGTGGTGGTGTGTGGTGGTCACTGTGGTGTGGTGAGTGGTGGAGTGGTTGGTAGTGGTGTGTAGTGGTGGTGTAGTGGTGGAGTGGTGGTGGTGGTAGTGGTGGTGTAGTGGTGGTGTGTGTGGTGTTGTTGGAGGGTGGTGGTGTGTGGTGGTGTAGTGGTGGTGTAGTGGTGGAGTAGTGGTGGTGTAGTGGTGGTGTAGTGGTGGAGTAGTGGTGGAGTGGTAGTGGTGTAGTGGTGTAGTGGTGGAGTAGTGGTGGAGTCGTGGTGGTGTAGTGGTGGTGTGTGGTGGTCACTGGTGGTGTAGTGGTGTAGTGGTGGTGGAGTAGTGGTGGTGTAGTGGTGGTGTAGTGGTGGTGTAGTGGTGGTGTAGTGGTGGTTAGTGGTGGAGTAGTAGTGGTGGAGTGGTGGAGTAGTGGTGGTGGAGTGGTGGTGGAGTGGTGGTGGAGTGGTGGTGGGTGGTGTGGTGGTGGAGTGGTGGTGGTGTGGTGGTGGAGTGGTGGTGGAGTGGTGGTGGAGTGGTGGTGGAGTGGTGGTGGTGTAGTGGTGGAGGTGGTGGTGGAGTGGTGGAGTGGTGGTGGTGTGGTGGTGGAGTGGTGGTGTAGTGGTGGTGTAGTGGTGGTGTAGTGGTGGGCCCTGATGGTGTAGTGGTGGTGTGTGGTGGTCACTGGTGGTGGAGTGCTGAGCGCTGGTGGTGTCTCGTAGGCATGGTGGTGTAATGGTGGGCACTGCTTTTCAAAACTTGAACGGCCGAGCAGTTCAAACTACCCAACACTACAGATCCAAGCAAGCAGTTGCCTGGCACCAAGCACCCAACGCAAATTCAAGGCACGGCATTCCACGCAGGTGGAGGGAGGCGGGGTCCAGCCCCCACCCCCAAGCGCACTCCACACGCACACAGGCTCTGAGGACGCTGCGCGGTCCTTCGCAGCTCAGCGTTGCTTGACTGACAGTGTGCAAGGGGGAATGGGGAGGATTCTTCTATCTGATTTTGGAACTTCACGGTGGTCCTGTCTTCCTCGTTCCTGAGTCACGCTCACTGTTGACACAGAGACCCCCACAGTCACTCAGCAATGAGGACAGCAAACCGCTCTCCTCCCTGGGCGTCAACGAACACACCTGCCATCCTAGTTGGGGGGCAGAGGTGGGGGCGGTAAGGCAGGAGGACTGCAAACACTCGGGTATTTCACAGAGACTCTAACAAGAATTAGGAGGGAGTCAGGGAAGGAGGGAAGGACCGTACCCACACTTCAGTGGAATGCCCCCGAGTGGCACACCTAGGCACACCACCATTCAAGTCAGCAGAGAGAGGCAGAGCCTCTCCGGCACAGGGAGGAAATGCAAATGGACATCAAGATCTGGAAATCATTCCTTAGACCATCGGTAACTGAGAGTCTTGCACACTCTGAATACTACGCAGAGGTGGGGCACGCAGGGATGCATGCAACGTGGGTCTGTGTGAAGCTTTTATTACTCTTACTTGACAAGCAACGAGGAGGCTTTGGGAGACCACCCCATGCATGTAGCTGCTGAGTTAAGATTAATTCTAGCCTGGACTCCATGGGGGCAAGAGAACTGAAAGGCCCCGGGACAAGCAGCCCACAAGGGGCCAGGAGCTCAAGGCCGTGTCTTTGAAAACTGACCCCTCAGAGTCTTTTTCTTCTCTGGTTGCTCCCGTGGGCATTCAGATCCGCCCGGCTGACCGCCAGTGTCTGTGAGCAGTCGCCGTGCACGGCTCTCGGTGGCTGTCCACACGGCCACCAGCACAGAAACCTGCTCTCCTCGGCGCCCCTGCACTCCCGCAGCGACGCCCACGCTCGATCTGAACTCACTTGTTGGTCTTTCAGAAACCGGGAGTTTAGCCTTTTTCATTTTTATGGATGTGTTCACTGCAGCTAATGCTCCTCTGACCATGCTGGGAAAGTAACAGGGACGCCACGTTGTCATTTCTTTTATTTTAGTGTGTGTGTGTGTGTGTGTGTGTGTGTGTGTGTGTGTAACAGAGTTCACTGTGTGTCCCTGTGGAGGACCAAGGGTGACTTCAAGACTCATCCTGGATGGGTTCTACCTCCTTCTTGCTTCGCTCTGGAATTTCCCAGGCTCCGCACACCAGGGCTGGAGTGCAGGCCGTGGCCTGTTTCTGCCTGGCATTTTTACGTAGTACTTGGGATTCGAACTCAGGACCTTCTGCTTGCCAGGCAGCATGTTAACCCCCGAGCCATCTCTCCACCTCCATTTTTACAAATGTCTCTAATTTTAGCTTGCATTTCTACCTGAGTCCAGAAGTTGCTTAACAGGAAGTACTAAATGTCTGGTTAAAGGGAGCTAGCATTCTTTGCTTTTCATAATAAAGTCTCAGATATTTTTCTCTATGACCTATTATCTGATCAACTGTCAAGAACGTGACAAAGTCCACAAAAGAATGTGCATTTTCGATTAATCGTAAAAAGTAATACATGAGTTGTGTAAGTGTAAGATTAAGTGCTTAGGAAGTAAGTAATATAAATGTGCAAAATTCATAGAAGGAAAATGTTCAAACACAGAAACACATCAGATACACCATCAGCAGAGAGAAGAGCACAGGCTCTGAAGACAGTCAACGTGGCATCTCTCCAGCCTAACAATGCATCTGCCCCAAGCGCCCTGCCTCGAGGACCACAAGTCAGCACCGAGGATCCCTAGGAACACATGAGAGAGGCGCCTGAACGTTCACACGCACAACACACCAGGAAGCGGCTAAATTAGGGCACACACGGTCAAGAAAACAGCAAGTAAAAAACGAACACACGTACATGTTCCATGACAGACGAGGGTCTCGAACTTTTAAACAACTGAGGCTGGGACAACTCAGCAGAGCATCTTCTTAAAGACGCGACAGGAAAGCTGTCTCCTTAAGACTCAATCCAGACACCAAGGAAAATGCCTGAGGAAGCTGCTGCTTGGGGCCAAGAGTGTGAAATCGAGGACAGAAGACCAAGGAGGTAAGATTAAGATTCAAACCCCGACAGCACTTTCCATACACACGAGCTTCTTTCTGGCGGCAGCATCTCCGCAGCATGGCTGGCCGGGGCCTCTGGGCTGCTCCAGCTGCTCGCTGCTGCCTGCTGCTCGCTGCTCATTGCTGCCCGCTGCCCGCTGCTGCCCACTGCCCGCTGCTGCCCGCTACTGCCCACTACCGGCTGCTGCCCGCTGCCTCCCGCTACTGCCCGCTGCTCACTGCTGCCCGCTGCTGCTCGCTGCTGCCCGCTGCTCACTGCTGCTGCCTGCTGCTCGCTGCTCACTGCTGCCCGCAGCTCACTGCTGCCTGCTGCTCACTGCTCACTGCTGCCTGCTACTCACTGCTGCTGCCTGCTGCCCGCTGCTGCCTGCTGCTCGCTGCTGCCTGCTGCTCGCTGCTGCCTGCTGCTCTCTGCTGCTCACTGCTGCTCACTGCTGCCTGCTGCTCACTGCTGCTCACTGCTGCTCACTGCTGCTCACTGCTGCTCACTGCTGCTGCCTGCTGCTCACTGCTGCCTGCTGCTCACTGCTCACTGCTGCCTGCTGCTGCCTGCTGCCGCCTGCTGCTCACTGCTCACTGCTGCCTGCTGCTCACTGCTGCCTGCTGCTCACTGCTGCCTGCTGCCGCCTGCTGCTGCTGCTGCTCACTGCTGCCTGCTGCTCACTGCTGCCTGCTGCTCACTGCTGCCTGCTGCTGCCTGCTGCCGCCTGCTGCTCACTGCTCACTGCTGCCTGCTGCTCACTGCTGCCTGCTGCTGCCTGCTGCCGCCTGCTGCTCACTGCTCACTGCTGCCTGCTGCTCACTGCTGCCTGCTGCCGCCTATTGCTGCTTGCTGCTCACTGCTGCCTGCTGCTCACTGCTGCCGCCTGCTGCTCGCTGCCGCCTGCTGCTCGCTGCTGCCTGCTGCTCGCTGCTGCCCGCTGCAGCTGCAGCCCCCACAGGCGCTTCCAAGGGAAAGAAAACTCCACGCTGCACAGCCAGAAACGGACCAATAAGCTAACATGCCCTTTAAATAGAGAACTGCTCCCCCCCCCCCCGTCCATTGCCAGGCGGCCAACATAGAGGGGAACATGACCCACAGCCCCACACTTAAATGACCCTATGACCATACCCAAGACAGCAAGTGACCGTCCGCGTGTCTCCAGCGCGTGGAGTACTGTGCGGCTGTGGAGCACTGTACAGCGCCATGGAGCACTGGCTGGCCATGGAGCACTGTACAGCACCGTGGAGCACTGGGCGGCCGTAGAGCACTGGGCAGCCGTGGAGCACTGGGCGGCCGGGGAGCACTGTACAGCACCGTGGAGCACTGGGCGGCCGTAGAGCACTGGGCGGCCGTGGAGCACTGGGCGGCCGGGGAGCACTGTACAGCACCGTGGAGCACTAGCTGGCCGTGGAGCACTGTACAGCGTCGTGGAGCACTGGCTGGCCGTGGAGCACTGTACAGCGCCGTGGAGCACTGGGCGGCCGTGGAGCACTGGGCGGCCGGGGAGCACTGGGCGGCCGTGGAGCACTGGAGACTGGGCGGCCGGGGAGGGGAGCACTGGCTGGCCGTGGAGCACTGTACAGCACCGTGGAGCACTGGGCGGCCGGGGAGCACTGGGCGGCCGGAGAGCACTGTACAGCTCTGTGGAGCACTGGGCGGCCGGGGAGCACTGTACAGCTCTGTGGAGCACTGTACAGCTCTGTGGAGCACTGGGCGGCCGGGGAGCACTGTACAGCTCTGTGGAGCACTGGGCGGCCGGGGAGCACTGGGCAGCCGGGGAGTATATACAGCAAGGAGAGAACGGAAGGCTCCCGCACTGGCTTGTGCGAGGACCACATACCCTGGCGCAGCAGCCCCAGAGCCCCTGTGAGAAACAAACGCTCAGCGCTCAACGTGAACTAAGGACACACACCAAGAAGCACATGAGCCGCTGTTGAGAGTTTGCTGGCTGAACGGCCCCGAGGGTCAGAGTGGCCTCCTGGGGGTAGGGACCCAAAGTCACTGGGTCAACACAAAGGAAGCTCCGGGACTCTTCCTGCTCTCTCACTAGGCTCCGCCACACTGACACCATGACACGTGTCATGCTGAGGCCTGAAGCAGAGTCAACCTATCAGTCTCTGAACTAGAAGCCAAAATAAGCCTTTTATGTCCAAGTGAATTGCTTCAGGTTAATTTGTTTAGTGACAGAAAGATGAGTAACCAAGTTACCACAGCAGAAAGGCAGGGAAGGAGGGAAGGAGGGAAGGAGGTTTGAAGGGCAGGAACATCCCCGGCACTCAATACACAGCCTCAGACAGATACAGGTGCCAACTTGATGACTGGGGGCTAAGCCTTTAGGTACATCTCTACAGAATTGGTGGTCAGGAAGGCCCTTATGAAGCCTATGAGAAACTATCTAATTATACAGGAAGACCACATCCCTGCTCCCTGGGTAGGCGGATGAGACAGTGAGCTGCTCCATCCATTGCACAGAGACACACGGGCAAGCAAGAAAGGATGTCTGTCCATCAGCCCTTCCTCTGGAGGCGGTACGGCCAGTTCCTTCACTTCCCGATACTGGTGTGAACTCTCCTGCCATGGTGGTGAAATATAATGAGGAATTATAAACAGAAATAAACCATAAACCCCTCTCTCCTTCCAGCTGTTTGAGTCCTGCAGTCAATCTGCACCGTGGAGTCAAAAGCAGCTCATGCAAAACATACACACAGGCTAGCTGCCCAGTGACCACGGCATGTACACACCAAACAGCACACACGATGCAAGCCAAAGTCACACATCAAAACCACTAGAGAGCAAGTCTGAGGAGTGACTCTTAAACTGCAAAACCAAGAGCTTGATATACATGAAACTCAGGGAACATGAAGGAGGCAAAGGTTTTTATTAAGGAAAGAAATCTGATTTAACCATTTCTATGATTAGCTACCATGCAAGAAGATAAAGGAAAACAAGATAAACAGAATTAAGATTAAAAGTCTCAGAAGACAGGCTGGAGAGAGGGCTCAAGGGCTAAGATTCTGCCTTGCAAGGAGAAGGTCCTGAGTTTGGATCCCAGATCCCATGTAAAAACACCAGGAGGAAATGGCAGCAGCCTGCACTTCTGGCTCTGGTGGGTGGAGCCTGGGAAATCCCAGAGGGAGCAAAAAAGAGGTAGAAACGAACCAGGATAATTCCCAAAGTCACCCTTGGTCCTCCACAGGGACACATTGTGTCCTCTCTCTCTCTCTCTCTATCTCTCTCTCTCTCTCTCTCTCTCACACACACACACACACACACACATACTCACACACACACACGTCTCACAAAGTATTCAAGGTTTCTTAGCCCTGGACTTGCAAAAAACTCAGTCACTTTTCTGCAACCCAACATGAGATGACATTTTTTTCTAGTGACTATGGGAAGTAGGAGGCAGGTGACAAGCAGCTGGAAGACAGTCGTTTCAGGTCCTCCCAACTCTCCTCCGTGACTGTCACGGCGCACAGTAACCTTTGACGTTCCCAGTCATACCACTCAGTCCTATCACAGAACGGCAAATCACCAAACCCACTGTCCTTCTAAGGAGAGACTGTTCCTTCTTGGAAGGGAACTTTCCCTGCAGTGCCTGAGACCGGGACCCCAAGAAGTCCGCGTACAGACCACCAACCACCCCCAGAAACGAATCCCTGGGGGCTATCTCTGTGCGCGTTAGCACCTCAGCATCATGGCGTCAGTTCTTTCCTTCGTTTGGCACCATGTCCACGGAGCTCCAGACGGCTGTGGGCACCGCAGAGGGAACGCGTGCGTGTGACCGTGCGCCCCAAGCCAGAGGCCAGCGTGTGCATCAGCACAAATCAGTGAGTCAAAACGATAATTCAAAAATCAACGAACAACACTAGCCACAAAGCTGTGCAGCACAGCATGGTGCAAGCCAGTCAACTAAATACCAATCTGGTTGTGTGTGTGTGTGTGTGTGTGTGTGTGTGTGTGTCTCGTGCAGTGCCATAGGGGAATCATCCTGGATTGCACCATAATCTGGTAGTTTTTTCTATTATACTACAATGTCAGCTAAAAATTCTTCCCTGGGAATAAGGAGAATCCCAACCATTATCTATTCAAGATGTAATATATCATCAGTGGAGGATAATGGTCATGAAAAAGGTAAGGAAATACTTGTACAAAACTTCCAAGAAAGGTCAGCATGAGACAAGGCCAGGGCTAAGGGCTCAAAATTGGCAGCAATACAGTATTACACTGGCCTAAACACTAGGTAGGGATCAACACAGTAACTTCTGGGAACAAAACTTACTTTAGGTGGGAAAAATTACAATTTACAAAGAGGCTGCAAAGTAACTGTCCCTTCAGATGCTGGTTACTAAAGACAAAGTATCCCCCTCTTTTAAAACGCGACTCTGGCGCCAGCGTAAAGAAAGTTCGTGAGCAGAACAGCCCGAGCCGCTCCAGGGACTGTGGCAGGTCTTCCTCCCATGAGGTCTCTGATTCATGAAAGCGGCGGCCTGGAGATCTGATGTTAGCACCCCCCTTGCTCCTGCTTGGTCCCCCATGGCTTTTATTACATTCATCGGATCCCTTTTCATGTGCCTACAGACTGTTTCATTTGTGTCTCCTTCAAATTTTAATTTTAGTACTACTAGTTTGTGTCTGTGTAAAAAAAATTTTTGTGGGTAAACTTTGAAAAGCAAAATTGGTATACATACATACATACATACATAAAATAAATAAATAATGAATTCTTATTCCTCCAAATGTTTAAGCCAATCTAACTTCAGTGACTAGAGCAGGAATCAAGAGAAACTCACAGGCCTCTCCACCACCCTGTCTCGCTGCCAGCGACCAGTGAGTCACAGCTCCTGTGAGGACACGGCTCACAGTGCAGGAAGAACCACACACAAGGACCCTGGCAGGTGTCAGGACCCCCCAAACCCCGTCGAGCACCCAGCAAGCCAGGCCCTTCAGTGCGCAGCGACCCGTGCTGCCTGTGAGGACGCCCTATCTGAAGCCAGCTGACTCAGATTCAACATGTTATAACAGAGCTGGCATCTGTTAGACAGTTCTTAATAAAATACCACGGCAAGGCAAACGCTCAGTAGTAAAGACTCTGGTCAGACACCAAGCAAAGAGAACACTGACTTTGTGGGCTGGAGCACCCAGTCCTGTGCAGTGCCAGGAGGGACCCACAACTGTGACTCCAGAAGGCAAGTAGGGACAAGCTGGCTAGGGCAAACAGTCCACCAGGACACGCCTGGGAGCCACCCCGCCCCTGGTTCTTCGAAAACATGGAAATGAAACGGAAACTACTCTCCAAAGATGAGAACACTGATAACTACTCACTCTGTTTCCCACCTACTACGACATATTCAACTAGAACTACGTAATTCACAAGAGACAAGATGGAAAACGTGAAGAAACAACGTTCCATTAATTTAATCAACTTCCACTGACCTGCTTTGCTCAACAAGCGTGCGAAACTTAAGACTACAAAGTCACCTCCAAAATGCACATAAAAACTTATGGGAGGGCTGGAGAGGTGGCTCAGGGGTTAAGCCTCCGCCTTGCAGGCGGAAGGTCCTGAGTTCGGATCCCAGATCCCACGTATAGACGCCAGGCGGAAGCGGGGGCGGCCTGTGCTTCTGGTCCTGGTAGGGCGGAGCCTGTGAATTCCGGGGCAGAAGGAGGTGGAGGCGTCCATGGTGGTTCGCGAATTCGTCCGTGGTTCTACACACACACAGACACACACATACACACACACACACACAGACACACGCGCGCATATACACACAGTTAAATAAATAATAATAATAATAAAAAAAAATTAAAAAAAAAAAACTTATGGGAATTTGGGGAGAATTCGTGAAAGCATCAGAGGCATTCTTGGAAAAGTCCTGTACATTGGTCAGATCTAACTCTTTCCCCTGAAGCAGAGCTCAGAAAACTACCAGACGAGATACAGCTAAACAAACGAGACCTCTTTGTGTGTGTGCATGTGTGAGTTCCACATGTGGAACTCAGAGAACAACACGTAAGAATTGGTTAACTGCGTCCTTCCTTTCTCCTGTATGTTCCCAAGATGGTGGCAGCCAGCACCCTTACCTGCTGAACTATTACCTTGCCAGTATTTTGTCCGTTTGTGTGTGTGTGTGTGTGTGTGTGTATGCTAGATACATGTCTAGAATTTTTCTAGATTGCTAAGTCCAACGAGGCGAAGTTTCTCAGTGAACCTGAGCTCGCTGACTTGGCTGGTCTTGCTAGCCGCCTCGCTCTCACAATCTCCTACCTGCCTTGCAGAGGCTGGGCCTACAGGCAGGCTGCTGACCCCCCTGCGTTTACGTGAGTCCGGGATGGACCACTGAGACATCTCCATTGCCTTTACATTCTTAAATGACTAGAAAAGAAACTGGGGGCGGGGCAAGGGGAGTAAATCCTGACATGTGACAAATAAAAGCAAATTTTTAGTTTGTAATAGAAAGACCTCATTGAGCATGACACGAGCATCTCCAGAGGAGCAACAGGTCCTCCGAGGCGGATCCTGCCCACATGCCGCGCATAAATGGCCCTGACCACATGCCTGCGGAGACCACTCTGGGTGGCTTCACCGATCACAGAATGAGCATCAGGAGACAGAAACGGTCACACCTCGCGACAGTTAAGCTGAAGGCCAGCAAGTCCAATGACCGCATTCTTTAACGAAGATGCTACCTTATTCACCACTGAAGAACCAACTTCAATACCATCAGTCACTGCAGCCACCATGCCAAGAACCAGAGGCTGCGCGCGCACTGGAGCAGGACGCGACCACCTTTCCTGGAGACGAAGGACCATGCTCTCTCACCACCTACTGGCAGGAACAGAGCCTTGGCTTTGTGCTGACTGGAGTATAGACAAGTGTACCCATCCGCTTTCCACTGTTCCTAGTGGCAAGGGCGTGACCCGCAGCGAGTCCTCAGCGAGCGCTTCTGTCACTAGCAGTGGGGAGGGCACTGACTTTCCAGGTGCAGCCACGAGGCTTGCTGATGGAGCCCCTGAGCGCAGAGGACCCGGGGCAGGGCAGACCCCAGGGCACGCTCAGCCCCTCCACCCCTGCCCCTTACCTAAGGGCAGCGGCATGGTATGTGTCCACGTAATCAGAGATGAAGAGCTCTCGGTTCTTGATAACGGGGTCTGTGATGACAAGTTCTCGCCCAGAGTCTGTGCAAAATCAAACAGAAAAACCTCGTTAAGAAGACACTAAAGCAGGTTTCCTAAAGCAAACTTGGACTTTTTTTGTAAATTTTTTTCAAGTTTAAAACCAGTAAATACAGAAAGGAAAGAAAATTAAAAAGAACTAGCTAACATCTCAAGTCTCCAAAACAGGGCAGAGGAAAAACATACAGCAGAAAAGCGCAAGAGCGAAGCAGAGCGCTGACGGCTGGGGGACGCGAGTGAAGTGCGCTGCGGCGCCATCGGAGCGTAGCACGCGCTTCACCGTGCTCCAGGTGTCTCCAGTCGTCCAGGAGGCTCTGACCTCGCTCGGTGATTCAGGCTGCCTTGGAACGGGGCCCTCCCTGCCTCAGCTCTCAAGTTCTAGGTTGTTCCGCACGCTCCCTCCCCTCCCCACGCCCCACCCCTCCCAAAAATGAAGCCACACACTGGCTGAGATGAAAATAGCCAGAAGTTTTAGAATCCTTTTGACTGCTGCTTCAGCGAAGTCAGGACAGGGGTAGGAGGAGGAGCCAGGCCCAGCAAGCCCCCCAGATCAGAGTCCACTGTGGGCCAAGACCTCCACCCTCCTGCAGCTCTAATCTCAACTTCCGCATCCGCAAGGCTACAACAAGCTGCCTCCCACGAAGACCTGCTCGAGGACCATTTTTATAAAGCGATCACACACCTGTACAAATGTAACATACAGTGCACATGTCACATGTGGGTAAGGTCCCTGAGAGAAGCAGAAGTAGAAAGGGAGGCACCGCTCCCTGGAATATCTCCCTCTTGTTCTGAAAGACGCTACAACCCAAATCCACAAGTCAGAAAGTTTTGCTTTGAAAACTAAGGCTCTCTACCCTGAACACCCAGAAGTCCATAACATAGCAGAAAAGACACAAAACATAATTCTGCAGGTTGCTAAATGCTGCTTGTCGCTGGGTTAAAACAAGAACTGAAGAATTAAGTCACTGCTATTTCCAAAGAAGATTCACCTATATTATACCCAGATTTAAGATGTACCTACATACAAGTTTAAGCATTAGCACACGTTCAGACGTTCGACTTTTCTGCACAGGAAAACTAAAAACAACGAGAGAGCAAAATGGTGAAGGACCCAGTGATGCTCATGAGAGGGGTTATCGCTACTGGATGACTTTCAAAAGAATTTTACCCCAAGCTAAAGCTGTAAGTGGAAAGCACAATAACATATTTACCATTTTCATTATGCCGATCCTGAACCAAATGCTGGTACACAGAATCTGGAACTTCAGACTGACGGTAGTACCATTTGACGTTCATGAGTAGGTGGTCCCTCTTACTCTGAAAAGGAAAATCTAACAGCATTAGAACAGGATCTTGGGCGCCCACATTGCACATCACAGCTATGACCAGAAGCCCTGCAAGGGTGGACGGGACAAGGGAAACGACCACCAGCACAATCACTGGTCAGGTGTTACTGGGTTGAAATAAACCCAGCCAGAGGACCCTGGGCCCGACCATTAATGTTGCTGACTTCAGGAAACAGGAAAGAACAATCCTGAAGCTGTGTATCTCCTCACTTGACTAACTTACTGCATGTTTTAACATTACCTACAGAATAGTACATGAACACATCATTCTACCTTCAGTCCTTATTGCCTGACAAATAATAAACAGAGCACATTGCTGAGATTCATTAAGAGCAACCAGCTAGAAAGAACTCAGCTTGCAAGACCCAACACAGTCCCTTCCTGACCCAAGTTAGCCTGCCACTGCGTCGAATGCTCCTTGGGCTGTGGCCGGGCCCTACGTTACACACCAAAATCATGGTGAATCCATGGGGCAGGCCCTGACTCCTTTACCCTGGACTCACGGAGAGCAGAGCAGCAGGGGGGAAACCACTAAGGAATAACAAAGCCCCCTAAGCTGATTGCTGCTCTGAAGTAGTGCAGGACAGCTGGGTGCAGTCATCTCTCCAAGAGCGGGCTCTGCTTTCTCCTTCCGCTGGAGACAAACGCAGCGGCTTCTTACAGCAGCTGGCCGGCTGGGCGCCAGGCCGCGGCCACGCCAGGAGCACGCTGCCGCTTCCTGGCCCCATGCACAGCAGCGGCTGGGCAGCAGCAACTTCTACATTTTCTCTCAGGTTCATTGGCCAGAAACCCAAGACTGGATGTTCAAGAAACGCTTTGTGTCTACACAGTCCTCACTAATGAAGGAAGAGGCTTCCTGACTCAACCAGGGGTCACTCTAGCAGGCCTCGACAGCAGGGGACCGTGACGGAGTGCTTGTTCCTGGTAAATGTCGTGAGCGCTGAGATCCGCACTCCACACTTAACTGCCCCCCCGAGCACTGCCACGTGCAGAATTAAAGGGACGGCACGGAGCAGAGTGGGGTGCGCAGGCTTCAGCTTTTACACATCTGGCACTTTTACATGGAAAAATTAAAATGATAAAAAATATTCTGCACTGTCTGCTCAACAGCCACAAGACGAAAGGTAAGCCATGGAGAAGCTGGGCAGAATGAAGTGAGTGCTGTATGCAAGAGTTACAGAAAGGCGCGTGTCTTTGGCATGAGACGCAAGGAGGCGCATCCGGCCCAGGGGAAATGGAAAGGATCTTCGAACACTTTTTCTGAGCAATGGTGGAGATCTGGGAAATACAGACAGCAACGTGTGCAGCGTGCCCAGGCACTTCGCAGACCCTGGGAAACTTGGCAGTGGGAAGCTGGAGAACTCAGACTGCCTGCCATCTGCTCCGTGAGCTGACCAGACCCTGCTGGGGTCCAACACGTCACAGCGGGAAGAGCGGCTGGAAGGTGTGGAGAACAGGGTGCGGATCCACAAAGTGCCTTGTGATCTCAGGGTTCATTCTGCCCAGGCCTCCGCCGTGCTCACGTTCTTCCCGAGGTGACCCAAGATGACACCGCTCGATACGGTGGACACTCACTCATGTCACGAGACCCGCCGTCTTGCCCAGCTCCACCCACCTGCACTGCCAACGCACCGCTCAAAGTGCACGGTCATCTCTGGCTTCCCCCCACTCAGTCTGTCTGTGCCCCCCCCCCCCAGTAGGCACCCAAAGTATCTCGAGCATTGCCAAATATTCCCGTGGAGACAAAACTGTGCCTGTTGAAAACCAGGATCTAATGTTGTGCTTGTTTGTTTTGTTTCCATGGAAAGCAAAGCCAGATGGTCACGTGAAACCTGCCCTGGGACTGGGCCAGGGACAGAGACACCTGGAAGAAGAGACGTGTGAGGTCCCAAGACCATGACCGCCATCTACTCGACCCTGGGCACTTGATAAGAGTCTCCCTTTTTTATGTCAGCTGGAGACAGTTGACTACCTCAAGAACTGAAAAGACCGTGTCTGGAACTAAGTGCTTGGAAAGTCTGTCCTGACAGAGGGGACCACAGCTGCTGTGCGTAACGACCTCCAGAACCCTGTGGGGTGCGTAGGAGCCCTTCCTTCAGTTTCACGGGAGCATGTCTCTGCAGACCATCCCCAGTGAGTTCTCAAGGCATCGGCCAGGACTCAGCTCCACCAACAGTTGCAACAACAAGACCTATGCGCCCTGACATTTCTGCAACACATCAGGGCACCAGAAGCCCAACGGGTAGCACGAAGACTCTCTGGGTTCACTGACCACAACAGTATAGTGCGCATGATCTAAACCAAGCCAGTGACCATGAAAACCTCAGGTGTGGCATTTCGGTATTATTTTCTGACCTGTGCACTTTTACTTACTCTATAAAACATACTGCAACAGGGGGCGTGAGACTGTGAGAACCACTGCTGGACAAGACGCTCCACTCAAGGCACAGCTGCTGCACCCAGGAACTCACTGCAGTGAGACTTGTCCTGGTCAGACCTGCATCATGACTGATACATCAACATCCTCATACACTGCGGGGAGCTCAGGAGAGATGGGAACACGGTGGAAACCTTGGGTTTTCTACACTGTCTACTCAGCAGCCACAAGACAGAAGGTAACCGGTACTGGGCAGAAGAAAGTTTTAAAGAAAAGCGGGCGTGTCTTTGGCATGACTGTAAGAGGGTAGAGTGGCCCGAAGAGAGGCAACATGGTGTGTCACAGAGGCCGGAGCCTCCGCAAGAGTAGACACGCCAGAGGGGGCCATAGAAACAGATAGGCAGGAGGGTGGGAAGGAGTGGGGAGGATTGATGAAGGGAGGGAGGGGAACGGAGGGAACCGGGGATAAGTACTCAATATGCTTGTAAAATAGAAAAATACAATAATTTTAAAAATTAAATTAAAAACATACTGCAACATGGTTGTAGACAGAACTACAATCTAATATTACACAGTTCTTACCTAGTATCTCTGAACACCACACACATTTCCTAGACCCAGACTGTGGGTACAGCGGAACCACCGACTTCCTAATGCAGTACTACTGAACAGCCAGGGGGCGGCAACGTTGAGCTAAAAACTAAACTACAGAAACTAAAGAGTCAAACTAAACGGGATTAAGCTGCTGCAGTGAGCCAGTACTGTAACTAAAGACTAATAATCTATAAAGAAATAGGATGTTTCAAGGCACAAAAATTGTGTAATATTAGACTGCAGTTCTGTCGGCCACCACTAGTTAACTGTCACCTGGGCCAAGTCACAAGGGCCCAGGAAAGTGCAGAGCACGAGATGATTCCCGGGTCTAGCGTGTTCACCTTCTTAGCTTTCTCCCCAGACAGACCAAGGAAGAAGAATGACTCTGGAGAATCCACTCTCCCCACACTTGGGCACTGGCGACAGTCAACCCCCTCCTGGGGTTTGCAACTGCGGAGGTGCAGCACCAACACATCTCGGACTAGAGGGTGACCGCCACAGAAAATAAAAACCAATGTAAACTTGGAGATCATCTGACTTACTCAAATCACCTACAACTTCCTAAACCTTAGGAATCGGGGCAGAAACTTCGAGCTTCAGTTCTCACACTGCAATCTATTGGGGGATGGATGGATCTTGGTCCCACTTTTATTAGATTGTAAAAACTGAATAAATTAATAGAAGTTGAATGCAAAAGCTCTCAATAAAGGCTGAAATCCACTATCCTTGTCCGACGCATAAGGAGTAGCAAGATTCACTTACAGGTTTTATTTTCTCAGACTCAAAATTATGCTAGTGGAATAAAGGCAATTTAAAAACAAGAACTCAGAAGTATGTGAAGCGTTTCTAACAAATAAGGCTCATTATTTACCAGTGACGCAATGAACAAGCGAACAAAACTCAGTGGCTATAAATGGCATTTCAACAAATGCTTAACACAGGAGCGATCTGGGGCATATTCTGGGATGTGAGGAAAGTACACTAGAGAGCTAGACGTCACAGACATCTCACTGTCCTGCAGTGGGATGGGGCACCCCGAATGATTTGAGCATTAACTAATTTACAAGACAGAACTAATATTAAACATTCAAATCTATGAATAAGACCCGTCTAAAGTGGCTTATGCCTGTGATCCCAACATTTGGGAGGCTAAGGCGAGAGGACAGCTTTGCAGGCCAGACTAGAAAATACAAGAATACACTGGGCTACAGAGAGACTCTCTAGAACAGAAGAAGGGCAGGGGCAGGTACAGGAGGAAGGAAAGGAGGAACGAGGGAAAAGGGAAGAGGAATCCCAAACTCTTGACTAAGTCACAATGATAGCGGACAAGAATAGACAGGGAGAGGAAGGTGACATAAGGGCCAAGGGAGGGAGGGACACATCAGAGTTCCCTAGCGACACACATGCCTTTCTCTCAAAGACAAAATCTAAGAAGTAACCACACTCTAGAAAAGACTTTTCTGGGGCTGGAGAGGTGGCTCAGGGGTTAAGACTCCGTCTCACAAGTACAAGGTCCTGACCCAGGTTCCTGCGTAAAAAAATGCCAGGTGGAAATATCGGTGGCCTGCACTTGCAGCCCTGGTGGGCTCTGGGAAATCCAGAGCAAAGCAAAAAGGAGGTAGAAGCAATCCAGGATAATTTCCAAAGCCACCCTTGGTCCTCCACAGGAACACACAGTGCCCTTTGACAATCTAGATAGATCAATAGATGGATAGACGGACGGACAGACAGACAAAACAGCTTCTCTGGTTACTAATAGTCCTCACCATGATTTAAACACCAAATCAGTCTTTCCTAGGACTAGCCTTTAAAGGCCTCAGGAATGTTTTACAGCAGGTAGAAGCAACTCGGGATGATTTCTGAAGTCACTCTTGGACCTCCAGAGGAACAGACAGACACAGACACGCACGCACGCACACACACACACACCCCAACCGTGATTACCAAGGAACAAGAGAAGGCGCTCGGAGGGCCACAGGACAGTGCCTTGGCCGGCTGTGGAGGACGCAGCAACTTTAAATGGGAAGAGCAGTTTCAGGCTTCGGTCACCTGCAGTGCCTGGAAGCTACCATCCTGCCTCCCAGCAATCCAGGGTGACTCCCAAAGCCGCCCTTGAGCCTCTGCAGGCACGCACGCATGCACGCAAAAAATAAAAATAATTTAAATTGTTTTTAAAAAAATAAAAGTTACAAAAAAAAATAAAATAAAAGTTACATGAAACTGAAACTACGAACTATGAACTATCTGATCTATCTAATATTGCATTGTTGCAAAACATTAAAATTTGGGGCAACTAATTCTCGTATTGTTTATAGTAGAAGGACAATCATGGACAAACTCCTACTTCTTGGCCTGAGATTGGACTTGAATTGCTGATCTTCCTCCTTCCATCCCAAAGTGCAGCGATTCCAAGTACTTGCTACAAAATCTGGCTGTGCTGTCCTCAACATCATGCACACATACACAAATCATATATATAAACGGGAGTTCCAAATACAAAAGGCAGGCGCAAAAACTGGACGCACCCCTGTGACCGCTCATGTGTGCTATGATGTGCACCATCTAACACAGGACAGACCATCACCTCTGAGGTTGGAGGCCTCTGGAGAAGACTGGGGTATGCGTCGGCAGGTCAGATGCGGGACCCCCACCCACAGCATAGGCAAGCACCATCCCATTAGCTGAAAGTCTGAAAACCACTAAAAAAATCAAAGGTGACCTAACTTTCTTCTGGAGCCCACCCACTCTCTCCTTCCTCTCTCCCTCCCATCTAGTTGGTTCTGCTTTCTGAAGGACACTGATAAATACACTGAACATTACACTCAAGCTTTAACGAGTCTACTTTGGGTCTAAAAGGATTAATTTAGTTTATAAAATCCTACACTGGATGGAATCTTCAAAATCTGCCAGCCAAATCCAAAATTAACTTTCCCCAAAACATTATATTCTTTTCCATGAGCTAAGTTAACATTACATAAACTTTCTATTTAGCACAAAGGAATCCCCTCATTCTAGGGAGACAGAAATAGCTGTTCACAGAAGAAATAGGAAGACATTGCCGCTCTCCCTTAAGTTCCTAATAAAGCTCCTTCAGTGGGTTTCTTTGCTTCAAAAATCAACCAAAACATACAAAATCTGACATCTTTTATGACACATTGGAGACTGGTGACAGCTGTGGTGATGCTGATTCTTAAAGAGAATTACTCATGACGACTCCTGATGTGGCAGGAAAGCCACGCCATTCCCCTACAGCGCGAAGGCAGGGTCAGATGCTGCTGTGGGAAGCGGATGAAGATGTGGGAAACCTGGACCACAGCTACCGACAGCTACGAGCTCCGTGGCTGAAGTCAACGTCTCACAATGGCAGTATCGTGTTTTAAAATAAACATGCTTGGTGTGATTAGAGGCGTACTTCAAGGTCTGGGAACAAGCACAGGACACGGCGAGGGAATGAGGAGTACATGCACACGTGTGCAGACAACATATACAGATGCACACACAGAAAAAAGTCGATAAAATCTCCTGAAAAGAGTTCAATGAACTGACACGTTTTACAGAGGTGTCCTCAAACCTTGTGGTCCCAGGAGTCTTTCCATAAATTCTTAAAATTTACTATGCCAAAAAAATTATGTTATTTATGATATTGACTACATTGGAAAACAAAGCAATTTAAAAACGACTCGACCTCCCCGAGGTGGGTATGGCAGCGAGAAGGAAGAAACTCATGACACGTGGCAACATCACCAAGCTTGGACCCTGTTCAAGGAGGGGCCATGGTTGGAACAGTCCAAACCTACAGCAAAAGTGACTAGCAAGCCTTCCCCTTGTCAGGTGATGAGCTGTGCTTTCTAAACTAAGCTGCAAGGCGCAGAGCAGTTAACACGGTGCACGAAACCACCTTTCACAGAGGAAGTGTGTGTCTGCGCTCTTGAGGCACAAAAAACCATACAGGTTTAGTAGATGCTGCGGATTAGAATGAAGTTTGCCCACATAATAGTGGGAATAGCTGGCAAACAACCCCCCTACTTATCAATAAACAAATTCATGTAAGTTGGGTAGAAAAGAAAACATCAGGAGGAACACCGAGTAATTGTTTTCTACCTTTATGTAAATTAGTTTATCCCTTCTTAAATGTCTTTATTACGCTTCTCTCATTCTTATGACTTAAACCAAACAAAGGCTGGAACCTCCAGTTGCTCTATTGGTAACTGCTCCTTGCACAGACATTTTTGTAATACAAACATGACCTCACAGCTTATTTTAGTCCACATGTCAGGCCACAACGGGCTGCTGGAGAGGAGAGCCGGAAGCAGGAAATGAGAAGGCTTAGTTAATCCCCAGATAATCAATCAGCGTATTCGTCCAAGGTGAGCTGAGCTGAGAAAGCACTGCCCCAAAGGGGGAGGGGAGCAAAGAGCCGGAGACTGGACTGGAAGCGTCTGAACACGGGTGATCTTAGTCCACATCCCCATGGAGTTCAAGCCATGACTCACAGTAATACGCTTCCTTCAAAACTTCTATTTATCAAAAACAAGATTTAGTCTGTTTATTAAACTATGAATATTTAGCTTCCAATAATTCTGAGAGCCTCGACACAGTGGCATCATCAGAATCAGCCAAGTGAAAAGGCTGGTGAACAGAGATTACCAGAAAACCACCCCCATCCGCATTTCTTCCTCTGTCTCAGCTCACAGGCAAAAGCAGTGGATCAGCTGTGCCAGGGGACAGTAAGGACAAGAAGCCCACGTCCTTTGGAAACGCCAGTGAAAGCTCTGACTGAGATGTGGTAGTCTCTCCACACTTCTAGAATCTAGATAACTTACAGCAACAATGAAAATAACTGACTAAACAGCAGCTAATGCATTTCACAGTGTTTCTTTCAACTCATATAAGCAACGTTTAATGAGCATCTGCTAGCCTTAACGTGCTAGAGACTGAGAGGAAAGGGGGAGCAGAGATGTCTGCTCGCAGCTCAGAGCTCCTTAACCCTTAAGTGCCTGGAAACGAAGTGCAGGTCAGAAGGCAGCTTATCAAATAAAAGATCCCCGGAACCCACCTAAACCGCAGGACGCGGTGGCTCACATTTCATTCATACAGTGAAACGGAGTGAGGAGTCCGCGGCCAGCAGGCCCAGAGGAGCTAGGCAGAAACAAGACAGACAGGACAGGACAGGACAGGACAGGACAGGACAGCACAGGACAGGACAGGACAGGACAGGACAGGACAGCACAGGACAGGACAGGACAGCACAGGTCAGGACAGGACAGCACAGGACAGGACAGGACAGGACAGGACAGGACAGCACAGGTCAGGACAGGACAGCACAGGACAGGACAGGACAGGACAGGACAGGACAGCACAGGACAGCACAGCACAGGACAGGACAGGACAGCACAGGACAGCACAGCACAGGACAGCACAGGTCAGGACCAACATATGTCTGAAAGTGGTTCTTCACCCCCCCCCCGCACTGCCCCCGACACAGCCCCATCACCCCCCTTCCGCTGCACTGTCCCATCACCCTCCATCACCCCCTTCCCCTACACTGCCCCATCACCCCTTTCCCTTGCACTGCCCCCATCCCTTCACCCCTGCAAGGGCACCACTCACAGAAGCCAGAGCACCCAACCTGCCATTTAGTGACCATGACGCCCAGGGAGGAAAACACTACTTATTATCTTTGGATATTGTTTTCCTTGAAATTAGTGTTCTTCTCAAAATCTCCTGAAGGAAGGAGGGAGGGCAGGAAAAAGTAAATTGTGATTTGGCTGCTTCATAAATCTGCAAAGAAAGAGGTAAGTAACCCTAACAAAGCTGCGTACCCAGGATATCCAAACTAATGCTGGGGATACGCCACCAGGACGGGGGGGGGGCAGGGGGACAACTCAACTGGCAGTGCTTGAGCAGGGGCTTTGTAGAACAGTGTCATGATGCATTGCTGAAAGGTGGGGTACAGACCCGCAAAATGGCTCAGTGGGTAAAAGTGCTTCCCACGCAACCTGACAAAACCAATTCAATTCCCAGAAGTCTCACAGAGGAAACAGAATAGACCCCCTAAAACTACCATCTATCCTTCACATGAGCACGCACCAATATGTGCACACACCCGTATGAGCACACACCCGTATGAGCGCGCACCCGTATGAGCGCGCACCCGTATGAGCGCGCACCCGTATGAGCGCGCACCCGTATGAGCGCGCACCCGTATGAGCGCGCACACAAATGAAAAGTTTATAGGGCAGATGCACCTGCCAGGTCGAGTCCTCTCTGCTCACTCGGACATTCTCAGCTAAGGTCCAACTCTTCATCCAGCTTTCAAAAGTTCCCTCTCTCCCACCTGCTTTCCCTGTCTTTCCTTCCTTTCTTGATACCGTGATTCCGGTAAACATCGCGTATGAACCTGAAAAGAATGCATGTTTGCTGGGTACTCGACAACTAGCTCAAGAGTTTAAACAACTTCCTCAACAGGAAGTATTGTTCAATATTCTATTTCATGTTCTATTATCTACTTCTATGCTTAATTAACTTCAGGAGATATGTTGAAATCTTCAAAATCATCTGAATATTCATTGACAATAAATCAGAGTGAATTGCAGAATATGGATACGAAATAATAATGAATAGCAATGAAGGTTAGTCATGGTAACACACAATACCATGGATGAGCTTCACAGCATGATGAACTATGAAACCAATCCAAACACATACAGCATAAAACCCCTTTGTAGATGAGATTCAAAAGTGAGTGGTAGCAAGTCTGGCAGGTCTGACAATAATGAAATAGTCAAAATAAAGACCAATAAAAGAACCAATGGCTAGGATAGGATGCAATGAAACCAACAATGAGGAAACAACATGCAAGCAGAGAAATGCTGCGCTGAAGAACTGGATCCTTGCATGACCCTGAGTCATGAAAATAGGAACCAATGCAAGTGCTCAATGCCAGACAGCAAAGCAAACAGGAAGCAGAAGCAATCCAGGATGACTCCCAAAGTCACCCTTGGTGCTCCACAGGGACACACTGCCCTCTGATGCGCGCGCACGCACACGCACGCGCGCGAACACACACGCACACACACGCACACACACACACACACACACACACAAAATGAAGTTTTAAAATATTGTTCAAAAGATTCTGAACAGGGGGCTGGAGAGGTGGCTCAGGGGTTAAGCCTCTACCTTGCAGGCAGAAGGTCCTGAGTTCGGATCCTAGACCCCACGTATAGACGCCGGGCGGAAGCGGGGGCGGCCTGCGTTTCTGGTCCTGGTAGGGCGGAGCCTGTGAATCCTGGGGCAGAGTAAAAGAGGAGGTGGAGGCGTCCATGGTGGTTCCCGAATTCGTCTGTGGTTCTACACACGCACACACATACATACACACGCACACACATGCATACATGCACAATTGAATAAATAATAAATTAAAAAAATTCAAAAGATTCTGAACACTGAGGAGACATGCACAGGCTCTAGAGACGAGCAGCAATAATGAATCGATGTTAATTTTTAGGTCTAATCATGTTTATGTTGACATCGTTAGGCACAGATGTCAACTTGACAGTTGAGGGTTTGAGCTCTGGGCACATTTGTAGAGAATTAGTGGTTGAGTTAAGCCCAGAGCAAACCTGCAGGAGATTGTCTAGCTGATGGAGAAGGCTCAGTCCATGGTGGGTGGGATTAGGCCCTGGAATAAATCAGGGAAAGCTGGTTGAGAGAGTGGGCATCCTTCTGTTCACTTGGCCAGACATGCTGGCCTGCCAAGTGAGGACTGTCCCTGTCTCAGCTGTTATGCTGAGATGGAGATGGTGTGGCCAGTTCCCTTGGCCCTGGTGTTGGTGCGCGCTCTCCCGTCAAGCTGACTAAGAGCTGTAACCAGACTGTCCCAAGGAAATAAACCCCTTGGTTCCCTTAAGCCGTCTGATGGTCATTTATCAGCAACCATGCAGGTTGACTGCAATATGGGGTGACCCCAACATACCTAAGCATCAAGAATGATGGGGCATCATTTAGAAACTTAACTTCAAATACTTGGGACAAAAAAAATCCTTTATACTGATCTTACAAACCATTATTATAGGACTGAGGTTGGATATGTAAAAAAAGATGGGGGTAATAAGTTCAAAAGCTAACTGCAAACATAAACACAGGCACTAATCACTAAAAAACACTGTAAGGATTGATGAAGGGAGAAGAAAAGACGGGAAGGAGGAAGAAAGGGAATGGGGATAATTATTCAAGATGCTTATAAAACGAGGAAAAATTCTTTTAAATTAACAATTACTTAATTGGAAAATAAAAGCATACATATTCAAAAAACTTTTCTGAAGATGATCACATTTAAAGCTGGCTAGAGAATGGCCTGAGGGAATGGCCATGGGATGGCAGAGGCGCTTGCCTAGCATGTGCAAAGCCCAGGCTCAAGCTCTGGAGCCCTTAGAAAAACAGAAAGGATATACAAGGTAAGTGATGTTGTGTAATTGTAACAGACAGATGCTTCCGTCGTGTAAAAATTTAGTTTATATTCACAATAGTGGGGAGACATGAACTAACTTATAAATTCTGTTGTGATTGAGAAGTCATACAAGAAAAAAAAAAAAAAGCTACATCCGTACTTCATCATTTTACAACAAAGTGATTCTAAATTGTAAGTCAAAAACTGAAATGCAAAAAGTAAGAGCACAATGCACAAACAGAAATGAAACACTGAGAAGATACTACTCAAGCTGGCAAGCATCCAAACTGATAATACTCAGCAGAAACAGATTCCTGGCATTTTACACAGAAATAAAAACTGGCACCGCAACCTCATGGAGCACAACAGAGCAGTATCTACTGCAATAACCATTACATTAGCATTTCCCTACGTTCACTCCCTACAGCTTATTCTAAAAATTTTGTCCATACAGAAAATAATACAGGTAAGTACTTCAGAAATCCAATATTCACAAAAATCCAAGGTTATCCCAATCTACATATCCCAGAAACAAGAGACCCTGTATCAAAAAGGGGGAGGGGGGATAAGCAGTCCAGTATCTATTAACAGAAAGATTAAAAATGTCTGTACAACTATATAATGGAAAATCATGCATGTATTTATTTCTGAAGGGGACAGGTTAAGCAGGATATTAATGGAAGACTAATTGAACATGTCTATACATCTATATAATGGAAAATCATGCATAATTTATTTCTGAAGGGGAGACGTGAAACAGGACATTGCTGCTTTAAGTGGCAGGAAATCCACAGCATGCGTCATTATGGCACAACACGGAAAAGGACCAATGCCACTCACCAGTGACAATACTGACAGTCTGGTGAACAGTCTTTTACACTTCCAGGGCTGGGATATGGCTTCAGTCAGTAAAGTGCTTTCTGTGCTAGCATGAGCCTGAGTTTGGATTCCCAGAAGCCACGTAAAACCTTAGACATGGTGTCTTGTGCCTACAACCCCAGGAGATTATAGACTGAGCTGAGATTAGAGATCGCAGCTAGAGAGACAGAGAGCCAACCTAGGGTGAGTGAGGAATCCAGGTTCAGTCACAAACTCTGCTTCAAAAAACCAAGTGGGAAGTAACAGAGGAAGACATTCAATGTCAACCTCTGACCTTCATATGTGCATGGGCCTACCCCCCCCACCCTAAAAAATACAGCGTGCTCAGCTGCCTGTGAAAGAGTGTCACGCATTCCTGAACTCCCACCCATGTCACATCATCTTTCCCAGGTGACGTCACCTCTACAATGCTCCGGCTGTAAAAATGAAGAGGCTTGTAGCCTTTAATGTGAGCACTGAAGGGTCTCTTACAAAGTATGAGACACTTCAGTCCAAGCCTCCTACAAAACAAGCCATGAAATAAAAACTGTCAAGTCTATGCACACTTTATTGAATTCTATGCCACCGTACACGCACACACACATGCACGCGCGCACGCACACACGGCACTGGCTGAGGAAGAGTTTAATAAGGCAAAATTGAAACCTCCTGAAAGCAAGCGGTGAGCACTATTTTGAGTCTTAGCACTTTCTCCTGTCTTTGCTATTTGCACAAATTCCTCTTTGACTGCAGATGATGTCGTTCCCAAGAAGACTGTGAGCAGCAAACCGCTGACAAGTACTTATTAGCATTTCTGTGGCTGCACAGCACACACTGGGCTGTAAATCACACCACCATACGCAACAACAAAGGGCATTACAAACGTACTAGACTAACTGCTGAATATACGATCTAATAATCAATTGTAACATAACTTTCTATCTTTAAGCCTCAAGGCAGGCAACACGGACACTCAGCGCCATCCACAGGACGCCGACATTTGCTTGCAACGCCTCCGAACACAACCAGCCGGAGCATCTATCTTCAGATTAAACAAGCAGAACCCAGCAGTAGAGCTGCTGGAAGCCATCACATGCTTTAAACAGATTTCCCAACTTCCAAACATCAAGGAGAGCTCTTTCCTAGAACCTCTCACCAAGTGGTTTGGCCTTTTAACAAAGAGCTGCCCAAGTTGAAAGAACATTCCGGCGACAGGACATGCAGCAAAGCCCAATTCAAAGCTAGAGACATCTGCCCCTTGTGTTACAATACAAAACAGCAAAGGATCTTGTAGATGAAAAATACTGAATGCATGTAAAGGGGGGCCCATGTCAAGGCCACTAACAAAGTCAAGTCCCGGTCCCTAAAAAGCCCCATATTATTTTTTTTTTTTTTTGGGGGGGACAACTGTCCTACATTTTGGGAGTACTCCTACCCAGAAGAGCTATTAATTTCCTAGTTCTTGCGAACAAAGAAACCTTTTTTGAAGTCCTTGGAATCCCAAAGTCAAAGCATCACCGAGCACAAAACTATGCTGCTCGGTCTTTCTGTATCTGTTGTTTACAGTTTAACAGGATTAGCACAAGGTTGCTGTGCTACAACACACAAAGCTGTACAAACACACATCCGCTACGATAATCAAACAATGGTCTTAGGACAAGGACTGAGATCATTTCCCTATTGATTGCTCTATGGCCACAGAAGCTTTTTCAAAAGAAAACATTAACAGCTGTTCATGGCAATTAACACATAATATGACCACGGCTTACACACAGGAAAGAACCGTAGGAAGTCACTTTCTAGCTCCACAAGCAGAGTTCCATCAGACAGGCTAACCAGCTCAGAACGAAGGAGCTGGTGGACATAAAATGGAAGTGTCAAGAAAACACGGCCTGAACATGGAAAGAGGAGACGGTGTGCTCACCTGAGTCCAGGGCGTCTGCGCTGCCTTTCAACAGGGACCAGAGCAGAGTTCCTAACGTTCGCTGAGGTTTTGTGTGTGTCATTCAGACTGAACATTTGGAGGGTCCCAGTTTAAGAACTACACAGCATGAGCCACCCCAGGAAAATCCAAAACCCACGAAGGTGCAACAGTGTACGTTTTTTCCTAGTTCTTCCTGTGGCCTAAAACATCTTGCCACTAGCAGACATGTAACTCGAAGGAGTGAATGGATAACTGTATGAGCGAACATCGAAACAAAAACGCGGTGTAATTCCCCCTCGGGAGCAATGTACCATGCTGCTCTGCTCAAAAGGGCAACTTCTACTCACAATCTTGAAATCTGTCCTACGTCCCCAACCAGTGACTCACAGGACTGATCCTCCCATATTCTAAAGGTGGCTCTTTACCCACTTTCCATTTCAACAGCAGAAGCAAAGTAAACGCCTCGGTGGGACTCTCTCATTGTGAACCCCAAATCCCCTAAGCAAGTCATGCTAAGAATAAATCACCCCCGGCAATTCATTATCATGTTAGCGACAAAAAGCCAATTTTTAACTTTAGTAACTCCTATAAATCATAATTTCAAAATGAAAATATTCCATTGTAGGTTTTCGACTTGTATGCATACACAGAAGTCTCTGTAGAATATAGCACATTGTGCCCATTCCTGTGCGCATCATGGGAAATGGTGAAAAAGTAAAAGAAACTTCTTATCTTTCAAAAACAGAATTCCATGATGGGCCTTCTTGGCCCCCTGTTCCAAACAGAATACAAAGGGACCTATTTTTATTTAGTTTAGTGATTATACTTTCAAGTATGATATCTTTTTGTATTTTCTTCTTTTAGAGTTACTTATTTTCCAGGTGTTTCTGGGGGTGTGATGAAGCCACAGTACGTGTGTGGAGAACAATCTGTGGAACAGACGTCTTCTCCTACTACGTGGGATCGGCTTTGGTGGCCAGTGCCTTTAACGCACTGAGTTAGCCTGTCAAGTGCAGGCAGTGTTGATACACTTCTGTATTACACAGAAACAACAACAAATTCAATGATGAAACTTAAAGAAAACGAACATTCAAATAACCAAATTTTCATGAATACATAAAAGTTATATTAAAATCTCGCCAATATGAAAGCTTTTTACATACTAAAACTTCACTTAAACCAATGCAACTAGGCATGGTGACCGCACCTGCACTTGCAGGACTGGAGGAGAAGCAGGATTCAAGGCCAAGCTCAGATGCTGCAGGAGTGGAGGTCAGTCTAGTCACGAGACTCCCTGCTTCAAACATCAAAACAAAACCCACAAGGACGAGAAGGACGTGGTGGCCACACCTGCAAAGCCAGACAGGAGACAGGCGGGAGTCACGGGCGGCAGCATAGTAAACCAGAGGCTGGCCTGGGTTATAGAAAACACTTTCCAAAAGTAAAAACAGAGAAAAAAATTTAAATCATGGGCTTTTTAAAAACCTAACCAGAGTTAACCTGTACGTTTCCTAAAGAAGGAGGGAATAGGAACATTCGTAACCTGCAGCACTTGGCCAGATAAACGCTGCCAAACACTTTGACCACATGAAAGTGAACTCTCAGCCTTTCTGTGGCTGTCAACAAAACAAACTTCTACAGTGAGCACGAGGAAAACCAACCTATCTGCATACATCACGCTATCCCTTTCTTTCATAAAAAGATTATATTCATGAAACAGACCACAGCAAAGCAATCAAAATGATTTCATTTAAAAAAGGGGGGAATACAGTGATGATTTCAACTAGGTGTACCTAGAGAAGCTAGTATTTCTAAAGGCTAATTGTAATAAAACTAGATTAAAGATATTTAACTTAAAAATAACCAAATCAAACAATAAACGAAAACTGTTCTTTTCTTCCACAAATACTCTGCCGCTACAAGCCCCTCCCATTCCAGCCCAACAGCCAGAGCGGCAGCTGCAGGGTCAATGCAACTAGTGATAACTGGCTCCTGACGTCAGATGGCCACACAAGTGCACACGCAAGTATAATAAAGTTTAAAACCCCGATTTCTGGGACTGGAGAGGTGGCTCAGGGGTTAAGCCTCTGTCTTACAGGTGGAAGGTCCTGAGTTCGGATCTTAGACCCCACGTATAGACGCTGGGCAGAAACAGGGGCGGCCTGCGTTTCTGGTCCTGATAGGGCGGAGCCTGTGAATCCCAGGGGACAGTAAACAAGGAGGAGATGGAGGTGGTCCATGGTGGTTCCCGAATTCGCCCGTGGTTCTACACACATACACACACACATACATACATACACACACGCACAATTGAATAAACAATAAAAACATTAAAACCCCAATTTGTATTAATGTTCATGTTTTCGAGGTGTCAGAGCGCTTCTGCTACTACTTTCTTGGTGAGACAGACTCGTTCCGCGGCCCAAGTACGCCTTAAACATTTGCAGTGCTCCTGCCTCAGCCTCCAGATGCTGCGATCACAGGTGTGAAATCCCTCCCCGCACTTTTAGTCATATGAATTTTGCTTGTTTGGTATTTGAGATTTAAATTCTCTTCTTAGGCCTATGAGTTACAAATATTTTCTAGTATGAAAACTATAATTTTATGGCCAATGAAGTCTTTCAATGAAGCTCATTTTCTTCCAATTTATTCTTTTTTTTTTTAATTCAACTGCGCGCATGTGCGTGTGTATGTGAGCGCGCGCGCATGTGTGTGTCTGTGTGTGTGTGTGTGTGTCTGTGTATGTGTAGAACCACGGACGAATTCGGGAACCACCATGGACGCCTCCACCTCCTTCTGCCCCGGGATTCACAGGCTCTGCCCTACCAGGACCGGAAACGCAGGCCGCCCCCGCTTCCGCCTGGCGTCTATACGTGGGATCTGGGATCCGAACTCAGGACCTTCCGCCTGCAAGGCGGAGGCTTAACCCCTGAGCCACCTCTCCATCCCATCAATTTATTCTTTTATGGTATTTTCTATCCCCTCTTCAAGAACTCATTATTGCATCGAGGTTAAAGGGCTGTTTCCTGTGTTCTTTCAGAAGCCTGGCACTGTTTTTCATTTCTGATGCTCAATCACCACAGGACCTGACACCAGCTAGGTCAGCTGTACCCAGTCCTTGGTATTTTAAGATGGGGACTTTCAAGTTGGCCTCAGATTGTGACCTTTTTGCTTCAGCCAAAGTGAGATTACAGACTCGCACCTACCTACAAGATTTACCATTCTTTTAGCTCTTCCACTTAGATCAGTGACCTATCTCAAATTCCACTTATGTGCAGCCTGAGGCAGGGATGTGTTTTTCTTTTCTTCAAATGGCTATCCTGGTGCTCTAGTCTATCTTTTGAAACAACTTCCCTTTCCCTACTGAAAGTAACTTGATAATATGTAATAAATATGGATTAATTTAACTTTGCATCCACGAATTAGGAAGCAAGTTTTCTCCCCTGGTGCTGGGCTTTCTAAACAAGCACTCTGCCACTGGGCTCAGTCTTCCACACATAGAAAGTACATTTGTAGTCTGTGCGGCATTTTAATCTTACCGTGCAGAAAGTGTCATTTCCTACACAGTAATTCTCTATGCTTACATAAAATGCTTACACTGATCCAATGAATGTACCCAAGAGAATGATTTTCTACCTGAAGCACATAATTAATTACATTTTGTAAATACTTAACCTATATAGGCACACACGCCAGAACTGCTGTGGCACCAGTGAGTGCAAATGCACATGTTTATAAAATCTGGAATTTCAAACTATAACTATCAGATAATATTAAGTTAGATAAATGTATTTTAAAATAAATAGCTGTTTTCTCAAATATCCAAGCTACTCACCAATGCTGTTGCCCCTTTAGTTCAATATACAAATTTCTCTGAAAAATTGTTAATTTTAAGCTATACTTTTCTTTATCTTAACTTTAATTTACTTAATCGGGGACAGAGGAATATAGATACATCCCATGGCTCATGGGTAGAGGTCAGAGGACAATTTTCCCAAGTAGCCAGTTCTCTACTTCCACCAAATGGGCTTCCGGGTTGACAATGAGAACAGGCACTTTACGTGCTATTTTAAATTTTCCTTTCATGGATCCAGTGTATTTCAATAAGAAAAACTCAAACTTCTGCGGCACAGATGTGGCATGTCCAGTGATGCACTCTGGCATTGCTCTTACATAAATCTAAGCCTGACCTAGAAAACAGTTCGGAAAACATGAAAGTGTGCTTCCATCTGACACAGGCTTGTCCAGTGTGTGGGGGGCTCACTGGGATAGGACAGAAGCCAGTTACAGCAAACGAATAGAGCTGCTTCTTTACCTAGCTGTGCTGCAGTTGTAACCCCTCCTTTGGGTTTACGCTGGGACGGTGGCAGCCGCCACGGTCAGCAGGTTAAAACTTAGAACTGCACTTGTGCTCCTGTCCCGTCACGGGACAGACAGAAAGGCACCTCAATAAAACACAACATACTGGGTATATCCAGAGGACAACCCCCCTCCCCAGGACAGCACACCCAGAGGACAGTTCCCACAGAACGGTCTGCAGACAGTAAATGAAAACCAACACCGGGTGAAAGCACAGGAAATAAACCTGCTGTCCACACGCACAGGGCTCATCTCCCGCCAACCACCACTTGTCCTCTGACTCCACATACAACACATACAGCTACGTGCTAAGCTACACGGTGAAATCTAGTTTATGCACACATGTGCACGCGTACACACACACCAAACACAGAAACAGTCATTTAAAAATAATTAAAAAGAAAACCATTGAGGTTACACTCAATATGTTATTACAAGGAAAAAAGAAAGACCAGAGCGAGGACTCCACGGGTGGAGGCTCCCCAGGCAGGCCTGAAGACCTGGAAAGAAAGGATGGTCCTTTGAGCTCCACGTACACACCACGGCAGCTGTGGACTTTCTTGCTCTCATAAATAAAATAAAATGAATTAAATAAGGAAACATAAAAAATTAATGAAGAACAGAACTACCACCTTACAAAGAAAGCCACACAGAAACCTATGCACATGAGGTGCACACACAGAGAAACCTAGGCACATGATTTGCGCGCACGCATACACACAGAAACCTATACACATGATGTGCATGTACACACACACAGAAGCCTATGCACGCACAGAGAAATCTATGCACATGGTGCACACAAATAAGGGAAACAAAAGGATTAAAAACTACAAGTATGCTTATGAATACTAATGTAGTTACCTGAAAATAAGGCAGAAGGGAGAAAGTAAATCTTTCTTCTGCCCTTTCTACGAAACTGTACAGAATGAGTAGCAAACAGTGGATAATAAAGACCACTGACATGTAAAATTATACCAGCTGATAATGAAAATGAAGCAGATTCTTAGAACCCTGTAATTCCCAAAGGATCAAGTACATAAGCTAAAAACATACAAGTAAAATCTGGACTGGCGAGATGGCTCCATGGGGAAAGGCACCTGCACGGAGATGTCCTGACCTGATTCAATTCCTGAAACACACATAGCAGAAGGACAGAACTAAAGTCCTAAAGTTGTCCAATGACCTAAGCATATTCGCCACAGCACGCACCTTTCTGCTCTTTCTTCCCCTCCCCCTTGTCCTCAATCTCTCAAGTACTTTTAGAAATCACGAGACAGGAGTACAGAATCTACTCAGCACGCACTAGACCCTGGCTCATTCCAGTGTGGCATAAATGGGGCATGTCAGCAAACCTGAAGTCTCAGAACTCTGCAGAGAGAAGATCAGAAATTCAACTCTATCCTTCATTACACAGAGTGAGTTCGATGCCAGCCTAGGCCACACAAGGCAGTGTCCCCCAGAAAACAAATCAAGCATTCTGTGTCTCCTGAGAGTGCAGTAACCACGGATAATCCTGCCAAGAGAGATCGGATCCAAGTTTCAATGACATCTGCACCCAGCTACTAGCATGCAAGAAATGTGGAAGAGGGTGGCACAGCTTTAACTCCACTATACCAACAGTAAAATCCAGACGAAGAACAAGCAAAGAACAAGCAAAGCTCACCACATGACAGATGCAAAAGCCATCAGACGTCCAAGGACACTACAGAGTGTGGAAGACAAAGACTCACACAGATGTGGAAGACAAAGACACACAGATGTGGAAGACAAAGACTCTCCCAGATGTGGAAGACAAAGACTCTCCCAGATGTGGAAGACAAAGACTCACACAGATGTGGAAGACAAAGACTCTCCCAGATGTGGAAGACAAAGACTCTCCCAGATGTGGAAGACAAAGACACAGATGTGGAAGACAAAGACTCACAGATGTGGAAGACAAAGACTCTCCCAGATGTGGAAGACAAAGACACAGATGTGGAAGACAAAGACACACAGATGTGGAAGACAAAGACACAGATGTGGAAGACAAAGACACACAGATGTGGAAGACAATGACACAGATGTGGAAGACAAAGACACACAGATGTGGAAGACAAAGACACACAGATGTGGAAGACAAAGACACACAGATGTGGAAGACAAAGACACACAGATGTGGAAGACAAAGACTCACAGATGTGGAAGACAAAGACTCTCCCAGATGTGGAAGACAAAGACTCTCCCAGAAATGGGCACTGGAAAAGTCAGAGCACCAATTAATTTTGTGGGAAATAACGGACTGTCAGGGCAAGGGAACACAGAGCCAGCTGTTGAGGGTCCCACTTGACCCAGCAGACAGTTACATGTAACAATAATCCGTGCGTGACTGTTTCCATCTCTGCTACTACAAAGTGATTGTTTTTAAAAGAAAAGTACTTAAAAAGACATCACTAACCACAGAAGAACACTGGGAAAGGCATACTGTGCCCCAAGAAGCAGCCTCCTCCCCCCGCCCACAAAGGTGGGCTTCATGTCTGGACACAACTGCAGTCAGATGCCACAGGCTGAGAGCAGCACATAAAGCAGTCAGCACATGCCGTGGTTAAAAGGAAAAATACCTAGGCCAAAAGAACTAAATCAGAAAATGTGAGTAAGGAAAGAGAGGAACAAGAAGAGCAAACAACTGGAGGGGTCACGGAAAAGCTGCCCGGCATGTGACGAACAACGCTGCCCAGCCTGGACTGCTTGGAACGACATCATCGCATTAAGAACGCGGCCCTGAAAACCAAAATCTATGGACAAACTTGAAATATACAAGCAGAACTCAGCAGAACTTGCACTGTTTGTCGTCATGCGTGCAACACATGCACAGGCGGAAGCTGCCTGCACGAACCCTTTTCCCGTCTCTGGGTCTTGAACGCCTTGAGGACTCATCTTACAGCCGGCGCAGCTCGGGAAAAGGCCTTGACTGTCTGTGTGACACTGACCCTCAACCTATGAGTGATCAAAGCGACCACTGACCCCCAGGAGAGTCAAGCTCCTAACAACCGCCTCCTCAAAGTCAACGTGTACCTGGGTCTGTAAGCACCAGAATGAAAACAGCGAAGCAACGTCAGTGCAATGGAGCCAAAAAACAAGACGGTGAGATGGAAACTGACCTTTCATTTACTTTGTTCAAACAAAATCTTTACGGTAACCTCATCGTCAAGTAGAAACAGGGCCCCGCCTTTTCGTACTATCCTTTAACCATATTCACAGAGCCCCCAAAATGCATCCTCAGGATGAAGTTTAGGAAACCCCTAAACAAAAGCTAGACAATGTGTGCCAAGTTGCAAAAAACATTTATTCAAGATACTGCACCCAGGAATGAGCACACGGAGGGCAAGCTGTCCAGGGCTTTAAGAAACTCGGGGAAGCGTAGACTAGCTTCTAGGGATTGGTTACCCACTGGAGAATTCCAGTGGTCCTCTGAGCACAGCCTGCCGTCTATGCCTTTTGGGAACTTCCTGTCAGGTAAAAACAGGATAAAAGCAGCTGCAGGTTGAGCCAAAAAGACCAAGAAGACAAAGACAAACCAACATGATGACTTCAGAAGTTGACCAACATAAAACAGAAAAGAGGGGCTGGAACACAGCTCAGTGGTAGAGCGCAGCTCAACACCAAGGAGGAGGAAGAAGAGGCATCCACACGTGTCCGTCCTTGTACATGTACTCCAACCAGGCAGAGGGTGAGAAGGGGTGGGCACTAGACACCACAGACACATGCCAGAAAGGCTCAAACACGGCATTTTCTCTCAAGAGGTAGAATCCGTTTGTCCAGCTAAATTAAGCCACAAGACAAATTCTATGAAACATAAGCAAGCAGAAAGTCAGATATGTCCCAAGGATTGAGGGAAATGTCCCATCTCGGCTTGGTGTCTCCGTCGGGTGCTGCTGGAAAACGCAGATAAACAGGGGTTTAAGATTTCCAGAGGGAAACCTGACATTCTCCGACCTTAATGAATGCATGCCTGCCAATGCCCACAGCACAGCAGTGCCCGCAGCACCAGGTGTTTCAAAAACTCTCGTCCTCCAATTCCAGTTCCTGCACGTAAGGCAAGGAAGGACGCAACTTCCTGCTCTGGCGACTTCCTGTGGTGCTGCTGATTCACAGCTCTGCTTCCTTCTCAGACTAGTCTGCGCTTACCCAGAATGCCCTAGCAGGTTCTTTTCTAGAAAGAGCTGAAGAACTGCTAGGTAGAGTTGCCGAGCAATGCGTGTGCAAACCGTGCTCACTAGATGTGTGGATCTGTGCGTGAGCAATGTAGGCTGAAGGCCACTCGGCCCCTTCAGAGGTAGGAGCTGGGCAGGAGCTTCCCAAAAGTGGAAGTCACGGCCTGTTCCAGCGAGACTTGCAGGGCGCTGGGACAGATGTGGAGGCCTTACTGCCGGGCCATTCTCTGTCTCAACCCCGTCTCCACGAGGCACTGAGCTGGCCACTGGCCGGCAAGGTGTGTTTTTCTCAGTGAATAACTTCGCGGTGTGGGAGGCTTTTCTCTGATTAAACCATGAAAAGGTTTTTAATGTTTTCTTGCTGGCAGCAAGGAAAGCCTTGGCCCTCCTGAGGACGACTTTTTTCTTTTAAATCCCTTCTTTTGAGATTGCCTAGTGCCAAATACCACATAATGAGAAGACCTGAGAAATTATGATTTAACACACAATGGAAGCAAACAATTTATAGAGTAGGAAAAAATGTTGTAAACATCCTCTCCATAGTCACATTTTACAATACTCTCCAATCAAAATGGACAAAGAAAGACACAAAGATTGGGGACTGGAGCGACCGGTCAGGATTAACCGCTTGCAAGCGTAGTGATGTGAGTTCAATCTCTGGAAGCCCGCACGGTGGAAGGAGACATACCTTAAAGAAATACCCTCTGACCTTCATGGGTCACCACCCACAGGTGCGCCACGAATGCTCGCACGCATGTTCAGTCAACCTGCACCTCTCTGAGACCAACGAGCAAGCAAACAAATGAATAATAGAAAGAAAAAAAAAAGCACACAGATACCAATAAATCACAAGTTTTGTCTTTGGTTTTAGCTTTTGTTTTAAGAAACGATCTCACACAGCCCAGGCTGACCTCGAATTTGTCGTCACTCTGGACTTTCCTGCCTCCACCTTCCAAGTATTAATTCTACAGCCCTGTGCCAGGAACCCATGCCTATGCGGACTGGGAATGGCGCGCGATGCTTCGTGCGTTCTCTACCGACTAAACTACATTCCTAACACTGCGAATGGATTTTTGGATATAGATTGGCCTTGACCTCTCCCGTCTCCATCTCCCAAGTACAGGATTGCAGGAGGGTGGGCCACTGTGGCCCCATCACTTCACTCTTACAAGCTTGTCTTTAAAATTCTTCCTAATGACTTTCATCCTATGTACATTCCAAGCAAATTGCAAGCTCCTGTCAGTTCCAAGCTTATGAATTACTTATTTGTCATCACGAGGAGCGTTCGGAAGGACAACAATGGGGTGCGCGCTCTCCTTCCAGCATTCTGCATGCCCGGCTAGCTGCTCTGGGGGTTCTTCTGGGTGAGTCTCCATGGGTTCGAGTCACCACATCTGAACCTTTAAAGTTCCCAGGGACTGAACTCAGGTCATCTGGCTTGCAGGGCAACACTACCTTGCTGAGCTCACAGGCCCTCCAGTCTTTTCAAAGTCATCTTTCCATATCTTGCCCTAGAACACCAAATAGAATCGTATTGGAAAACTCATGGTAGTTCATGAGGATGAATTATTCAACTTGCAAATTTAGTTCCAACTCATTAAACAAACATTTATATTAAAAAAACTGTTCGAAATGTTTATTGTTACAAACAACAAAAAATACAATCTCTTATCTAGTTCTCGTCTACTTTTGATGCCCTTAGACATCAGGAGTTTCTCTGTGTCCCTCCTGGGTCATTGATACTAGGGTGGTGTCTCTACTTCAGAAACTAGCGCAGCGGTGGCTGGTTTCACACAGGTCCAAACGCAGCACCAACTGCTTGCTGCCCGCATATCTGTACCATCCCCACTAACAGAACTGCACTACTGGAAGAGTCACGATCAAGGCCGAGGGCTCCAGTGCTGGCGGTTCTAATGAAAAGCCCACTTGTGTGACCTGCCTTTAGCTGCCCAGAGAACCAGGGACCTTAACCCACTAGACCAATGTTTGCACATAACAATTAAAACGAGCTGTAGGACTATCTGGCTTTAAGAGTTCCTAAACAGCCACTCTCCATATCCACACTTATTTCATGGTGAAACTAGCAACAGTTAAGTCCAAGGCAAGACTGAAGTCATTACTGGCTTACAGGCTGCAGGCTACAGCAGCCATGAGACATTCACGAGATCTTCAGAAGGAAATCGACGGAGCGAGGGAGGGAGGGAGGGAGGGAGGGAGGGAGATACATACACCATGTGGGTTTCCAGGGATGGAACTCTGGTGATGGGTTTGCAAGCAGGTGCCTCACCCACCAGCTATCTTACCTGCTCTTCACAGCACTGCACTAACAAATGAGAATAAGGAGTAAGCTGGGTGATTATTACCTGAACTTGACAGCTATGAAGCTATGTCCTAAAATATCACACAACTACACTTAATAATCTAACTACCAGTGCAGAACTGGAAAAAAAAGAAAAGAAAGAAATGAAAAAAGAAAAGAAAAAAGACAAGACAAAAGAAAAGAAACTCTTTCTCCAAAAATGGTCACTTCTAGCAAACTGAATCTGCCTTGCCGTGGTCCTGCGTGCTCCCGGCAAACTCCATGAACTCTATGTGTCATGTGCGACATCGGACAGAAAGGCCGTCAATTGGAAGACAATCTAGGCTGAGTGGCTACAGAGCAGGCAGTCACATTCCTGAGGACGGAACCAAGGCTATTATTGCACTTACAACCTGGCCACGAGAAAACCCCGTGCAATTATCTTTTGCTTTTGAGATGGGGACTTGTTGTACTGCACACACTGGCCTCCGACTCATGGGCTTCGGGCACAGCACACTGAGCTGAACGCTTGTAACAATGCGGCTGGCAAGTGCAGAGCACATGCCACATAGCGTGGCTCATGAAGGAAACCCACAAACTTGGAAACACTAAAATCGGAAGGAGATAAAGTCTGTCAATAAGCAGTAACATTTCTTAAGAAAGGAGTTTGAAAATGATGGCACGTATTACAACCCAGCTGCTTAGGATAGCAGATCTCCCTGTCTACCCAGATAGCAAACATTTTGTCTAGAAAAACTGCTGGATTATCCCCCACATCGCCACCATTTGCTAAATACTAGAATTACTAGAATGAACACAAAGTCATACTTCCCATTAAAAGCAGATAAAGAATCTTTAGCTGCTATAAATATTGTTAGCAGAACGTTAAAAAATAGGATGTGAATTTTATTAATTTTATTTTGCAAACTTAGTTTCACATTAAGAAAGAAAAAACAAGTTGAAGAGACACACTAAATGCTGGTAATAATGAGAGGCACAATTAAAATAATCGGCAAGGACTGCTGACGAGAAGGTGCCCTGGCAAGTAGCACTTACCTGGCTTGCAGGAGAATACAGGGAAGAGGCTGAGGTGGAGAAGGGGTAAAAGCAACCCTCTCTCAACGCACAGCACCAGTGCAGTCAGCTCTCCTCTGCAAAATGGTAGCAACACACGTGCCCCACAGACACCGTGGGGGTGTGCATATAGCTTCAGTTTCAGGGACAAAAAAATGATCCACCTACAGAACATCTCCAATCAAAATCTGGCACGGCACACTGGCATTTGCCCCCCTTAGAGAAAACCACAGAGGGGCTAAGGACACGGCTCGGTGGTTCAGCGCTTGCCCACAAAGTCCTGGGGTTCGCTTCTCTGCGCCGTAAGCGAGAAATCCAGTTTGAGTAAGAAAGTACTTCAGAGATGGATGTGACATGTCTGGAAAGACAGCGACAATGAACACGTGGCAGTGCTCACGTAACCCCCGTGACCGGAGAGAAACACCCACCGATACCCCTAAAGACCAAGAGCGCCACTGAAGCAGGCAGATGCCCGGGCATGCAAGCCAGAGTCTCCTCCCACTGCTTCTATCACCAGTTAGAACCGCAACTCGTGCCGGTGCTCACTTTTAACCTGGCGTGAATTTTCAAGGAAAATTGTTTAAATTTCACTATAAATTTAAATTTATTTTTAACTTAAAGCACGCATTTAACCAAGTCTGAAATTATAACCCAAACAAGAAGCCAATAGACTAGAGAAATGAGTAAGGATAAAAATGTGTTAAAACTGCAGTAGCAGCACTAAACAGAAGGAATTTACTGTGCCGCATAGCGGCGAGTATCCTGTAGTCAGCTCCAGGATAAGGGCTGGAGCTCAGGCCTCTCACATACTAAGGAGACAATATTTGAAGTCAAGTATAGCTACAATATTTCGGGGGGGCTGCATGGGTGCACTGCACAGATGTGGGAGTAGAGGTCCTGTACTTGATGGAAGGTTTCTTTCATCTATCACTCTCCACTTAAGTTTTTGGATGAACATTTCACTTGATTTTTGCTGCAATGATCAATCTTGACTTTCCTAGCCATCTTCTAAAAGAATTTGTCCCATTACGGGAAATGGGCTCAGTGGCCCCACCTCTCAGCCGCCTTCCCTAGGATAGTGGAAGGCGTGCTATGCCCTCCTCCTCCTCCCTGGTGAAGCACTGGAGGTGCAGGAGCCCCAGTGCTTCAAAGCAGGCTGAAGCCAGATACGTGAACCCTAAATTACAGTGACAAAAGGGCCATGTATTCCCTGAGGTCTCCAAAACCAGCTCACCCGAGACAAAGTGCTTCACCCAAGGACAAGTGCCCGTGTCCTCCACTTCAACCTAAAAGCAATCAATGTTCACAATCAGTGTAGCAGCAGAAACTCAAAAAAACACTCTAAAAACACAGCAAAACAGAAGAGCCTCGCTAGAGGGAGCCAGAGACAAACCTCACTCACGGATAAAAGCCCTTGCTGAAGCCTGAGGACCTGAGTTCAATCTCTGGAACCCACCCGAAGAGCTGGATGCAATCGGTGGGCACATATGCAATCCCCACAACCCCAGGTGGGTGAGGCAGGAAGGGGAATCCCCTGGAAGCTCAGGAACCAGTTAGCTTAGAGAATGCTGTACAGCAGCAGAAACATGACGACCCCATGTCCAAAACAAGGTGGGGGCCCGTGGAGATGACTCAGTGGGTAAAGCATATTCTATTCAAGTCCAACCACTTTAATTTGAATTCCCCCAGAACTCATTGTTTGTGCCTTTAGTTGATGTTAATGCTTGTAAAAGTCGGGCACCTTACGGAGGCGGAGCCTTGCTGGAGAAGGAGCATCGCAGGGAGGCCCTGAGGTGAGGTAGCTACTCCTCCTCCTCCCTGGATGTGACCTGACGCTCCTACAGCATTTGCTACTTGTTGTAACTTTTCCCACCATCATGGACGATCTCCCCTGAACAGGAAGCACCTAGGAACCTGTGAAGCAGGAGCTGGAGCGCCGGGTGAAGTCTCACGTAGCGTCCAAGCTATGCAAACCCGGGGGCATGACTGAGAACAGGGCCAGCGCATGAGACCCGACCCAAGTTCACAGGCCGATCAAGCTGGTGTGCATCGAGGTACGGAGACCCCGTCCTCAAAGACACGGAAGGTGAAAACCAACACTGTGACTCCACACTAGCCATGGCACACACCCCTACGCCATAAGCTAGGCCGACATGAAGGACTCCCCAAAGCTGACCTCCACATGCATAACGCTGCACGTACACACATCTACACTCACTCACTAGAGAAAAACATGTCTTCAAGAAGAGGCCGGGCTGGACAGAGGCCTTACCAATGAAGAGTCCCAAACCCCAGAATCTGTGTAACTGCCTGGTGCATGTGGGAGTCCTCCAAGAATTCCAGCCATTAAGAAAGCGACTAGGGATCCCCAGAGAAAGCCTGCTAGAAAGTCTCGCCCTGTCAGCACCTCTGGGTCAACTGAGAGACCAACTCTCAGGAAATAAAGAGGGCGAGTAGTCAGGCTGGTGTGCACATGCACTTGTAGCCCCACACGCGCACACACACCCCCAAAAACAATGAGAAGTGCTTTTTAAAAGAGGCAGGTAGAAAGGCGGCGCATAAAGGCCGGCGAGGCCCACACTCCCAGTCCTCCATGTCGGCGGCATCCAGGAGCTCGCTGCTCCACGGGGACGCGTGAAACAAGCCACAAGGTGGTACTGCCAGCAGCACGGGCTGCCCCATCAATCCCGCGCTTCAAACTCCACGTTTCCACTCAACTTTCACTGTGTCCCAAGCGCCCTCCCAGCATGGCGAGACGCGAACGCGCTTGGATCACAAGCACCTCTGGGGGCCTCGTCACTATGCACACGGTTCCTGTGACAAAGGACCTTGTACAACTGGGACTTCACACAGCTGCCGCAGGTGGTTCCTCCTGCCTGCACCCAACGTTACAGGACCCTGGGCAAGGGTGGCAGCACAGAGTACTCGGCCAGCTGGCAGAAGGAGGCATCAGTTAGCAACGTCACAGCTAAAATCCATTTTGTGGGGAAACGCTCTCTATGATTCATTCAAACACCCCAAAACTAGCGACACAGGCAAACACAAAAGAAAAGCGAAGTGTAATAAAACAGCCTCGCGCTACGGAGCAGGAAAGTGTACGGTGCAGAGTGTACAATGTACGATGAGTTCTACAGGCTCGTGTGGATACCAACACTTCGGAAAACATTAAACTTAGGCTACAACTCTAGCTAGGAATATTCTCTTTTCACACACCTGCCCCTTTTCTTAAAATGGAAAAACACCCAAATCTCTGCCTTTGAAAAAATATGGGGTAATACTGGCCACACTTTCTCTGGGCTATTAAATGATAAGTTTTATATAATTCCACACAGCCACATTCATTGTTTGCTCTTAAAAAAAAAAAAAAAAAAAAAAAGTCAGGCTGGAAAGATTATTCAGTAAGAAGAGACACTTCCTCCAAACCTGAAGACCTGAGCAGACCCCAGAGCCGAAAACTTCTCAACGTTGTCCAGACCTCCACATGAACACCATAAAGCATTTATAACCCCCATAAAATAAGGTTTCAATTTTACTTATTTTTAAAGAAAATCTATTTGTTTTTAAATAAGGGAAATAAATAAACTATTAATATAACCACTTGGAGCCAGAACTCTTTTTAAGTACTATAAACAAAAGCATTACTCGTCAAGAAGACAGACTATGAAGCGGGCGAAGCTGAAGAGATGGCTCAGGGATTAAGACATTGTCCTGGTGGGCGGAGCCTGGGAAATCCCAGGGCAAAGCAAAAAAGGAGGAAGAAGCAATTCAGGATGGTTTCCAAGTCACCTTTGGGCCTCCACAGGGACACACAATGCCCTCTGACACACGCACATGTACAAATAAACGAATGAATGCATGAAGCAGCCAAGTCAGCATGTGTGAGGGAATCTGGCTGATGAAATCTTGTGGTGCAGAGGAAGCAGCTAACTTTCATAATAAAGAGAATCTTAAATTCTCAACAAATTCCCATTTTGGATCATATAATTTGGAACTTCGTTACAATACAAAATTCCAAATTTTCATTTTGAATAAGCTTATTACTCGACTGACTGAGGAATACTGCCACAACTACTAAAGCTACTTAAAAACCAACACGACAGCATGTCAATGACACATTTTGCCAGATAGTGGCCAAGTCACTTTATGGCAAGACAAGTTTACACTACCGAAGGGTTTCTCAGCAGTAACGACGACAATGAAGACAGCAAGAAAAACTGAGGCGTCCCAAGAGGTCAAGTGGTCTGTGCAGACTTAGGCCAAAGCAATCAACAACGCATCTATTGCCTAACTGGCTATTTCATTTCAAAAAGCATCAACGCTCATCACAGTTAACGCTGGCATGTAGGGATGCATCAATTTTGTAATTTAGGTTGAAATTAATTTCTTAATTGCCTTTCACAGTTATATCACAGATATAAGTATATGGATTAAATATGTTGAGAAAGGCTGAAAATTAATGCGAGAGCAACAAAAGCAATTTTGGGGGGTGGAGTGTCATAGTTAAGCACAGGTATCTGTTGAGGGTTTGAGCGCTGGGCACAGTTGTGGAGAGTTGATGGTTGAGTTAAGCCCAGAGCAAACCTGCAGGAGATTGTCTAGCTGATGGGGAAGGTCCAGCCCATGGTGGGTGGGACTAGGCCCTGGATAAATCACGGAGAGCTGGTTGAGAGAGTCGGCATCCTTCTGTTCACTTGGCCAGACATGCTGGCCTATCAAGTGAGGACCATCCCTCTCTCAGCCATTATGCTGAGATGGTGTGGCCAGTTCCCTCAGCCCTGGTGTTGGTGTGTGCTCTCCCTTCAAGCTGGACTGAGAACTGTAACCAAACTGTCCTAAGGAAATAAACCCCTTGGTTCCCTTAAGCCGTTTGATGGTCATTTATCAGCAACCATGCAGGCAACTGCAACAGGGGGCAAGAGTGGGGAACCCAGATCCTTGACCACATTAGTCAAGTGAGCTGCAACCCCAGGTCTCATAAAAGTTTCTCATCTCTGAGAAGCTTAATCTCTAATAAGGCTTGTTCTTGAGTGTTTTCCCCAAAGGACAAGATCAGATGTGCTCTTACTTCAGCCAGCCAGGAGGCGGCCAGTATATGTCTCCTGACAGCTACAGCCCAAGGGATTCTGGAGCAGCTTCTCGAAGGAGTCCAGATCCCTGGGACGACTTCAGAATTGCAGAATGTAATTCCCAAGTCAAGAAACTGAGACTAAGAGGAAAAAAAGGTTGTGTGATCACGCATGGCTGAAACTAGCCTTGTGACTTCAAGAGTCTGATGTGTGGCTCCTTAACTATCTCCACGATCCCTAAGAAGAGCAGATGCACAGATCTTTGCTCCTTCTTTTTCTGTTACACGTCTGAAATTATTTTAAGCAAAAACTACAAACAAAACTCAAAAGAACAGAGAGAAAGCTGAGACAGAAGACAGAAGAAGGACCTTTACGGTTATTAATATTAATGAATAATGTTTATGCTTTTAAACATAAATTTCCATTTTTCAAAACATAAAGAAGTTGAGGATATAGCTCATATGACAGAAAACTGCCTGGCATAACCAAAGTCCTTAGTTTGCTCCTTCACACTATGTTTAGGCGTGGTGAACACCTGTGGAGACAGACCAAGGAAAACCAAAAAGGCTCAAAGTTATCTTGACTACACATTCAAGGCTAGCCTGGCCTACAACAGACTCAATCTGCAAAACCTAACTAATTAATTAAAAATAAATAAAGTCTTTTTTTTTTTTTTTGGAAATCCACCTGTTTAGGAGAGTCATCTTAAAATATTTTGGTATATATTATATTGTTTGTATTATGTATTAATATTTTATAACATTTATTGTAAGTTCTCAGGATAACTTACAAGTGAAAGAAAGAAAAGCTAAGGTTGACACTCATCAATGAGCAGATTGTACAGTAATTATGTATTTCTTTCATATCTTCAGAACCCCCACTGATGAATTACCTGAGCTCTAGCAGGCGCCCAGGAACATGGCAGTAGAGGCCCCATGCTACAAAGACATGCGAGTACTACAAGTTCTTGGGAAAGAAGAGGAATGTAATTGGTAACAAGGGATGAAAAAGACATAAATTTATTGCATTCATGTATGAAACTACCCAGAATTAAAATTTAGTATTTGGGATATTCCAGAGACTAAAACTTCAACTCGAATCTCTTCTTTTGCTAATATTTTGGTTACTTGCGTTATAATCACATAACCGACTGTGTCTACAATAAGACAATTACTCTCTTTTGGGGGAAGTTTGATACAGGTTCTCTTGTATCACAGGTTAGCTCTGGGCGCTTCCTATGTAGCTGGCGACTATAATCTGGAAATCTTAATCCCTCACTCTGAGTGACGGCACTATGGATGGGTGCTGTCAAGTCTGGCCACCTTAAGAATTTCAACAGAGGAGGCTGGAGAGGTGGCTCAGGGGTTAAAAGCCTCTGCCTTGCAGGCGGAAGGTCCTGAGTTCGGATCCTAGACCCCACGTATAGATGCCAGGCGGAAGCGGGGGCGACCTGAGTTTCTGGTCCTGGTAGGGCGGAGCCTGTGAGTCCTGGGGCAGAGTAAACAAGGAGGAGGTGGAGGTTCCCGAATTCGCCCATGGTTCTACACACACACACACACACACACACACACACACACACACACACAATTGAATAAATAAAAAAAATTTTTTTAAAGAATTTCAACAGAGGAGGAATTGGGATGTCTTGACAGAAGGAAGAGTATTGAAATCACAGACATCCAGAGATTTATCTGGTACGCACAGCATGTTTCTTAAAAGTGGACTGTTGACTTGAGAAGGAGCGCCCACAGGAAAAGCGGCCCTCCATGCACTGCCGAGGCAGGAAGAAAGATACGGAGCACTAGGGGGGCACGAGAGGAAATGGAGGAGCCTCTCACCTTGTCATCTGGTGGCCTTTCCTGCTGACACAGAGAAAAGAAACCCCAACAAAACTAAAGGCCAAAACTGTTGACAGAAATAATAAAATGTGTTTCTGAGAGGAAATTCATTATGATAGAAAGGCAGCTCAGAAGTTTTTACTTAATTTTTCAACTTTAATGTTGATGCTTTTCTCAATCTTTAAACCTTGTATATGACATTAATTAAAGGAACATGAAAAGCCATGGGAACACAGCCGGTCACCGTAAGACCGACGCCAAAGCCCGAGCACCCCAAGTCTCAGGTGTTTGCCGCTGTTCTCCTGGTGGCACCTTCGAAACCCAAAATGAACCCCCGCCGCCACGCAGCGCAAACCCCTGTGCTATGACTAGGTTAAGGACCTGCGTCCCCAAGCGGCTGGCGGCTGTGTTCAGCCACGTCTGTCACTCTGATGCTGTGATGTGCCTCAGACGGGGAGTTGCGGAAAGTAAGACGGTAAGAGTAATCCAACATGCCTGTGTGGATTTATTTTTGATTGCATAATATGAAAATGCCCCACAAAGGCAGAGCAGAGGACTGCGAGTGCTTATAAGCAGCACACCACCGCTCAAAGAGAGCTCAGGAGGGAGGAGGGGCTGAGTCCAACACCGACCTCTGGTATCAAAAGGCTACTTGAATCGTGTAGCTCTGGGAGTACGGGTGGGCTTGTCAAGGAAAACACAACCTGAGCCCCTCTGGGAGAGAGCGTGAGATAGGAAGAGTGAGAGATGGAGCTCTTTCCACTGGCTACCCCACGAAAAGATTAACTTGTCTCATCTTTCAGCCACTCAGAAACAGGAGGGTATTTTATATCTACTTCTGTCAGCCAGAGCCACCAAACTGTTCTCCTCATGGGCATCCTGGTGGTCTTCTCACAACTCCCAGACTTGCTGGGCACACAGCCTACACTGCCCATGGGCAGGCTGGCATATACACTTGGAGGCTCCTCCACTCTGCCTATCCACATCATGTTGAAACGTAACATCTCCAGCTCGACTCTACCCACCTTTACGAAACTTCCCCAGCGCTACTGTACGCTCTGAAAACTCTACTCTTCCGGGCGGCATTAGTCTTGTACCTGCAGCTTGAACAAGTCATCTGATACATACGGTAGCTGGTACCATCTATATGGGTAAAACAGGTATCTCTTCTCACTTGCTGTTTCTTAACCAGTACATACCTAAATTCCACTGTTAGCGTACTCTTCTTTAGTGACTAACGGTCTTAGGTGTACATTTCAGAACAACTTTTCTTCTAGAAAAGATACCGTTAAGTCTTCCCACAAAGAGAGAAAGGAAAATTAGTGTACACGTAGTTTTCACAACAGGAAAACTCCAGTACACAGAGCAACCCTGTGGAGCACTATCGCCTGGAGGGCCGTGCATTCGAGGGGCAGTGAGTCGCGTGCCCAAGCCAAGTGGATTCTGGCGACCCTGCTGGCAGCTCGGCTACCCCGGCCCGCTCACTGTCTTCATCCTGCACTGTAGCAAAGTCTCACTTCTCAATATGCTCCTAGAGCCCCTGAAGAGGACAAGAGCCAATAGTCTACAGACTTGTAGACCTTGCACCTCAGTAAGTCTGGGGAAAAACACTTTCCACACCTGGGCTCAACTTACCCCTTTCCCCCCATTTCAGCTGCCAACAGCCATACGCCCTTGCTGATCGCCAGCTCCTGCTCCACGCGGCAGCCCAGCGCGCTCTCTGCTGGTGCCAAGACACCCTCCACCAAACCCCACTAGCTTCTGGAGCTGTCCTAGAGGGGTAAGGCAAGTCCCGTATTTTTTTTCCTCTGTGCATGTACTTGTTACTCTTTTAAAACACATTATCATACAGCACATTTTTAAAGGGGCTCTGGGGAGGGAGATAATATACCTATTTTATACCCTATGGATATAAAATACTGATAGTTTTTAAAAACGGGATTCTCCTTACCCCTCCAGGCCCTCTCCCGGCTTCAGAAAGATGCTGCGGCGGCTGTGATGCCACCGGCAGAGAGCATGCTGGGGGGTCACACAAAGCAGGAGTTGGAGATCTGCAACAGGCCTGGGAGTTGTGGACCTAAAAGAGAAAACAGCTTTAAGTTAAGGTGCCAATGCCCCCTCCCTCCCTGGTTATCAGGGGCACTCAGCACACAGCAGGAATTAGCCAGGATCCTTTAGCACATGGCCACCGGCATCGCGAGAATTTGTTCTGTGACTGGCATGACCTTTCTGCTTTAGTCAAAAAGCTCCCTTCTGATTTCAGGGGAGCGAGCGCCTGAGTCTCTGGCACTACGTATTTCATCTGGGTCCTATCACAGAGAGTATGGTGTGTGCCCCTCAAATAACCAAGTCAAGGTGTGACACAACCCAAGGGCGACTACCAGGGGCTTTGCTTAGAATAAAAGCAGACAACTCGGTAATGTCAGATAAACAGCAAAATGAACCACAAGGGACCAAGTGAGCTTGCAGAAGGGTTACGTGAGGCGCTAGGAACAAGAGATGTAGTTTACGGGAGAACAGCAAGGCGTTCAGGCGGGCACCGTGCCACTTGGAGGTCCTTGGTTCACTTTGTAAAGCTGAAAGTAAGGTAAGTAGACAGAAGTGTAGACACAGGTGAAGGGGCTTTCAGAGGAGCTTCGATTTTCTCAAAAGACCCTTAGGATCCAGCACAGCATCAAATTCAAGCATAACTTCCTCTACACGGAAAATCAGTTATGACTTTAAAAAACAGGAAACCTTGACAGCATCTCAACAGCAGAGAGAGATGACAGAGCCACTGCTGAGAGCCGCTCAGTCCTGTAGCAGGGCAGAAGCTTCCAATGATAACTCAAATCGGTTTCCCTTCAAATATTCAAATGTATATATAATGTCTGAAGACTGACCCAGATTTATATAGAAACGAATTTTAAAAACCCATAAAATCTAAATATTCATATGCTCTTAAAGATATTTAAAACTTCAAGAGGCAAACTTTAACATTGAACCACTATATCAGGATGACTTGTTACGTGTAATTCAACCGCCTCAGTGACTAGACGGTGGCATCTTGGAAGAAGTGATGACCCTGGGGACCCCCGTCCCTCGGACGCGCAGAGGACAGCGATTCCAAGTCAGATACAACTGTTCACTCCGGCGTACAATAGAAACTATATTTTTTCATCATAAGCAAAAAAATTAATTTTTAGTTCTCAATTATAAGGAACTCAAAAATTAACTAGAATTCAAATATAACATTCAAATCATCATCTATTCAAATTAAGTTTTAAATAAAAAGCCAGCAAAGCATCTCAATATTTTATCATTTTAATATAAAGTAGATCGTTATTATTAAAACATTTCAAGCATTAAGTCTTTTTAAAGTCAACCAATGTTCACATAAATAAATCAGAAAACACTAATAATATTTTAGTTTTTCTAATTCTGTTTCTGAGACTATTTTGATATTGATCCTCAATACAAAAATCCATATATATATATGTATATATACAAGTTGTAAATCTAGTTTGATCAAGACTTCACCAATATTCTTGCACTGCAATCATCACTGTCTCAAATTTTCTTAAGATTCTTGAGGGGGTGGATTAGAATATCTGGAGTTTTCTACATTGAAAAAAAATTCACAAACATAACAAGTTCAGTCAATTTTATAGGAAACTCATACCATTGAGCACAAAAACTACAGTGATTTCTAGGCATTCTGAACTATAATTAAATCGGAAGAAAATGGATTGCTGAACTTCACGGTAATTATACACTTCGGATCCCAGTGGTGTGCCCGCTCCCAGGGGTGTGCCCGCTCCCAGGGGTGTGCCCGCTCCCAGGGGTGTGCCCGCTCCCAGGGGTGTGCCCGCTCCCAGGGGTGTGCCCGCTCCCAGGGGTGTGCCCGCTCCCAGGGGTGTGCCCTCTCGGCAGGCGACGGTGCAGACAAGCTGCTGAGCTGCACACAGCTGCACGATGCTCTGAGATTACTTACTCTCAGAGTCTCATTCTCATTTCCAGAGGGTGATAGCGCTCTGTCCACTCCTATGCTTACATCCCCACCATCCAAAAAGATGCAATGACTAGAAGGGAAAACCGGCTGCCCCCCTGGCTGTGTCAGTCCAACCCCACGCAGAAGACTCTACTCCTACTTCGAGCCTCTTAAGGGAGTAAGATTAAGCATTTAAATCTTACATGTCCAAAGGACATCTCCTCCTTGCACTCCCTGGTAGCACGGAAGCAGCAAGAGTAAACCCCGCGCCCGACTACACGTCCTACAATGCTCGTACAAGCACATGTGGACTTTATTCTAAGTGAAGAATAAAAAAGGGAGTGTGGTCTGGAAAACTCTGGCACCAACTGGGCCAATATGTACCACTATTTCCTGCCTTAAAATTCACTTTATAAGATATACTACATGTATAAACAACTGATTTTTAAAGTACGCACATATAAATGTGTGCACTGATTTAAACGAGACTGAAGGAGAGTCAGTGTAAGAAGAATATAAGCGACCAGTGCACCCACTTCCGACAATCCCTCCATCCATCCCATGGTCTCTGCAAACCACCAGGGTTCACCCTCTGGAAACTGAAAACACGAATCACAGAGTCAGCACATAGGACAACCAGGAGAGCTGGGGTCAGGGGCGGGCTGTTGTGAGGGTCACCAGAGCCACCACGGCACAGGACACTTGCCTGCCAGGCGGCCATAGCTGGGATGTCCACAGACAGACCACAGTTCCCATACGGATGTTCCCACAGGGCAGGGCAGCACCCGTACAAGGCTATGCTACACCTCGCCATAAGCTCCCCGAGGAAATCAAGAGTTGTATTAAGTGCTTTAAAAGGAGTATTTGTATTATTTAAATACACGAAATACTTTATATTGTAGGCTACCCAAAGGTACATGACAAGATTTCGTGGACTTATTTAATGAACACATGGTTAGTTCATAGTTGATCCATGCCTGTTCTCAAACTCATCTATGAACTCCTCCTCTGAAAGGTTCAGTCAGCCAATATTCAGTATTTACCTTGAAATTACAGTCAAGCCATGTGCCATGCACGCAGCAGCCACCAATGAACAGAACGGATCCCCTCACAGAGCCGCCTCCCAATACTGACTGAACAATAACAAGACCCTTCTCGTTCTGGGAGGCAGGTTCAGAGGTGGACGATCTGCAAGCTGGATGGCCATCTAAATACAACCGACTTGCAAGGTCAATCTTCAAAACCCAGCTTCGCAGACTGAGTGTCTTGCCTGGGATGACGCATGAAGCCTGGGACCAGACATCCTGAAGTCAAAGTCCAAAATGTCTGCAATCTATCACCCTTCATTCAGTCCCCGAGTATCATAGCTAAAATTCTGAACTGCCCATGCTCACTGAAGAAGAAAAAAAAAGTTCTGGTAGAAGACAAAGTACTGAAATGAACAATTATTTCCCAAATGATCCTGTATCATCTATTCTGTGCTGCATGGACACAATAGCAAGACAGGAAAGAAACATCATGGTGTGTTAATATGTAAATCTTGTTATTTAGTGTATGTTCAATGAATGTGTGGCAAAGAGCATGTGCAAATGACATCTCTACAATAGAGTTTCTATTCTGTTTTTAATAAAAATGGAAAGATACAAATATCCTCAATAAATATTTTAAAGACAGAAAAACCCCTTTTGTTGCTTTAAGTCAATTTCTAAGAAACTAATTTTGTTTGCAAGAGATAAACCAACTGTAATTCTATATAAAACCTAAGTTGAAGATAATTTCTCTGAAACCCCACTTCTCTGGTACTGTCAGGGAGACATGAATAAAAGCTGAGAGGTTGCAGTTAGCTTTGGAGTGTGACAGGTACACAGATCAAAAAGAAATTCCCAACGCCAACTCCCCGTCCCCTAGATGTTCAAACGCAGCACTGAAACAGGGGACGCACAAGTAAGTCGGAAATAATTTGGCCACTGCTTTCATTTATGGTCAAAATAGAGATGTGCTTTTGGGTGACTATTGGTACATAATCTTAGTCACCCCACACTCACAATCAGCAATGAGAATGGGTGCTGTGTGGGATATGAAAAGATACAACAGCACATTTCTCCACTCTTTTCTTTAAAATTTCTTCCTTTCTTTCTAGTGTGTGTGTGTGTGTGTGTGTGTGTGTGTGTGTGTGTGTGTCTCAGAAGGCACTGTATGTCATTGTGGAGGATCAAGGGAGACTAGGGTGACTTCAGGAATCATCCTGGATTACTTCTATTTCCTTTTTGCTTGCTCTGGCATTTCCCAGGTTCCACCCACTAGTGTCAGAAGTGCAGGCAACTGCCATTTCTACCTGGCATTTTTAGGTGGGACCTAGGATGCGAACTCAGGACCTTTTGCTTGCTGAGGCAGAGCCTTAACCCCTGAGGCATCTCTCCAGCCCATCCGTTCTTAATTCTACTCACTCATTGATGATATTACTCTATTTAGAATATTTAGAAAAGGGCTTAATTTGAAAGAGGAATTTTCCAATTTTAATACGAGTCAATGACATTTACCTAAAACTGCATTTGTAATAATTACATATATTTCTAGAAACTTATCTCATACACACAACAGCTTTAAAAAGCCGACTTAACTGTAGAAATCTATATAATCTACAAAATCTAGAAAACTAAAGACATGTTTCCTACAAAGCACTCTCATTCAGAATATTAAAATATCTCATTCAGAATATTAAAATATCCCTGATTATTGATCTATGGATAAAGAATTAGACAGTACTGTGGGGAAACTCCTTGGTACGACACTGAATTAAATCATTTCAGGAAGAATCTTTGTTAGCATTCTCAGAATCCATGATTATTTCTGCATCACAAATTATCTTTATTATGCCTGGACATAGGTTTCCATAAAAATGGAATATTAATGTTTTGAGTAAAAGTAAAACGAAGTCTTAATTTTAAAACAATAATTTAAAAATGTCTTTCCATTGATCTACTTTGAAAATGACTAATATCTAATAATGTCACAAATTGTCCAATTAGAAATTGAGATTACTGAAGGAAAGACAACAGTTTGCTCTTCAGTGCCCTTTGTGGTATCAAGTTCAACAAAGAACACAGAACAGATTTTCAATAAATGCCAATCGGAAGACTGACTGTTATGTAAATATTCCTAACTGAACACTGGGATTAAATATTCCTTGATGATTCTAACTCAGTCAGAAACAAAAACCATTTAAGCACATTAAGTCACTCATAATGCCCTAGAAAACCCAGGGACAGGCAGCAGGGAAAAAAAAATTAAAGATTCCATTCCAGCTTCAATGAATCTAGCACAAGTAGATCAACAACTTTGAGGGGGCATCAAATAATCTACGAATCCCCGGAAAGAAGCAGTCTTGGGATAGAGAGAAGAAACGGCTCTGTGTGCTCCTCTTCTCTGCTGCTTCTGCTTTGACAGCTGCCCAGCACATCAGCTTGCTCAAGCCCTCTGCAAGCTTGTGGCCATGAAAGCGATTCTTGATTCTTTACTTCTTGCAGAGAGGTAAAAATGTAAACAAGTAAGTGCTTTCAGACCTGCCCCTCTTAATTCCCAAATTACCACTTTTTAAAACAAAATTTAGCTCAATCTTTTCAAGCCAAGCCATCAAGACCCTAGATTGCCAGTCTATACTGGTGTCATGACCACTGTTTTAATAAATAATATTACCAGCTATTCTATTTATTTACAAGATATTTTGTTTTGAGTAAAAGTAAAACGAAGTCTTAATTTTAAAACAATAATTTAAAAATGTCAAGATATAAACTAAGATATTTACTTAACTGTCTCCTGATCACTTGAGCCCCTACTTTTGACGTCTTCCATAAAAAAACTCCAATCGATGTATTTAAACAAAACAGATTTCTTGACTTGGAAACAAGACAATCATATGACTACAATCAGAGAGAACGAGTTGTTTCCCAACAGAACAAGCAATATCCTTTCCTTGAAAATGCCAGCTCGAAACCCTTGCCTTAGTAAAGAACTTAACCACCCACCCATGTGCAATTGAGCAATATAAATGCACCTGAGAATAGAGACAGAAATGGCCTCGCATATTCTGAGATTACCCGACAGATCCATCCCACAGCCAAGAGAGGATCTCAAAGCCCATCCAAATGCACACTGCTGAGAATGACGGAGGCTGCTTCGGTAGCCTGGCACGTGACCACGTGGCATATCCACCATGTGGCAAACCTAGAAAACAACTCAAGTGTCCCCACACAAAGGTCTCACTCCTAGCATTTACCATCTACAGCGCTAGTAGCTCACCTTTGAATCTTGCTAACGTAACATATAACCTAAGGAGCATTCACACAGCGTTCTTTACATTCCCAAATACACTTTATACTCAAAAATTCTATCACAGTAAAATGACAGATTCTTATTTATGATGTAAATAAGAAAATGCATCTTTTAGTACAAACCCCCTTAACAAATTTTTGTTGTATAATAATGAGTCAAATTATTCCATATTTCAAAGTTGCTGAATTTTTGCTTCCGTTCCTTATTGCTCTACTCCACAGGTTGTTTGTTCCGGAACAACCAACCCGAGTTTCTTCCTTCAAATCTCAGCGAGGAACTGAGCGCATCTTCTCTGGCCTACCAGCTTCTCTGCAGCTCGCGTAAAGCAGACCCTCAGCCTTCTCGCCCCTATGACATCTTTTCACAAGTGTATAGGGCTAAGAAAAAAAGAGAATTAAAACAACTACATTTCTCCCAGAAGCAATTATTTCATCATCTCCATTATTCTTATACAACTGCAATGCTATGAAAATAGAACCTCAAAAACGTAATTAGTAGTGAGTGCTGTGTGGTCTCAAAAAGGTATCTAAACACACTGCTCATTACACCCACTTGCTTCTGCAGAGAGCTTTAATGTGGTGCACGAGACCAATACTGACAACAGAAGCTTCGGCCTTTATTGCTGTTAATATCCTGAGCAATTACTGCAGCTCGGCAGGAACCTCTGCTCAGAAAAGTAACCACCACACTGCAACCAGCGCGTCATGAGACACTGTTCAAGCATGAAGGCACCTGCTAATGCACAAAGAATTGTACAGAGGGGCTCAAAATCTATGAAGCAAGAGAAAAATCTTTGCAATTTTATTTCCCTGCTATGTATTTTCCATGGTGCGATGGTACTTGTTTTAGCAAAACCACACAGAGAAAGAAGCACACAGAGCGCAGCCGCCGCCAAAACAAAAGTCTTCAGGAAAGAAGGGCGCCGCGTAAAGGGCAGGTCAGGGCAGTCAGTGTCTGTGAAAAGAAATCTTGGTAAAGAAAGACATCGTAAAGAGCAAACACCTCCAACTGGTGAAAATTCATACTGGCATGAAACTTAAATACACAGCATTTGATTTACAGGATAAATTACAAGGCTGCTTTGAAAACATCTAGGAAAGTCGTAAGAAACCTACAAAGAACAAATACATTCTAAAAAATGAACAATTGATTCTTTCTTACATTTATTTCTCTAAACTTAGCATCACACACATTAGAGATCAGTATAAATACTCTCAACACAGCTCTCTCTGGAAAATGCGGGCATTCCTTATAATACATTCTGTACAAAGGCAAAAAATGAGAATTTCTCTCTACCTAAAACTGTAAACAGTGGTTCGCAGCCTTTTTGAGAAAAGGGACTTCATTCCAAGACACAAATGCTGGCGAGTCAGGAACAAGCCAGTGCATCCCGGCCCTTCCGTGGAGAGCACACGGCCGTCACTGATCGGCAACTGCTCGTAAAGAAGCAGGGATTTGAAAAATCAGTTATATTCATGGCTAAAAGACAGTTGTAGGTAAGTGTGAAATGTACTTACGTACATCATACGCAGGATATACATTTATGCAAAATGTTTATAGATCAAGTCCAAAGTATGGGAACCACTGCTCTAAAAAAATCAAAAATCTCTTAATAAGCAATGACACAGGTGTCCTCAGAAGTTTTCAATGAAGTAATACATCACACTTAGACCAAATAGAATTCCTTCTCCTAACAGCTACTTCTAGAAGGTCCCTAAAAAAACAGGTTCCAGATACTTTGCCCACCACAATGCCCACTACAATGCCAAAATTAATTACAGTTGCCCCCAGAAAACTAGCCTCTAGTTCACTCCATTTCCTTCAGACTAAAGGAAACCAACTACTCCAGAAACTAGAGGGGATTATACAATTGTCAAAACATCTACCAAATGGATAAATATTTGAGCAAGCTTGTTTACAACACGAAAGCATTACACGATTACAAACCAAGCAGATGAGCCTGTCGACTGCTTTGTGTCTAGGCAAAGCCCAGAGGCCAACAGCACTGACCGTCAGGCCCCGCTGCTGGAGAAGCAGCCGAGACCGGCCAGCGCGCTGCAAGAGAAGCACAGGGCAGACAAGCACATGAGATGCTTACCAGCTTGAAGTCTTGGATGCTACAGATGAAATACGGGGTGTTTGGCCTCCGACTCTCGATATACACACAGTCTTTAAAAGAAAAAGAAATTTTAAAACAATGGCATTTATCTTTAAGAAAACAAAAGACACGGCCTGTAAGATCACTGCATCAGTAAATGACAAAGCACACAGTTCTTAGAGAAAAATTTTTTTCCAAAGACATTATTAAGTTGCAAATAACTTGAGGCTAAAAGAGAATTACTTTCATTTTTTAAAAACATTTTTCGGGTAATTTTAAAAACCTGATAAAGTCTGAGCTTTTTTTTCTAGGAGAGAATCTCAGGAACCATCCACATTTGCATGAAGAATTTCAGAGAAAGGACTTTACTTTCCAAGATGCCAGGAAAGCCAGGCATGGAAGCACCTGCCCGTCCCATCCCAGCCCCCAGGGTGAAGAAATGGAAGACAGGAGGAAGAAATTTCCTACTAAGGTTAAAATTGTAAGGAAAAACCTTTTCAGTAGATATTCTCTTATTTCTACAAAGAAAAGCAGTTTGGCAACATGCTACTTTATTTTTAATATATATTTTCTGAAGAAATAAAGTGTGCAAAAGAAGGCTGTTTTGTGAACATGCCACAGCAATAGCCTTTTCACATGGACCTAAAAAAGATGAATATTAATCCTGTATCAATAATTTACTACCAAATATTTTCCAGCTGTAAAGAGAACCAAGACAGCCAGTCAGAGGTGGAATGAGCTAAGCCTAATTTTAAAAAGTGTTGTTACACTACACTTGATAAGGTGGTGACTGGGCAATTATTTCTAATGGTCTCAACAGTTGGAGTCTAAAAAGCTACTTAAAAAAAAAAAAGTGCCCACAGAAAGGTTCAAATCCTCCACATTACAGCTGAAAACCATCATGAATCTAAGAACAGGGAAGTGGAGGTACTGTTTGTTGACCAAGAAATAAAGCTTTCCACAGGCAAGCAAATCTGGGAGCTGACCACATGCTCTTCACGAGAGCAAACATTAAAAGGCTGGAGACTAACAGCTCAGCAGAATTCCTGGACTTCATCACTTCGGTACGTGTTAAGAGGGCAAGAAACAGAAAGGAGCTGCAGGGGGAGGCACCTTCCAATGGACAACCCAGGCTCCCTCCCCATCAGCTTCAGGAGAAGAAAGCCTCAGTGATGTGGAGCATCCGGATGCTCACACGCAGAAACTACTCAGAAAACAAGTAGGGATGCGGACTGTTTAGGCATCACAATTCCCAAATGACTTCCCAGCAGATGCAGATACTCAGCTCTTGAATTTCTGCATAGAAGCAGGTCAGAGATGTTATTGAGTAAGTTGTACATCGCAATCCTGGGTCCCATCAGCATCCGGGTCATAGACAGCTAAGAAGTTAATCAACAAGACAGAGACTTCTTCCCACTGTGACAGACATTTCTCTTCATACCCTGACTGCATCATTCAAGTAAAAACACAAACAATTCCCTAGATAAAAGGTGCTGGGGAGTTGACTCGGGGTTATTAAATCCTTTTGCTCACAAGCAAAAGCACCCCAGATCCCACATTAACAATGTCAGACGGAAATAATAGCAGCTTGCAATTCCAGCCCAGGAAGGAGCGTGGGAACCCAAGAGCGAAGCACTTGGAACATCCAGGATGATTCCTGATATCACCCTTGGGCCTCCGCAGACGCAAACACTCAGGTGCCTACTTTAGAAACAGAAAACATGTTCAGGAAAATCACTCAGGGTTTGACCATTAGAGCAGACAGACAAGGAACATTCCGCTTATCATCAGGTGGGCACTGTGCCTCGACTCTTCCCGCCCTCTTTACTAAGGTGACCCACACATGAGCCCAAGAAATACTGCCACTAGCAAAGGCAGAACCTGCAATGTGACATAAGGAATTACCACAATTGCTTGTTACTTATTAATGAATTATACCTAAATTTTTAAAAAAACTGTCATTTGAAAATTACCTTGACAACCTAAAACTGATCCAAAGCTATGAATTTATGTATGTGACACCAATACACAAGACTAACAATCTGTAAGATTGCATCAAAGATCTATCAATACTTTGAAACATATAATTAAAAGCAGATAAGCTCACTACAAAATGAAGTGACCAAACTTTATAAATAGTAACAAGGAGAAGACCTTTTCAAAGCACACCAAGCCCACCCCGGGGGAAGGAAGTGCTGTTGAACCCATCTCCACTTTGAAAGCATGAGAAACTGCCTCACAGTCATTCTTTATAAACTTCCTACAAAAACTTAGGGTGATCAGCAAAGAAAATAAACTCTAAAAAATAACTTGGAATTCAAGGGTCATTGAAGAGCCACATGCACTATACAAGAGAAATCTGACTCCTTTACCAACAGCCACTTGAAGGGACCCTGTGGTCTACATCCCAGAGGGACAAGCGGGTAGGACGGTCAAGGCAGGATCGAAGGGGGGGAGGTGGAAAAGCACAAGGGAGGGTGGGTTTAGCAGTTACTCTTAACTACTGCTGTGAGAGAGCACCCAAACTCAAAGCAACTTAAGGGAGAAAGGGAGATTTATTCAGCTTCCGGTTCCAGAGGGAAGGTACAGTCTCTCAGAGCAGAGGCAGCATGGCTGGCTGGCCAAAGCTGGAGGAGGCTGCAGTCACTGCAGACATCCTGGAAGCTGAGAGCTGCAGGCGGCTTGCTGCAGAGGCAGACTTCTCCTGGAGGGAGGGTGGGACTCATCCACCTCAAGCCCCATCCCTGTGACTGCTTCCTCCAGCAAGGCTCCACCTCCTCTCAAGATGCCATGACCTCGCCAAACACATGAGACTGTGGGGGACACATTTCAAACCATGACAGAGGGGAGGGTAGAGGAGGAAGAATATGGGCAGAGAGGGGTGGGGCAACAACAAATGCATTTTGTTTGTACATGAAAAATTCTCAATAAGGACATTTTTTAAATCTCTCAAAAAAATCTTTATTTTTCTTTTAAAAAAAAGGTTAAAATAAGGCCCAAATGACCATAAAAAATACTTCTTTGTTTTCATTAATCAAATAGGCTATTTAATTAAGAAAAGCTTATTTTGTTTTCACTTGTGACTTATGTTTGATTGTTTTGCAACGATGAGGTCAAACCAGAGAACTGTGCATGTTAAGCAAGCAGTGAGCTCCATCCTCAGCTCAGGGATGCTTCATTTTGAAAAAGAAGAACAGAAACTGAGAACAATCTCAAAATCTCAGCTGAAATGTGTGCCTAGTAATCATCTAAACCAAAATGATTTGGCAAAATTTTCAATGCAACTTACAACTGCATAGATTATCCAGAGCTAGTGGTAAAATTCTTTCTAGTCAGTTGAATCGGTGTGTTCCTCAAAGTGACAGTGTCCAGTCAATTCAAGCACTACAAAACACCTTCTGTTGCTGATTTTAAATGATCAAGAGGCTAATGGTTCTTAAATAAGTTAGCAAAACTGATGCAATTCATTAAATGCACAATACACATTTCACAATTATCTATTTGAAAGATTTACATACATACACACACACATACATACATATATACACGATTTTAAGTTCAGCATGTCTAAAAGGGGCAAGAAAAGCAAATAAGGCTATTATCAATCAATTATTCTGATCCACAGAAGACAACAAATGTTTTTCTTTTGCAGGAATATCTGCAAGTGGAACCCCAGTCTACGCCAAGTTTTATTCTCTAATGGGGAACCTTGCATAAGAATGGATCCCATGGCTGTGAGGTCTCAGCCCGTTATGAACAAGAGCAACAAAATCCCTGACATGGGCGGGGAGTCTGCACAGCAGTGTTTCTGGGCTGCCCTGCATACCCTCCACATAGCCTTGTGTCCAAGAATCTATGGGGCCATCTGCAAACGACAGGACACAGGCTAAGCTGGAGAAGGAAGTCAGCCAAATCTGAAAGCAAATTCTCAAAGGAAAACAAAGCCCTCTACCCTTGCAACACTCAGCAAATTGCTGGCTTATGTGAACACCGCAACGGAGCATGTTCCTCCTCAGGGTAAAATCACAGCCTGCCACATGAGGCAGCCTGTCAACATGAAACACAAAGAACCCGTCACTGTCCTTCCTGACAGTCTCCCTGCCGAGCAGCGGGCACAGGCTGCATCCCGCGCACGGCAGCCCGGCGAGCCCGGCGCTGGAGCTATGATCCCAACCAACGCCAGGCGCTGCTCAGCCTGTTCTGCCTCCCCAGAACTCTCCTTTCCATTCATGTTTCTGACCATTCATCTCTGAAGAACATGGCAGTGACATCCCAGCAAAACTTCTAATGAAAAGCTTAACTTATCCCCGTCACCCCTCACCCCCAAAAAACAGGAATCCCATGTGAATAAGGCCTTTCTGACAATGAGATTTTCTAGAAGAGAATGAGACGCTGACCCCAGACAGCTCTGCTTGTTCATTTCACTCCCGCACCGTCTGGTCCCTGTCACTCAGAAAAATTCAACGTAACAAAAGGTCAGTATAAAGTGGCAAACTTAAGTCCACAAGTATTTTTCCAGTTACAGGAAGGATCTGTCAGGCTGGAGAGACAGCTCAAGGGTTAAGACTCTGCCTCGCAAGAAAAGACCTGAATTGGGGTCCCAGGCCCCACACAGGACCACCAGACAGAAATGGCCTCTGGGGCTGGAGCGGTGGCTCAGGGGTTAAGCCTCTGCCTCGCAGGCTGAAGGTCCTGAGTTAAGATCCTAGACTGACTCCAGCCTGCGTTTCTGGTCCTGGTAGGGCGGAGCCTGTGAATCCTGGGGCGGAGTAAACAAGGAGGAGGTGGAGATGTCCATGGTGGTTCCCGAATTTGTCCATAGTTCTACACACACACACACACACACACACACACACACACACACACACACACACGAGCGCGTGCGCGCACATGCATACACGCACAACTGAATAAAATAATAAATAATAAAAAATATTTAAAAAAAAAAGAAATGGTGCCTCTGGAAGGGAGATTCTGGAAATCCCAAATCGAAGCAAAAAGGAGGTGACGCAACCCAGGATCACTGAGGTCATCCCTGATCTATAACACGAACACACATGGCCCTCCAAGACACGCGTGCGCTCACAGACAGGCGGGGGAGGGAAGAAAAGGAGGAAAGAGAAGAGAAACCCTGACAATTACCAAAGCAGAAAAAGATGTGCATGTTTGTATGGGAAGAGGCTACAAAAATATAGAAATCCTGGCGCCTGAATTCCACGCCCAAGGCATTGGCAGTAAATGCTGAGGACGCCCAACCCGTAACCCCTTTACCATCCTCCATATCCACAGCACACTCAAGCCACTGGCATTCCCCCCTCCACAAACATCCCACATTCTGCATAAAAGTACCCAAAAACTGTATCAGAAAATTGAATGAATGTGAAAAGTTACAAGACATTGAGCCTCATAAAATGTGTAAGAATTACTTTTTCTAAAACATTTTCTTAAATAACAACTTGAAAGGATTACTTTCAGATTTTTTATTATTTGTACATATGTACATTGTGCGAATGCAGGCTCACACAAATCACTGCATACGAATGTATAATATGTAAATGCAGGCTCTCAGGATCACTACATGCAGGTGTGTAATGTGTGAATGCAGGCTCACACGGACCACTGCGCATGCATGTGTGGAGGCTGGAAGGCAACTCTGTAGAGTGATTTCCTCCATACAGTCTTACAGAGACTCCAGGGATGAACTCAGGCTGTCACACTGCATGTCAAGAAGTTTTGCCAATGCAGCCATCTTGCAGCCCTTTCTTTCAGCTTTCTGGTAGATTCTTGTTGTTCAAGGGTACCAACAAAAATGGCTGGTAATTCCAGAGAATTTTAAAGGGAGAAGGAAATATCCAACCTTTAGTTTGTGATTTGACTCTACAAATGTCACCCAACTAGTGGAATCGTTTGGTTACGTCACCCTGAAGAATATCGACTTGGTGGAAAACATCCCGGGGGGCATAAACTTGAGGCTCTGATCTTTCCAAACTTCTTAACGACTGAATCCAACACACTGAAATGTCAACTTATTCCTGACTGGCACTACAATTACAGCAGAATATTATATGCTTCTAGCTTGCCCTAACTGTCTGTGCCCTCAATGCTAACAAGGAAGATTAAATTTTAAGGAAGAGCTAGAGTAAGAATGGGTTATTACAAATTACAATGAAAATACTTTCAAATTCGAACACTTCTCTTTTAGATACCATGGCATCAAAAATTGAAAGACAGTTCAACTGGTAAAGTACTTGCCTTGAAAGCAACAGGACATCCTCTTTATGTGGTCAGACCACAGACTACACACTTGTAATGCCAGCACGAGAAAGGTGGAAACAGGTGGAATCCCTGGGGCTCCCTGGCCAATCGGCCCAGCCTACTTGGCAATTCCAGGACAATGTGAGTGTCTCAAAAAATCAAAGTGGACAGAGCCTGAAGAATGGCACCCCCCCAAAAAAAGTTGTCTTTTGACCCATTTCTGGGTGCATATGCACACATTCATGCACACACACTCAAAAGTTAGTCCGAGACAATTACCTTCTCAACTTTAAGAAGTGTTGACAGTGTTTTGAAGTAAATGCTAAAGCCATGTCCACAAATCAATAGTATGCTGACTGTGTGAACAGGCAAAAAGATTTTGAAAAAGGAAGAAAGACTGAAAAAGAAAGGGAGGAAGGATGGGATGAGGATTAGGTGTGAAAATACATAAATTTGCTTTAATCCATTATGAAACTTTGAAAGAATTTTTTAAAAAAAGAACTAACGAAGTAAAATAAATTTTTAAAAAATGAAAAGGAGAAATCGTTGTTCCAGTAACAGAATCTTACACGGCGTGCTAGATATGACCGCGCCTTAACACTGTCACCGCCCAAACGAAGAATATTCTAAGACTCCTTTATCTCACCACTTATGGACATGTTCCTTTAAAAGCTCCGCTTATGAAAATTATTGTAGTTGGTGTGCCTACTACCCAGACTCCTGTAAAGTGATCTTTCATAAAGATTCTGGGTATTTTAAAAAATGGTAATAGGGCTTGGTGTGGCCCAGTGGTCAGGCACGCGTCTGCCAGGAACAAATGCATGAGGTCACGGGTAGCATCAGCAAAGGGTAACGGCAGCTATCTACCTAGAGCAGCAACATGTTTAGAGCATCAAAGATGCCACTTTTGTCCAGCTCATGGTCTTGTACCTCCCCACCCCACCCCACTGTGTCTAACTTCATGACGAGACCAACCCGCAGCCACACACTTCATCCCTATTCCATGACTCACACGAAAATGAAAAATGTTAAAATGTGCTGGACTAGGCATGGCTGTTGGACTCACAAACTCAAAACCAGCACAGGACACACCAGAAAACATTCCAGCATGGAAGGGGGTTGGGGCTCACAAAGCCCCCTGCCCCCACCCGAGGCTGCTTGGGGAGGGAGGGTCGTTCTTCTTCGGCTGGCGGCGGCTGGGAGGTTGCTCCTGGCTGGCTCCACACCGTGCTCATGGGGCAGAACTAGCTGAATTCAGTCGTTTAAAACACGCGGGACATGAAGATGGAAGAGAGACCACGTGGAGGCGATTAAAGAGGGGAGGATGGGAAGGAGAAGCAGTGTGGAGTGTGTTATAGTTTGTTTGCCTGCTGCTGATAAATTCATGACAAAACAGCTTAAGGGAACAAGAGGTTAATTTTCTCTTCCGGTTGTCCAGTTACGGTTCCCTCTCCAGCTTGGCAGGACAGTCTACGCATCGACACCAAGGGCAGGAGGAACTGGCCACGCCACATCCACATAACCCAATCCTCACTTGCCAGATCAGTGCATCAACCAGGTATACGGAGGATGTCGACTTTCTCAAACGCTTTCCTCCATTTGATTCAGCACGGGCTGCGCCTTCCCAACCAGCTACACAATCTCCTGCAGGTTCGCTGAGCTTGGCTACTAATTCTCTACACATGTGCCCAGAACTCGAACTTTCAACTGTCAAGTTGACACCTCTATCTAACTATGTCTGAAAAATGTCAAATAGACAGTTATTAAACCCCTCACTGAGTGCAAGGTGATTCCTAACAGAGAAGCTGATAGACCTTCAGCTCAAATATTTAAACGGAACACGGGCCAAGCCTGGAATCACAGCATCTGAGAAACCATGACTTCCAGGCCTGTCTGGGATACTCAGTGTGCCCCTAACTTAAAACAGAAGAGGCTGAAGGGGACTGTGGAGGGTCTCAGTAGCACAACATTTACCTGCATGCACAAGGCCCTGGGTTCCACACCTACCATCAGAGTCACACCCCTCAACAGTGGAACAGCAAAACAATTACACGTTCAAGAACCAATTCAGTGACACTGCACCCAGAATCCACAGGAAAACAGCAGTGACCTATGAACTGGTGTAAAAATCCTTTCCCTGCACACTGACAACAAGCCCATCACTCTGGTATGTCAGTGTGTCGTCGCAGGGCAGATTTCAAGAAACACTGTCCTTCAGAGAGCCGTGGGCTGGGGATGGCTGTGCGGTAAATGTTCTGGGTCATTTAGAGTGTTCACTGGAAATCCACAGGAGAGTTCACAATGCCTGGCTTATAATTTTTATTTGGCAAATGAGTTTGTTATGAGTTGGTATAATAATGAATTCATTTTCTTTACACGTTTTCTGCTACTATTTAATGGACTGTAAGCATAATTTAGATTTTATCTATTTAAACTAATTCAACCCTGATTCTTGAATGTACAGTAAATGGAACATATTTCTATTCAACAGAATTAATGACAGTTTAGTTTGTAATTCTCATTTTTATAAGGCAATTCTTCTACAGTTCAAACATCAAACTATAAAATTTCCCACACCAATTATTTTTCTTACATAGCTAATATATAACTATTCAGTTACTATTTCTTCTCATCCATATACTTACTTCCAACTTCTCATACAAGATTCAACCTTAACTATAAAAATTTTTTAAATTTTTTTATTCAATTGTGCGTGCGTGTGTGTGTGAGCGTGTGTGTGTGAGCGTGTGTGTGTGTGTGTGCGTGTAGAACCACGGGAGAATTCGGGAACCACCATGGACGCCTCCACCTCCTCCTTGTTTACTCTGCCCTGGGATTCACAGGCTCCAGTCCTACCAGGACCAGAAACGCAGGCCGCCCCCGCTTCGGCCCAGCGTCTGTACGTGGGGTCTAGGATCCGAACTCAGGACCTTCCTCCTGCAAGGCAGAGGCTTAACCCCTGAGCCACCTCTCCAGCCCCAATAAAATAAAAAAAATTTAATGTCAGTATGCACAGACTGATGTTCTATTATTAGTTTCTTTACAAACTATCAAAATTAAAAGTTAAATGTTTCTGTCCACTCCTTTTTAACTTACTATTGAATGACTTTACTTATCTATTCCAAATCAGTGACAATGTCAAAATTAAATGGAATCTGTTGAAAGCAGATTAAACATGCCATATGGATTCTCATATATAAACAAAGCATATGGCACATATTAACGCAGACAGGAGTGTTTCTCAGAGCTACGGAAATTTACTTCAGTGTTACTTACCACACGCCACAATCGCACAAGTAGCTTTTCTTCTAAATTGATTAGTCTTTCCCCTAAGCAACCAAACATCTATGTAAGAGATGCTGGATAGAAAAAAAAGACATGCAAAGAAGCAAAAAGCATCGCCAAAGAAATTTACCAAGTCACCACCCACATGCCTTGTCGGTACCAGGATCGGAGAATGACAGACTGTAGCTCACAGAAATTTGAGTGGAACAACCAAACAACACAGACACCCTCCTTCGACTTGGCAACCTCCCGAGCCTTCCTCGGTTAAGGTGATCCTGCATGGCTCTTCCTCCACCCTCCTCGACGGCCCAGCACAGGACCTGTCTGTCACCTTACAGCTGCCTTCCGCCTGTCTACAGATGGACAGCTCGGCCACATCTGCCCAGAGTTTCAACAGCTAACAGCTTTACTCGAATGAGTAAATTTCTCCCTATATAATGAGATTGAGAGCTACAGCTCTCTTTGTATCTCGTCCTACGTCCTCTCCAAAAGACAACCCTACACGCCAAAGATACAGGATTGTGCTCATTTAATTGGCTGAATATAAAAATGCTGCCAATAGTAGAGTTAAGACTGCACATTCTCCACTGTAAACTGTACAAACTCCCAAACTATTTGGAGAAATTCATGATGTCTATTAACTATCACCTTGAGATTTTACATGTAGTAATTTTGCTTTGTAACACAAAACAATAAGCTTAGGCTAAAAATTATTGGGAGAGCCAATTTATCTGCTCATCTGCTGGCCGCCTGCCACTTTTATAATCCAAATTAGCACAGATTTGAGTAAGGTAGAAGTACTTAAAGTATCAAAATGCTTCTTGATTCCTAAGAAGAGGGGATGACTTCACGGATCGTTCCCTCCTTGGCTGCCCTCCTGCTTTTATTCAACAGCCTTCAAGGCAGCAGAGCAACTGCTCGACCCACAGAACACTATCCAAGTTCTGCTGCAGCGCGCTCTTTTTGTAAGCAGAACCTCAGAAAAATTATGCACTGAACATCTGTGGAGACAGAATGAGTCAACAAGGGGAAAAAAATTAAGATTCCTCTAGTTTTTAACTAAGTGGTAACCACTACTAACAGGCAACTCTTACCAGAATTACCTTTAAAAATCACAAGCAGAAAGTCCTGAGTTCTGACCCCAGGTCAGAAATGATGGCCTGCACTTGGGTGGAGCCTGGAAAATCCCAGAGCAAAATAAAGGAAAAAAAAAAAAAAGAGAGACCCTTGTGGTGTCTCTTGGACACAATGTCAATATTTGAAAAGTCAAGGCAGAAGGATCACCGCAAGTTCAAAACCAACCTTGACTCTCCAGTGATTTCCAGGTCAACCTGGACTAGAGTCTGAAGCTATCTAAACAAACCAACAAATATCCCATAACAGACCATAAGCCCGAGAACGTTCACACTCAGACGCATCAGGCCCCACGGTTGACTGTGTGCTAGAAATGAGTCAGAGCTGCGGCTCACTTGGCAGAATGCCCCCCGCGCATGTAAGGAGTCTTGGGGGGATGCCTAGCACGGGTAACACCGAGTGCAGAAGCACACTCCTAGAACACAGCGGTTTAGAAGGTGGGTGCAGGAAGATCGGAAGGTCCAGGTTACCTGCAGGGAACGACGAGACCCTGTGCAAACAACAGAACAATGAACTTAAAACCCGTGAGAGTTCCCGATCTAAGACCCAGAAATGAAAACAAACTGTTTGTCTTCCTTAGACTTAATTGTGCTTATGTTCGGGCTCCTAGCATGGCTGCGTTGGTCACATAGCTACATTCCAGCTACAGAACATACGCAGACAGACCTAAACTATCTCAACTTCTGCCAAGAGAATCTTGCAAACGGGGGAAGTCCTCCTTTTCTTACCCTTCCTGCGAGCCTGAAGCTCACGTACAGACGCAGAGCGTGAGACGAAGCCTCGGGCAGCAAGAGAATGGCAGCCACACACGGAATAACAACTATAAAAACAGGCCAACGATCTGATCTCATGACAGACACTTGGGCATCTTCAGGTGCTGTACTAAAATATCTTTAGAGTGTTTTTAAATAGATAAAATATTTAAATTACATTCATGAATTGCATCCAGGAAATTAATTTTGGGAACACATTCTGACTTCTTTTAAATAGAAAAAACTAAGGAACAGATTAGGCTAGAAAGTGCATTGAAAAAACGGTACATGGAACCTGTGGTTAAAAATGACTAAAACAACTTGATTAAGCAGCGTAGCCTATTACCATCCTCTAGGATCCCTAGACAGACTCCCAGAGCCCAGTGAGAAGTCTGCAACTTCTTTCCTGAAACAGTGCAGCAGCCTAGTCCCACCTGAAGGTTCCAGAGGCTGCAACAAGAGGTGGTAATTTCCCTTTCTGCCAATTAGCTGGCACTGGTGATAAGGACAGGGAGTGGAGAGGATCAACCTATACAATATTCTCTCTCTCTCTCTTTTTCTTTTTCTGTTTCTGCACGGATTTGATTTTAAGACTTAAGAGGAGATTCATGGATGCTCCTTCCAGAAAAGGGCAGGGATGACTGACAGCTAACGTCCTGCTTAGGAGCTGATGGCGAGCAGGCATGCGACCACTCCCAGCCCAGAACCAGAGGCTGGCAGAGGCTCAGGGCTCCAAGTCAGCTGCTCTACAACGAGCTCCAGGCAGCGCGTTCAGTGAGACCACCACTAAGCCAGCTACGCAGGGGAGGGGGGAAGACGGGGGGGGGGGGGGGGGGGACCTGACAACCACCTTGACACGAATTGGAGGCCAGCCTGGGAACCAAAGAAAGACCCACCTCTTCTTAAAAATAAAGTTAAAAAGGGGACAAGCAGCACCAAGCTAAAGCCTGAACTCAAGACGCCGTGGGAAGGTGCCTGGTCATCACAGCGAGCTGCACGGGGACATCTCACGTGGATGGTTTTGTCTGTGCGCTGCAGAACACTCAATGGTGTCTGTTTCTGGTCTGGGAATTTTGCTTCTTACATAACTTTCTGTGACATCTATGCCTATTTTACATTTTTGGGGGGGAAAAACTATAAAATATAATAAAACAGAAACTTCAAAATATATATATTGAAATGTCTGAAAAACCATTGTGTACTGTAATACACATATGCTTAACCTTATATTTATGGATCCATAAAATAATAAGTATTCTAGATGCTATTCCCTTAATAGCATTCGTAACATTATTTTGAGTGTGGTCTCTCTATGGCACAACGTAGTAACTGCTGCAGATGTAAGCCTTCACATCTGAATGGAAGAGTTAAGGGTCATTTAAAATTTAACAAATTAATAAAGAAAAAAGAGGTATGCTTGCTCGCATCCAACCTCACAGTCCTCTGCAGTCCAGTCAGTCTTTCTAGAAGGAGCAATAAAGACGCTGACCCACAACTGTATTGGCGGCACAGCAACGCATCCAGGATATGTCAAGAAGAAAACGTGAGGCACGTGTGGTGCTGCTCAATCAACACCAGCAGGCTGCAGAGAAAGACCACGTTCTCTTCTCCTCACAGAGACAGGCTGGGCAGCTCCACAATGCTCAACGAATGTTAACTAATGTGATTTAACCTTTGAACTCTTGCATACCTAAATTTTTCAACTGTCCTTCTTGAAAATGAACAGTTTGTTCACCAAAAGGAGACATACAAGAAGGCATCTGAAGAAGAAAAACTTAACAATCCTACCAAATGTAGCAATAACTACATCCTACGAATACGCTAAGGCGAAAGAAAACGCAGTGTGTGACTTGGGGAGGTGTGTGTGACAGGGTGCAGCTCAGTGACCAGGACTCGGCGAAGGAGCTGGAAACACGCTCGTCTCAGCACCGGGACCCAAGCCAGAGCGATGATAAGGTGAAACCCGTGACCTCTGACAAGCCTGACAAACGTCCGTCAATTCTGGCCTCGATGGCAAGAGCAGCTTGAAGAGCAGCTTGAAGAGCTCACGCTTGGCGCCGCTGCAGACAACACTGCGGGCGGCCGTCACTACGGTTGAGGCGGGAGCAGCGGCCGGAGCATCCCTCCCGAACGTGCTCCCAGGGGCGCGCACACTAGAACTCGGCTCCCGTTGTCTGGCTTCAAAGGCAAGTCGCCATCTCCCCACATTTGAGGACTTCTAGAATAATTCTCAAATGCAAACTTTAAAACATTAAGCATTTCTTCATTGTTATGAAATAATTATCAATAAATCACTAAATTTCAAGCTAAACCATTAATAACATAAAAATGCAAAATGCCTGGTAAGGCCTTTGGCTTTTGTCCACTCTCTAAGTAAAAAAAAATTAATTTACATAGTCCCAGCAGCCGATTTGGAAGTTGTTCAGTACCTGTTCACTATCGGCACAATGAGATGACAGGTTAAGCAAAGTCTGAAAACTCAACACCATGTGATAATAATGATTAGTCCCAGAGTCACCAGTAACATGTAGTTTTACTAGCAGAGAACTAATTAAAATCTTAATATAAACATTTAAAACTTACAAATCGAGCTCCTCATAACAACCAAATGTCCGTAAGTTTCCTAACTTTGTCAATCTCTACTGATCAATTTACAGTGAGATACCAACGCTCCGTCTGTCAGGCTTCAACCTCTGCCTGGCACAGACAGGAACGCCAGGGAAAGGCCTGCAATCTTCAGGTACATACAACGGCACCTTCATCCTTCTCAGCTCACTCTACAGTGAAACACAGTTCACATGGACTATCAAAGAGATGATCAAATAGAGAAATTTAGAGATTTAACTGAAAACAAATACAGAGGCTAAATGAACAATTATGGAAAATCTTTCATTTATAACATATTGCACAAATTAGATTGTGCACACTTTATTAGTGGTGAACTAAATAAAGACTTAAAAGGACTGGATATATATTGTAAATCAATTTATTAAGCACCGTATATTTAAACATTCACTTGGAAGAGCGAAATAATTATCCTCATCAACTTTATGCAAGTAAAAACATCCACTACAAAATTGACACTATCATAAATAAAAGACTAAAATATAAACAAGCATGTATCTATGATTTTTCCAGTATTTAGGATATTCAGATATCTCCAAAGCAAAATTCATTCACTTAAACATCCACCTTGCAGAATAAACATTTTCAAAAAGAAAGCACTTTTATCTACATACACTTTATAGAACTCAACAGACATAATATAGAGAACATTATTAATTTTGTAAAGTCTAATTTTTGCAGCTGCTGAACTATCAGAATCAATACAGGACAGCACCTGGAAAGATGGCAAATGCTGGGTCAATACCAGATACATTCTAAGCTCTGTTGAAAGCAGAGCCAAATTCCTACATTTCAATTTAAATGATGCTAGCCAGCTCAAATACCACCATGGCACTTCAAATCAAAACTTTTTTCTGGGGCTGGAGAGGTGGCTCAGGGGTTAAGCCTCTGACTTGCAGGCAGAAGGTCCTGGGTTCGGATCCTAGACCCCACGTATAGACGCCAGGCGGAAGCAGGGGGGGAACTGCGTTTCCAGTCCTGGTAGGGCGGAGCCTGTGAATCCCGGGGCAGAGTAAACAAGGAAGAGGTGGAGGCATGGTGCACGCACACACGGACAATTGAATAAAAATAGTAAAAAAAAACTTTTTTCTAAAAAGAGTTTTACAAAACTGATAATGAATATCAGATTAAGCCAATCTTCCACCAATTTCCTGAGCTACCACAAGGCGAAGCATCAATATATTATATAATAATAACAATAATAACAATAATAGGAACATTTAACAATTAATTAAGCCAGCAAAAGCCAAACCTACAGAGCCGAGGAGACAGCAGGGACCCTCAGTCTGTGAGACACACCCCACGGTGAACAGGCTCTGCTGGCCACAGTCGGCACGAAGAACTTCGGTCTTCTCTGAGAACTCTCCATGCAAACAAGCACCCTAGCTTCCAAGGCAAACAAAGTGTCCAAAAGATTGCCACCTTCTTGTCACGAGCAGCCACTAAGATGCACAAGCCATCCTACAGCAGCAACATACTGACACTTCTGAAGATGTCCATACTGTGCGTCACTTTATACGGAGTATCAGTCACTGCACCGTCAGTTTCTGTTGGATTCCATACAGGACACAAAAACTCTTTCCAAAAGAAAACAGACACAAAAGGTCTCAAAATGCATCATTTAGGATGGCAATTGCTTCGCAAGATCCCTTCACTAGCAAGAATATTGTAAATTATACCAAAATATCCAGAGAAAACCCCAACAGCCACCTTACTAATGAGGCCTCACACCATGCAAGCAAAGCTGGATACGAAACAAATAGCTATAACTTATCATTTAACTGGTTTTGGCCAATGCCAGGTGAGATGCCCTGTCTTTTGGGGTGCTAAGGATCAACCCCAGGGCCTGTGAGTGACACTCGGCACCACTGATTACACGCCCGGCCTATCGATGGAAGTGCTGTGAAGACCGAGGGCTGCAGTAAGGCCGAGGGCACGACCCCAGGGAGGAGACAGACGAGCCGTGCCTGCAAGTCAAGCGGGCCTGTTCTTATGAAGGCCTAACAACCAAGACTATGTTTTGAATTTTTCCGATGGAAGAAAGGGAGAAAAAAGAAATGAAAAAGCAGAAGAATTTTTAAAGCTGCTGAAGTTACATACAGCTCATAAAGCTGAAATCTCAGCGTCTACATATAAAGCAGTCATGGGCACAAGCAGCTCACTTACACACGTACCTCCACGCCCCGGCGGAAAAGTCGGGTGTTCTGGCAACGCTCAGTGGGCAGCAAGAAAAGCTCTGCTGGAACCGAATGTGCCCGTGAAGACTGGCGAGGAAGACGGGCACTTGCCGTCTGGCAGCGCGCAGGCTGCCGTCCTGCCATTCTTGCTGTATCCTCATGGGACAACGGAGAGACTCTGATGTCACAGCTCCAGGCTACTTAGCAGTTGGGGTGAAATGATGGCAAATACTCCTCTATCTGACCCCCCAAAAAGCACTTCTTCCAAGAGGAGCTATACTCGCCCCAGTTTAACTGGGAGGAGTGAGGGGAACCTTCTCCCGTCCTCACGCATTTATCTCACCAAAGACCTTCTTCAGGAGGCAACAGAACTGCTCAAAGAATCCCAGCACGACTAGGCAGGGTATGAAGACCACTCAACACTAGCAACGCTGCAGATGAGGACAAGGAAGGGATGTCACGCTGCCGACAGGCTCAGCGCCTCGCCTTCGGAGAAGAAACGCACCCACCTTAGAACCCAGTCGACTACAACAATTTCAGAGTCAAACATCAACCTGATCCTCAGCCCTGAAAGAACACAGATCTTGAAAAGGAGCCGCTCTTTCTTTCTCTCTCTCTCCCACATATAAAACATATAAAACATTGGGACTTCCAGGTCAGTCCGGGGTACAAAATGAATGAAAAAAACTTTTAATAGAAGCACATAAAATATTTTAACATACATGAAACCAAAAAAGGAGCCCAAATTTTAAGTAACAGGGCACTAATTAGCTTTCTTAGGGAGAAAAGAATCTTAGTCCTCACAAGATTTCGGAAAAGTAGGCAAGTACTTGTTTTTAGACCCTGTTTTGTCTTGTCTTGTCTTGTCTTGTCATCTGCAGGAGCGTGGATGAACCTGGACGACACGATGGCCAGTGAAGCGAGCAGAGCAGAAGCGGCCAGTAGAGCCAAGCATAGATTCTCGCGCAGGGCTAATTCTATACTGCGTGAGAATCTCACACAGGGCCAAGATCTAATAATCTTGCTCACAAATACAGACAGTAGAAGGCTGGTTAAAGGAGCTGGGTGGTCCCTGGGCGAGTGGTATCACAGAGAGGAGGAGAAAGTCAGGTCTGCTGTGCAGCGAGACGACTGTGACATCTATAACATTCACTTCTGAAAGGACAGAGAGAAGACGGCAGCAGAAACCTCGGGCCCCGCATGCAAGGCAGAAGAGGAAGAACTCTAGGCCACACTTGAGCAAGGAAGCAAGACAGCAAGTAGGAAGTGCTAGAGAACGCTGGGGTTCAGACCAAGGGTTACGAGGTAGCCTCAATGAGCAGACTGCACTAGTGCTCGTGCAACTGCAGGAAGACATACAGAATGTCCCCAGAGACATCACAAACTGAAAACACTGACTGCCTTGCAGGCAAAATCATTGCAGACAAATGACCAGTCCTCACAGAGACCATCTTGGTGGCCCTCTGCGCTGTCTCCTGTCTGCTATTATATGGCTTTCACTGCCCAGTGGTTGGTGCATTTATATTATCAATGATGGAGAAGAGAACTAAACTGAAGAAAATGGAACTTTGCACAAGAAGACTGGATGACCCCAGCATGAAACGGATTGTGAAGTCACAAGAAAATGTCAGTTTGTGATGATGATATTTCTTTTTGTGGTTCAGGAGTTTGGCTTGCATATATAAATGCTCTTTTGCACTACACAAATTATAACACTTTAGGAACTAATGGTGCTGATACTTGAGAAACTATCTCAACTAGGCTACAAGAAGCATAAATAGATTTACTCTATTTCTGAACCTGAAGGACATTAAGCTATTAATTATTCTTTAGTAACACGTTTACTTGATTCAATCTCAACTAGGCTACAAGAAGCATGCATAGATTTACTCTACTTCTGAACATGAAAGACATTAAGCTATTAATTATTCTTTAGTAACGTGTTTACATGATTATCTTCCATAGAAAAACATATGGGCTGCTTTTCCAGGACACAGATGTGATTATGAGATCAGTTTTGTAAATATTTTTTAGTTTTCTAAATTAAACATCATTTACGCAAACCAAGAGTGAATTTCATATTCACATCAATTTCATATTGTCATTCAGTTGTTATAAGTAGTAGTAAAAACTGTCAGAATTCTCTACGTTTTTGTACTTCACACAGTCCAGGGCTTTCACTACTCAGAATTGATGTTTAGGAATCATTATATTGAAAAATCAGAGTCTTTTGTAGTAGGCTTATTTTTTACAAGTAATTCACACAGTAGATGTAATTTGTAATAGAAAATTATCGATGGAAATGAATGAGTCTAACACAGGGTTAAAGTATATTCTGAGCCTACAGATCAATTAGATTTTAATTCTATCACATACATTTATTTCTTTGGAATCATTTTTCAAGTGAGGATACCTAGAGTCTGCTTCATTAGGTGCTTTGAAATATAAAATGAAAAGCTGTTTACGCTATTCTTACAAAGGTAAAAAAAGAAATATCTCAGTCCCTTTTCTGCAAGTAGTACAACACAGTCTAGACTCTTAACCTCTCCGCGCTTCAGTTTCTCCTCTGGGCTGTAATATGGATAAACACATTTAGGAGCATCAGAAGAACGCATTATCCAACAGGCCGTATGTGCCCACATGCTTAAAGCCATCCAATGGAAATGGCAGTCCCTTAATCCCACTTGTCATTTACGCTCAAAAGGTTGATTCTTGGAGAAAATATTTTGAAAATCACCCTTCCTGTGTATCTCCCAAACTCCTGCTCATTTAGAGATACCTTGTGCCTTTAACATTTAATTTAGAAGCCTTATAGCAAAGACTTGCCAAGTTTTTCTTTCTGAGGTGGCATCCCCCGCAGGCAGCTCCAGAGGCCTCCAGCTCATTGAGGACCCTAGATCCTGGGGCTCCTGCCTCGGCTCCCCAAGCTGTTGGAATTGCAGATATGACCAACCTGACTGCCAGGTTTTGGGCAGCAAAACACTTTCAATCACTCTTGCTGTTTGGGGTAGCATCAGGTCCTTGCTGTGTTTTCAACTGGAAGAAAGAACTAACCCATTTGAACTAGATTAGGTTGTTTGTAAGGAAAAAGTACAAGAATACAAGATGTTTTCCCCAAATTTAAATTTTTTTCTTTACTGTTATTTGATTTTTAAAATTTTGTAATGCATCTTAATTGTCTGTGTTAAAAAAAATTAAATAATACTTGCTTTAAGAATTAAAAAAAAAAAGCAAGTAACTGAATTATAAAGCTAAACCTACAAATCAGGAGTCATTTTTTAAAGTTGAATGTTAACTTAGTATTAGAAAATGATGATTTTCTCTTATATAAATGAAACGCAAATTAAGAATAAAAATGTACACTTTTAAAAAACATTCAATTCCTATTTCTTCTTGCTGACAGACATCTATCTCCAAGTTGACAGGGACCAAGAAGGTTTACAAAAATAACCTCATTTTTAACTTTTTCTTTTAATGGAAGTTTGACACTGAAGTACGAAATACACACAGCCTACCATATGCTGAGCGAGCCACTTGCTACCTCCTGCTTGACTGGAACAGAAAATGTTCCCAAGCTGTTTTAAACGTTACAGAACATACACTCACATTTGTACTTGCTCAACTTTCACGCATCTTCTAAAACTACATGTATGCTCTTTTAATTCAAACAGAAAACCAGGTTTCTCTCTCTCTTAAATTGTTCCCAGCTACAATTTTACATGTGTCCAAAGAGTCGTCAGGGTAGTGTTTGCATCTGTTCTGCTTTCAATCATTTTAAGTTTGTTTTGATTCTTTAAAAAAAAAAAAAAAATCACTGAAAAAATTTTTATTATTTTTTATTCAATTGTGCGTGTATGCATGTGTGTGCGTGTATGTATGTGTGTGTGTGTAGAACCACAGACGAATTCGGGAACCACCATGGACGCCTCCACCTCCTTCTGCCCCGGGATTCACAGGCTCCGCCCTACCAGGACCAGAAGCGCAGGCCGCCCCGTTTCCACCTGGCGTCTATACGTGGGGTCTAGGATCGGAACTCAGGACCTTCCGCCTGCAAGGCAGAGGCTTAACCCCTGAGCCACCTCTCCAGCCCAACCCAAAAAAAAACTGAAAAATTTTTACAAATGGAAGGAGAAAATTCTTTGTCATTCAAAACTGAACAAACCACAACACGTATCTTTAATATGTAAAATGTTCATGAAAATTTTATTTTTCACTGATTCATGAACGCGTATGAAACATGAACACCACAGACTTGAATTTTCACTGTTTTTCACCCTCTGTGTACATAATGGAAATTTCTACTTTTCCTAAGACTTTAAAACAATGAATACTAAAAATGAAACATATCAGTTAATGTAGATCCAGCTTAGGAGAACATTTTTTAATTTCATGCATGTGTGTATTTGGTGCACACTGCATTTGAGTTTGCGTGTGTGTGTGTGTGTGTGTGCATGCACATGTGTACAAGTTCACAATTATGCTCGTGTGTGTGCCTGTAAAAGCCCAAGGGTGATATGAGAAATCATCCCGCACATCAAAGGTACACAACTTTTCAATGAGACTCGCTGTTGACCGACACACCAACATGCCCCACACTGTGGAGGCGGTCAAGAGAGATGAGAACACACAGTGGAAACCTTGGGGATGAGAACTGGATGAGTGAAGGGAAATGTTCCTATCAGTAGGGTGGCCTGAGGAGCGGCATTTGGTATGCCACAAAGGCCTGAACCCCCCACAAGAGTAGACAAGTCAGAGGGAACCCTGGGGTCCGGAGAAACGGGCCAAAGTATATAATTTGCACATTCCTCTTAGGCAGCCCACCAAATGCAGAGATTACAAATATGAACCACAATTTAAGACTGCATAGTTAGTTGTAAATCATGAGAAAATAACAAAATGCATTACAAAGTTCCAAGCCAGTCTAGTCTGGGCTATGAATCCCTATCTTTAAAAAAAGGGGATAGGGCACCAAGCCAAAGCCCCCATCTAAGCCCTCGGGAGGCCCTCGGGAGCCCCTCAGGAGGCCAGTACGACAGAGTGGCTGGACAGTCCTGCGCCCAACATCCACATCTACACTAACGACAAACAGCAGAGCATGAAGTTCTCTGAAGCCTCCACCTCGCGCCACAACTCTCTCTGGTGTTAACCCAGACGCTGCAGTGATGCGCACGGGTTTATCTGTGGCCTAATGCTGAACCACCCATTAGCTTTAAGGTAAGTGAGTGAAGAACTATTGCCCTGCAGCCCCTCAGTGCAGGTAGCCTGGGTGAGCAGGACCCGTCCAAGCTGTGGCTGGAGAAGCAACGCTCAATCCTCTAGTTCTGCCTACACCCTGCTGTCACTCCAGCGGTGGAGGTAACCCAAGCAAAAGGGTCTACACACCTTCCGCTTGTGTAAGAAAAGACCTCCCCCTCACCGTCCTCTTCCCTCCAGCCCGCCCTTCTCCAGCTCCAGGGAGCAGGCTCTTCTGGCGGCTCACGGGGCTGCATCTCCGCTTCCCACCGCAAGCTCCTCATCTGGCTGTCTCTGAAAGCAGCGCGGGCATCAACTCGCTGATGGGCAGAGCGCAGGGTTACTGAAGAACCCTGTGCCCGTCGCCTCTCTGCCTACTGCCTGGAGACCTCAAGCTCAACACTGAAAAGGTTTAGCAGGAGCGACAGTCTCGCTCTGCAGGCCGGCGGCAACGCCAATCCTTCCGTCTGCAGCGAACCCTAAGCCAGCATAAGCGTCCTGCTCCCCAGGAACGCGGAAGCCACTCGGCTCCCAGGCGCCCTTGTGGGGTCCCAGAGCCCGGTGATCGGCTACAGATGCAAAGCACGGATGAACCCCCAGGATGGAAATACTAAGCAGGGGGGCCGACAGAGACCCCAGGAACAGTTGGCAAAACCCCTGCCCCACCAGTCCCGAGTTCACCCCGAGCGCTCCCGCCCACCCAGGACCCTCACCTACCTTGCCCGTGAGGGGCACCCCCCGCCCGCCAGCGCCCCGCTTACCTCCGGGCCTGTAGACGACGTCGTCCTCCGTGATGTAGGACGTGATCTCCCCCGCGTCCGTGCGCTCGTAGCGCGACTTCTTCTTCGGGGGCTTCTTCCTGCTCTTCCTGGCGGCCTCCTCGGCGGCGGCGGCGCCGTGCTCGTGGTCCTCGTCCTCGCTGTGCTCGCTCTCCGCGTAGTTCTTGGCGCCCCCCTCCAGCGTGCAGCTGCGGCGCGGCCGCGAGTTCTCGCCCTCGCGCGCCTTGTCCCTCTTGTCCCGCTCGCGGTCGCGGTCCTTGTCGGCCGTCATGATTCGCCACGTGCCTTCTTCGGTCCTCTCACGGCTGGGCCTCCGTGAAAGGTAGACCGTGAGCCTGGGCTTCAGTCTTCTGAATTTCTCACGCAATTCCAGGGAAAATCCGACCACTCCAGCAACCCCCACGGCGCCAAACGCTGCAAAAGAAGGGGCAGCCGCGTTAATGCACGAAGCTCCCCCGAAGGACCTGCGCTGGTGGGTGAAAAATCACTTCGAGCTTCAGATTTGAAAACATCCCACAAGCACCACCCCCGGCACCACCCCGCGGCACCAGCGCCTGGCACCACCGACGGGCACCACCGACGGGCACCAGCGCCCGGCACCACCAACAGGCACCAGCGCCCGGCACCAGCGCCCGGCACCACCGACGGGCACCACCGACGGGCACCAGCGCCCGGCACCACCGACGGGCACCACCGCCCGGCCCTGCGTGTGCGGACAAAGCGGACATCTCGGCTCACAGCTCGGTCTCCAAAGAGCCCTTCGCCATCGCAGTTGCAGAGACAAGAGTCTCCAACCGCACTCAGGACACCTGCACGTCTTCTCTGCCCACCACTCACGCCACAATCAGAGGGACGAAGCTCGATCGTCTATCGCCACAACTTCAAGAAACGACTCCATGGGGCTGGAGAGGTGGCTCAGGGGTTAAGCCTCTGCCTTGCAGGCAGAAGGTCCTGAGTTCGGATCCTAGACCCCACGTATAGATGCCGGGCAGAAGTGGGGGCGGCCTGCGTTTCTGATCCTGGTAGGGCGGAGCCTCTGAATCCCGGGGCAGAGTAAACAAGGAGGAGGTGGAGGCGTCCATGGTTGTTCACGAATTCGCCCATGGTTCTACATACACACACGCACACACACACACAATTGAATAAATAAATGAAATAAATTTTTAAAAAAAAACCGACTCCAGATGAAGATATCAAGTGGCTTCTGTATTTTTCCAAAATTCCACCTTGATAGCTTCCCTACTCGACTCCTTTAAAACTAAACCCCATGAGAAAACCTCAAGACTTTATGAGTCTTTATCTCAAACATACTCTTATAAAAATTTCTACGAGTGGGCTGAAGAGATGGCGCAAGGGTTAAGACTGCCTCACAGGCACAAAGTCCTGAGTTCAGATCCCAGGTCCCACCTAAAAACTCCAGGTGGAAACAGGAGGCACTTCCCGCCCTGATGGACGGAGCCTGGGAAATCCCAGAGGGAAACAAAAAGGAGGTGGAAGCAATCCAGGATGATTCCCGAAGTCACCCTTGTCCCTCCACAAGGACACACAGTGCTCTCTCTCTCTCTCTCTCTCTCTCTCTCTCTCTCTCTCTCTCTCTCTCTCTCACACACACACACACAGACAATCGAACCGAGGACACATCACAAACGTGCCATCTATTCACTGAACAGCTGCCTACACCTCTGCAGCTAGAAAGAGCAGAGAAACAGGAGCATGTGTCACAGTGGAACTTACAATCCTTGTCATCTGAGCTACAGGCAGGCAGGATGTGCGATGAACCAACTTAAGTGAGGTGTGAGAACAACACTATTGCATCTGACAAAGCTACTGTCGAAGATCTAGGCAGGGAAGACCAGAAATTCATGAATCCATGAATGTGCTAAGCATGAAAAGACTATTAAATAGCTTATTAAATTTTTTTAAATTTTTTTATTATTTATTCAATTGTGCGTGTGTGTGTGCGTGTGCGTGTGTGTGTAGAACCACGGGTGAATTGGGGAACCACCACGGACGCCTCCACCTCCTCGTTTACTCTGCCCCGGAATTCACAGGCTCCGCCCTATCAGGACCAGAAACACAGGCCACCCCCGCTTCCGCCCGGCATCTATACGTGGAGTCTAGGATCCGAACTCAGGACATTCCGCCTGCAAGGCAGAGGCTTAACCCCTGAGCCACCTCTCCAGCCCCCGCTTTCTAATTTTTTGGGGGGTTAAGAATTCTAGATAAACATGAGGTTCAAGTTGGAGTAAAGCTATGAGCCCAAATTTGATCACTGAGGAGTCAGAAAGCACACAAAAAGATTTAAGTTTTCAAAAGCAGTCGCCCAGTATTTGCTGAAGTATAAAGAATAAACTTCTCTTAGTAGTTTCTTAAAGAGGATCAAATACTTTCAGCAAAGTATTTTGTTTTTATCTCTTCAAGGTGAAAACTTCCAGCGCAATGACACAAACTATCTTCCTTCCTTTAAGCTCTATGATAGTCTTTACCTCCTCAAAAATCAAGCATTCACAATACCTCACACACTACTCAAACGAGATTAAAGTAATAAAACTTCAGTCAACCTCAAAATCCAGTCCTTGCTGAAGAAAATCACAGGCCAGAAATGTCCAGGGATTAAAGCTTTTCCCACAAGTAAAAGGACCTGAGCTTAGACCCCCAGAACCCTCATAAAATAAAAATGCCTGGCAGAAACGGAGCAGCCTGCAAATCAGCCTTGGAAGGTGGAACATGGGAAGCCTCGAGCTAAGCCACCAGATGAAGCAATCCAGTGATTCCTGATGTCACCCTTGAGACGCCACGGGCAGACAGTCAAGTGCCCTCCTGGACACACGCACACGCACACACGCACACGCACACACACAAGAAAATCACTCCTGGCTCTGTGGGGCAAAGAGCAGCGCAGTCAGCCAGTCTGCTGCACTGCAGGAGCATGAAGCTGTTCTCAGCACCTGTGAAGCTGCGCCACGCATCCCCACTTCCTAGAAGACCTTTTCCTTAGACTCTTCTGGTGCGTGTCTGTTCTAGATCTAACCTCCAGCTAGACACGCGTCAGGACGCCTTCCCGTGAGCGCCTCAGTCCTATGTGGCACAAAGAAAAGAGAACTTCATTTTTACCCCTCACATAAGCCACATGCATAAAGAGGGCATTATGATGAGATTTTTATTTGGGAAAAATATCTCACATAAAACTGAAGTGGTACTGGAGGTAACGCAAAAAACACATACGATAATAAGAAGAAGAAAAAAAAAAAACAAGAAAGGCATTTTATGTGGGAGGAACTTAACAAAAGACTATCTAAAGAAATTAGCTGAATCTGCTGGAAGCCACAGTGAAAGCAGGTGCTTGGGCAGACAGCAGTGTGACCACAGAAGCTCTTAAGATCACAGTGGCTGAGGTCCCTGGGCAGGTGCTGGACACTGAGCACGAAGCTTCTCTCCTGAATGTCCACTGTACCAATAATAGCGTTTATAATCCAAACTGAGACTCATCTGAGAGCAGAGAGATGCAATCAGTAATTCTGTGAGTTGAAGCAAATGCGATCCAAATCAAAACGCATTATCCTGCCATCTACATCCCTATCATTCAGCAGTTACTACTGCTGTGGATATGTTACTGCCGCAAAATCATACACGAGAGAAGCTAAATAAGCTGGCTGAAGACAACGCTCATCAGACGTAGCTTATGACCCCTCCAGCTTCTGTGTGCTGGGCTAAAAGCAGGACCGTGTGCAGACTATGCAACGATTCTACTACTGGGTCATCCTCATCTCCAGAGCCCAGCGCTTCACTGCAAAGTTCTCCTGCTTTAAATGACATGCCTGTCTACTCAGAACCCCGTGAAAAATAAAAGCAGCAGCAGGAATGATATACTTCCTGACAAGTTAATGGTCAGAGAGTTCTCAAAGCAAAGCCCTCCTCCTCCCCCCCCCCAAATTGTAAGCTTTTGCCATTGCTTTTGGTAGCCCTCTAAAAAATTGACAGGGAGACCCTGTTACTGAAGACGCAGAACATATGGGTCACAGGACATCACAGGACACAGGACATCACCTGGAACTGGGGGAGAACAATGACAAAGGTCTCCTCCACGTGCACAATCTGCAAGTTACAGTAACCAGGACAACGGGTGTCACAGCCGCGTGGCCATCAAGGAGACAACCAGCAACTTTCTGACTGGCCTGAAGACTCACTTGTCACAATGGAACGCGTTCCTGAAGCTGTTAACTAGAACAAGAACCTATAAAAGGGAAGGAAATAAATCACTAGGAAGAACAGACTCTGAACCAAACTGCTGTGTAATCCCTGTATTACACCCACAGACTGGAGGAGCACTCGGCGCTCCGCCTGCTCCCCCAGCAGAGGAGAACCTCAACACTCAGACAGCACGCGGCCTAGTGCAGACGACAGAGTCGCTAGAATGAAGAGCACCAACGACCCTACAAGGCTCCCCCAGAACCAAGCCAACCAAATCTCTCTCCATCCTAAGGCTCAGGGAGCTGTGCAGAAGAGGGGGCATTAAGATTGCAAGAGCCTAAAATGGGGTCCACTGCTGAACAAGACATTCCACTCAAGGTAGGGCTGCTCGGAACTCACTGCAGTGTGACTTGTCGTTACCAAACCTACACAATGCCTGACATGCCCCATGTCCCCATGGATCAAGGATTTCAGGAGAAACAATTCCATGCAGTGGAAACCTTAGGAGCTAGGGCTAGCAGGTAAGGGGGAGTGCTCCTAGGGGTGGGTCTGCCCAAGGAAGGGCCACTTGGTCTGCCAGAGGCCTGAACCCCCACAAGAGCAGACAATCCAGAGGGAAGCATACAGAAGCAGACAGAAAGGAGGGTGGGAGGGAGTGGGATGGACTCATGAAGGGGGAGGGGAAAACAGGGATAATTACTCAATATACTTGTAAAACTAGGAAACAATTTTAAAAATTAAATTTAAAATCTTGTAAAAATTATGTGCCCTTAAAAGCCAAGTATCATAGTTAGGCACAGGTGTCAACTTGACAGTTGAGGGTGTGAGCTCTGGGCACATTTGTAGAGAATTAGTGGTTGGGTTAAGCCCAGAGCAAACCTGCAGGAGATTGTCTAGTTGATGGGGAAGGACCAGTCAATAATGGGTAGGGCTAGGCCCTGAACAGGCAAATAAAATACTGAAAGCCAGTTGAGGAAGTTGCATCCTTGTGTACACTTGGCCAGACATGTTGGTCTGGCAAGTACGGATCGTCCCTCTCTCAGCTGTTGTGTAGAGATGGTGCGACCAGTTCCCTCGGCCCTGGTGGTGGTGCGCGCTCTCCCGTCAAGCTGGCCTGACAACTGTAACCAGACTATGGTAAGGAAATAAGCCCCTTGCTCCCTTAAGCTGTTTGGTGGTCATTTATCAGCAACCATGCAGGCGACTGCAACAGCAAGTTACCCAGTAAGTAAGCAAATAAAACGCCGTGCTGCGCAGACTGTGGAGTGGAAATGGCGTCAGAGTAACATGAGCTCCATCGGGCAGCGGGACTCGTATGGTTCCAAACTGTTCCAATTCACTGCTTCTGAAAGCCTGAACAAGGAATCAAAACGTATCGTACTTCTGTGCTTGTCATTTCTCTCCATTTATAAGAAGGGGAGGGGAAGAGAAAGGAGGGGAAAAGAAGGAAGGAGTAAGGGAAGGAGGAAGAAAGAGAGGGAGGAAGAGAGGGAGGAAGGGAGGAAGGAAGAGGGGGAGGTCAAGCCAACCACACACAGGTTTAGAAATATAAAGAATGAGAAACCCTACAGAAGATGCGGACGCCCAAAGCACTGGCTCCCCGAGAAGCAGCTGCAGAACAGGAAGCCACACAGGCAAACCACTTGCTTCAAAAGCAATGTTCTTTTCCTGTTCTCTTTCACATCAACACGCCCAAGAAAGGAAAGTAATGACGTCTGCTCTGGACAAGGAAATGTTATTCCAACGCTGATCACTGCTAAGAAAGACGGCATCTCACAAACAGCAACCTGCGGTGGAGAAGCCTCAACGTGCCAGAGGATCGCTGCTGAAGCTGCAAGGTGAGGCTGAAACACGCCATCAGCAGGTCTACGACATCCGGGATGTAAAACTCACCCATCTGAAACTGCTGTGGCACTGGAGTGTGTTTCTATGGGGGTGAAGTTGACCCACTGGCTAAATCCAACCGTACAGCAAGGAGGAGGGCATGTTTCCTTGCAGATTCTCTCCACGTGTGGTTAGAGGCTCCACGCACAATCCTGCAGGAGTCTTTACACTCACTCTCAGGGGTGGGATGACGGAACCTAAAGACACGAGTCAAATTCTGACATCATCTTTGTGGAAGGAGAACAATTTGTTGTGGGTTTTTTTTTTTTTTGGGGGGGGGGTAAGTGGGTGCCTCTTTCATGTCCATCCAATTGTTCATCTTTTCCAACTTTGGGAGAAAAGCTGAGAATTAAGTATGGTGAACACACAACTGAAGACACCTCAATTTCTTCTTGTGAGACTTAACACAGGGGGCTCAACACTGTGGGGGGCATTAAAAGTGCCCGGAGAGCAAAATCCTAGCTTTACAATTAATAAACAAACCAATTAGAATTAAACAAGAAATAATATATAACTTATTTTCATATTTTAAGCAGTATTGCTCAAAAAATGAGGGGTCCTGAGACATTACCAATAAATATTCTATATCCTGAGACATTATCACAATGTATAAGATCATAAGGATAGATCTTAGAAACATTTTGCTATTTAAAGTCAGTTATGATATCAACTACTTATTTATGGTTCTTTTCATTTTACATGTCCAAGAAAGGCAGAGCAGCAAGGCTTGGGGGAAGAGTATATGGGGTCTTCAGCTTTGGTTACACAATTTCTTTGTGGATAATTAAAAATTCTAAAATTCTAAAATCATCTAAAATCTAAAATAATAGTTACCAATATCTGTGAATATAATAAAAACTTTAAATTGTGCAGTTAAAGTAGGTAAACTGCATGGAAATGAATCATATCAATAAAACTTTAAAACGCACACACACCTCGCACAAACACCCCTCGCACACACCCCTCATGCACACCCCTCATGCACACCCCACACGCACACGCACCGCTCACACGCCCCTCACGCACACACACCCCACACGCACACACACCCCACGCGCACACCCCACGCACACCCCTCACACACCCCACACGCACACACACCCCACGCGCACCCCTCGCACGCACACACCCCTCGCACACACACATACACATACATACACCTCATACACGCGCGCACACACCCCACACACATCCTTCACACCCCACACATCCTTCACGCACCCCACACCCACACACCACACACGCACACACCACATACGCACACACCCCTCACACACTCGCGTGCTCGCACACACATACACACACACACAAGCAACGCTGCAAGCTATTAAGAACAGTCCAGGCTTCGCACCAGCTGAAGCACCTACCTATAAATTCACATGGATGAGCTCTACCCTTGAGGATAGAAAAGTCACCTTTCAAAGTTGTTTAAAAAAAAAAACTAATTAATGAAGCACAGTTTTATTTGCTATAACACAGATCCTGAAAGAGGACCATTGGACTGCAGTAATCTGCAAGGCAGGAATTCTGGGTAAGGCTCACTACCTCTGCAAAGTATCCTTGGAAATAAGTAAGGAAGACATGGCTTCTGCTTGCAGAGCTGTATGGTCCAAAGTAATCCATAACCAAGGCACATAAGCTCTTCGCATAGGAAAAAGGAAAATGACAAGGGGAATTGTATACGTAATGAAATTACACTTTACCCCATATACGAAAAAAAAATCAAAAGCATTCAAAATGTTCTTCTACTCCACGGAGACAAGTTAAAGCAAAGGGAAGTGGAATCAAAACTCTCCGGAGCAACCCTTCGAAACACTAAGAATCTCTGTCTTAGAAGAAAAGGAAAAGAAGGACCAATAAAGAAGCTTAGGCCAAAACTTAATTTGCCATTTTCTAAGCAGTCAATTCTGAGAGCAATTCTCTCTAGGTTGAGCAAGTCTACTAATCTAGCCATCTTTGTTAACCTCATGTCATTCAAAGAGAAAAGCAAAACAGCCACCAGAAAGAACTATCCAATACCAATCCTAGATGCCAGCAACAACTGAATGGGGGGAGGGGGTTCCCAGAGCCTGAACCACAACACTTAGAAGTGTAGCTGTGATGCTCACATCAGGTAACAAACAACCTCTCTGAAACAGATTTTGCCAGATCCTCCATTATTTCAGCACTGCCCAAGAAATATGGATGGCCGATGTGTGCAATTTCTTACGGACTATGTAACAAAGTGTAATGTATAGTACCGTGCCAGGGAGAAAAGGTTAGGCATAACACAGAGGGTCATTTATTTATTTGTAGCCATCATTAGCAAGGCATCATTTGACATGCAGGAAGCAAGAGTGACCTAAGGGTGGGGTGTTTCTAGCAGAGAAACAAGCTAGTACAAAATGTTAGAGCTGAAGATGGGAGGACAATGAAAGACTAGAGATGAAGAGGCAACTGGGTGGAACCTGAATGAAGAAAAGAGGGCCCTGAAGAAATTGAAATCTGAGGGGGCTGGAGAGGTGGCTCAGGGGTTAAGCCTCTGCCTTGCAGGCGGAAGGTCCTGAGTTCAGATCCTAGACTCCACGTATAGACGCCGGGCGGAAGTGGGGGCGGCCTGCGTTTCTGGTCCTGGTGGGGCAGAGCCTGTGAATTCAGGGGCAGAGTGAACAAAGGAGGAGGTGGAGGCATCCATGGTAGTTCCCGAATTCGTCCGTGGTTCTACACACACACACACACACACACACACACACACACACACACACACACACACCACACACACACGCACAATTGAATAATAAAAAACATGAAAAATAAAGGGAGAGAAAGATAAGGACAGCTGCCTGACACTGACCTCCACCTCCATACGCACACACATGCACATCCACACACACAAGCACATACTAAGCATACAACACAAAACACATGCACAAACACCAAAAAAAAGGGAGAAAAGACACTGGAACAAACAAAGGCATTACAGGCAGTCTGTGAATCTGAGAAGCGGCAGGTGACAGACTGCATCAGGACCTAGTCTGAACACCCTGACATGAAAACATACACCGCTGGATTCAGAGAACGCCTCATACTTAAAAGCTGCATACTGACAAATTCCACCTTAATGATGCCACCAAATGCTGCATTTAATAAAATCCAGGCAGTTCAGGCCTAGTCCTTGGTTTCCACCAGAGAACATCGCCTCCCCCTGCTGTTTCTCAGAGGAACGTACCAGCTGTCCAAATGAAAACTGGCAAGCTAGAAAACTGAAAGGACGAAAAAAATTGCTCAAGTGGTTCTCACTTTTCAAGTTAATGGAACATCACTAGTAACTTTTAGGGAAAGAGAAGCTTTCCAAGTAATATTTTGAGCTCAACATTTTAAGGTCTGCATGAAAAATGAGAAAGATGGGGCTGAGAGATGGCTCAAGAGTTAAGGCTCTACCTCCCAAGCAAAAAGACTTGAGTTCAGATATAGCAGCGGTCTGCACTTCCGGCCCTGGGGAACTCCAGAGCAAAGCCAAGAAGAGGTAGCCCAATGGAGGAGGAGACTTGAAATCATCCTTAGGCCACAGCAACGGGGAGAGAGAGGAGAGAGAAGAGAGAGAGGAGGAGGAGTGAGGGAGGAGAGGGAGGGAGGGAGGGAGTTTGAGACTAAAAAGAAGAGTTAAAGAAAAGAAGGGTATATACACAAACTCAGAGCAGTATTTTGGATGAAGTGAAGATTGGGTTTGATTCCCAGAATACATGCATTGTAAACATAAAAATAGAAGAAAAGGAGGAGGAGGAGAAGAGGAAGAGGAGGAAGAGGAGGAGGAGGAGGAAGAAGAGGAGGAAGGAAGAAGGAAGGAAGGAAGGAGGAGGAAGCAGCAGAAGCAACAGTGAGATGTGGATGGAACATTCTTTTTTAACCCTGGTGCGTTGGGGAGGTCACAATGGTGCATCCCGGGGGCTCGCTGGCCAATCAGTCCAGCTATTTGGCCTATCTCAAAGAAGCAAGTAGACTGAACCTAAAGGATGACATCCAAGGTTGTCATCTGGCTTCCACATGTGTGTGTGAGTGCACGTGCATACACATACACACGCACACACGCAGTCTGAACTCCAATAAAAAGTGAGTTTGAAAGAATTAAGACAAAAAACCCAAATTCATTCAGTTTTTTTTTTAATTTTATTATTGCTAACAATTTTTTTTATTTATTCAATTGTGTGTGTGTGTGTGTGTGTGTGTGTGTGTGTGTATAGAACCACAGGTGAATTCGGGAACCACCATGGACCACCTCCACCTCGTCCTCCTCCTTGTTTACTTTGCCCCAGGATTCATAGGCTCCGCCCTACCAGGACCAGAAACGCAGGCTGCCCCCACTTCCGCCTGGCGTCTATACATGGGGTCTAGGATCCGAACTCAGGACCTTCCGCCTGCAAGGCAGAGGCTTAACCCCTGAGCCACCTCTCCAGCCCAGTTTTTATACTTAATAAGTAAAGTTTTCACTGAACTCAAAAACCTATGTGCATCGCAAGAAATGTATGATATTAAAAAATTGAAAAGGTAAAATGGTTAATGACAAAAATATCAAGTACTGAAAATGCCACCCCTCCACTACAAAAAGGGAAAATCCAGAACAGAACAGTCCTACAGAATGACAGCTAAAGTCTTCACTGGATTCAACAAGAATGTTTTTGGTTATTCAATCTTGGCTTTATTTAAGTCTCTGATCCAGAATCTTCCAATTCCAGAAGAATCTCATTTCAGACTCAAAAAAAATTACTCAAAGTAAATATCAATAACTCAAAGAGCTATGGCCAGCACCATTTTTATGAAGTATCTACAAAAGAAATATAATTATTATTTGAGGTGAAAATAGAAATTTTAACTTCTAAAGAAAAAAGAAAAGAACCTGAAATATATCATCAACAATAAATACGAACAGGGCAGCATGTCTAGAATCAGGAGGAGAGCAGCCAAGCCATGTAGGATAAGCTCACCGCAGGAGACTCGCGGAGTCTGAAAATGAGCTTCAGAGGATGATGCGGCAGTTTCACAAGTAACACAGCCCCATCCTGTTCAATAATTTAAAAAAAAAAAAAAAAACTTGCTTTTGCACCAGGTGTAAATAAAGGGAATCTGTCCGTAAGAACACACCGTGTGTTCATCCAGACACCAGGGTCCCCCCAAGATCTTGAGAGGAGGTCATTACTTACAAGACCATTAAGTTATGAAACAAAGGACTCCAAAAAGGTAAGTGCCCTGTCCCCTGAAAATGGTGCTTTTAGGAGTAGGGTAAGAAAAGTTAATGTTATGAATACTTTTATATTAAAACATTCCAAATTAAATCATTAACAATTTAAAATGTCATCCTTTGTTTAAAATCAACAAAGATGCAGGTTTTTCCATAAGTCAATGGCCTGACAGAGAACTCATTCTGACATTTATAAACGATGGACAGGGACTATAAGAATGACTAGGCTAAAAAGGCGAGACCTCTGAGTTATGAAACTTACTGTTAAATCAGAAGGAACTTAATTAAGACTTCTTTAAGGCTTAAAGTTTTAGAGAGAAAAAAATTCTGCTTTTTTAGCTCTAAAGCAACTAAGAAATGTGACATAGCTGGTGATGCCCGGCAGCCAGCACTTGAAGGGGGAAGCAGGAGGGTTAGGAGCTGGGGACCAGCCTCAATCACACAGCCAGCGAGAGGCCGCCCTGGTCACATGAGATCCTGCCTCAAAAAAATCACCAAGAAAATACAAGAAGCAACCTGAAAACACGGCAAGGACGTGCAGAACAGACGCAGGTCCACACGGAGCGCAGGGGGCAGAGTTTCTGCCCCTCAGAATCTCCGGACGCGGCTGTCACGTGCGCTGAAAGACCTACACAACACCCTTCTCTAAGCTGGTCTCGTGGTGCAAGATAAGAAGAGCACAGCCATAGATAGACACAGCCGTGGAAATGAATGAAATACAGCCTGGAGTCCAACTGAGCTTTCTCTGAACCAACTTCCTCAATTTTGTACTCAACGGAAAAATTAAACCTATAAAAATATTCACACTACATTCCACAGTCACAAAAATATCAGATGCTTGTCTTATGGCCCAAGTGAACATGCACTGCCCATCCAGGCCCTGGCGGCCTAGAGCAGCCCACAGGATGTCAATTCAAAGCAACTGGATAAAGAAGCACCCTGCAGGGCTCCAGTAGGCGGAGCAGAGCACAGCGGGATGCCCAAAAAATAAACTTCTTTAAAAAAGATTTCAGTGGCAAAACTATGGCTTGGGGTTAGGGCTCAGCACATGGAGCCCTGAGACCCGGGAAATGCTGAGATTCACATGCAGATTCCAAGGTGACAAACCACAGAGACACTGTCACTACTTTTACCAGCTCGGTATGTGGTTTCTGCCCTGGGTCTGTCGCTCCTGATGTCTTCTGCAGGAAGCAATACAGAACTGTACAGAACATGTCGTGACAGTTACAGACGGAAATCTTTTGAACGTTCTGAAAACCCCATTACCACACTGCCACCTGAGTGAATCCTCCTCTCCACCTGGTCAGAAACAGAAGATACCGCAGTCAGCGACACTACGTAACATTCTTACTTATTTTAGAATCCACCAGATGAGAGTAAAAACAAATGCTTTGCATTTCAGCAACTGGAAGCGAGCAAGGTAGGAAGAGGATGGATGTGTGGGTGAGGCGGCTGGTAAAAGGTTTCCATTTGGAAAAGTATTGGTAGGGTCTGAGTTGTCATCAGACTGAACTATCTATCCAGCCAGTGTGAAATACAGTTTGAGTCTCCAGAAAAGACAAAAAATACACACTTTGGAGAGACCAGAGAAACTAAAACCAAAGAAAGGAGTATGGGACACTTCATATAATTTACAGCATGATTTTCATAAAAGGGTGTCAAGAAAAGGTCATAGATAAGAATACTGTTCAAGACAGTTATCAACAAAAATCACAATCTCCAATGAATACTCCAGGGTGATCACCTACACGTACAAACCAGTACCAGTGAGCTGGTCCAGCGGGTAAAGATGCTGATGACAACACCTGCTCACATGAGCTCAATCGCTGCAGCCCACAGGGAGGAAGGAGAGAACTGACCTCCAAAAGTAATTGTCCCCAGACCTCCACGAGAGCATGTGGCGCAAGCACCACTCCCATTCATATTCATATTCATATATTCTCTTTCTCTCTCTAAAAAACCCCAGTTGTCCAGTGCCAATTCTCATCCTTAAGTAGCAGTGGCGACCCACAGAAGTGACAGGATCTTATGATGGGCCTTCACTCCCTGAAGTGAAACCTTGGAGGTTTCTAGTAGGAATGTGGCTCCCAAAACCCTTGCCACCTCAGCACGTGCCTAACAGTGAGCGGACTTCACAAGATAATCCAAGCAATCGGTCATCGTGCACAAGCTCAACCCAAACAATCGAGCACAAGACGTTCCTAAATGAAAGAAGAGAGAGGAAAAAGGAAGAAAGGAAACTGACCAGAAAGAGCAGCAGGCTGGCGCGCCGGCATGTGCTGGGGCACCGAGCTCCAGAGGAGCAGGCCTAGAATCGCACGCTCTCCGTCAGCCTACGCTACGTACGAGATCTTGTCTCAAAAAATATTTTTTTAAATGACAGCTCAGTGACTTGACCAGCATGCACCAGTCCCTGGCTCACAGATCCCAAGCACAATCAACCAGTGGATTAACCAAGTCAGCCGCACCGCACGGCACAATGAACGATGAGGGAACTTCTCAAAGGTGCCTCTGGCTTACTCATGTGTCACAGCGCACACGTGCAATCTCTTCCCCACGCCTTCCTCTTCCTCTCTCAAGTAACATTCATGCACACATGCATACATATATACATACATAAGTACCGTACACACACATACGTATACACACGCATACATACACACACATACATACATGCACACATACACACAAACTAAAAAATAAAGGCTGCCTTTATCTTGAAAGTATCATTTCCCACATGAACAGAGCCTCTATAGTCCACCTTCCATTCTTTCACTAAAAGAAAATACAGAAATAAAGTATGTATTCATAAAATTATAAAAATATCTATAAATACATAATGTCTTCGGATGTTCCTTAATGTGCAGTTAGGCGGCTCACGTAGGCGGTCTAACCGGGCTGTGTTGACCCAACGGCTGTGTGCTTATTCCTATGTGGTTATCTGGCTTCATTCGAATTAAAGTTTAAAGGTGGTTCCCTGCCATACTTCAAGTGCTTGCCAGCCATCCACTCACAGAAACTCCACTTGCACCAATCAAGACTAAAGGTAACTAAAACCATTAAGAGTCCCCATTTAATTGATTCACGTACAGCAGCTGAGTAAATGGGAAGGGCTTCACTTTCACGAAGGTAACAAACTGGAATTTTAGAAAAGAGAGTAAGAGAATCCCACGAGAACGGATTTATTCTCCCATTCTTTTGGCAATTTACAAAACTCCAACTGTGGGAAAAGAACAAGAAAGCATTTTTCTCAACTACACCTTTTGTCCAGTCCACCAAGTTTTAGAATGTCAAGTGCGTCATCTTCCATGGTCACACCCCTCCCTGGAGCTCCCCTGCCCGCCTCTCCCCTGCGCCCCTGCGCTCCCGTCACGCCGGCCTGGTGGGCTGGCCTGATGGAACAGACAGCTGAAGCAGCCCTGAGTCCAACCACTCAAGGCAACTGTCCTGCAACTTTTCTTATAAAAATTTCTGCAAAGGTGGTTAAGTTACTCCTGTATTTATAACACAAGATGACAGTCAGAGTCTTGCTTTCCCATAAAATAGGAATATGTTTTCTATTACTTATTTCTCAAGAATGCTACCCGTGTAAAGCACCCCATAAGCACTACACCCACCTGAGCGGCCATTTGCACCGATGCATCACAAGCTGCTCACACCAACACAGGAAGAGAGGCGGTGGGAAAGAACGCGATCCTGGGCGGGCGTGATTTAAAAAACCACTTTCAGGAATCTGAACTATGCTCTGTAATGTCACACAATGGCACTGGCTTTAAAACAGTATCAGCGGAGAACTATTCCTGAGTGATGTGTGGGAAGGGAAGACTGCCGCTGGAAGGACAGACGCAAAGCCCCCAAGAACAGCCACGTGACACTGAGAGTCCTTTGCATACAGACCTGGCAGGAAGGGGGGCATCAGGTGCACTTACTTGCTTTGCTGCCCATTCCCACATTCTAGATATTGTTTTGCTGAAGAAGAAGAATGTATACCTCGAGTTTATGCATGACTTTATATCTGGGGAGCCCTGAAAGTACCAGACACCAATAATCCCTGAAGGTAAACATCAACTACCCGCTGCAAGAAGTGTGAAAAAACTGGAAGAATTTATCAATCTCAGAAAATAAGCAAAACAAAGTTGAAGCTCTAGAACGCTAACTCCAGCCTCCCACACACACCAGAAACTTTAGCTTGAATTCAAAGGGTTCTTTTTTTTTTTTAATTTTTTTTTTATTTATTCAATTGTGCGTGTGCGTGTGTGTGTGTGTGTGTGTGTGTGTGTGTGCGCGCGTGTAGAACCACGGGCGAATTCGGGAACCACCATGGACTGCTTCCACCTCCTCGTTTACTCTGCCCTGGGATTCACAGGCTCCGCCCTATCAGGACCAGAAACGCTGGCCGCCCCCGCTTCCGCCCAGCGTCTATACGTGGAGTCTAGGATCCGAACTCAGGACCTTCCGCCTGCAAGGCAGAGGCTTAACCCCTGAGCCACCCCTCCAGCCCTCAAAGAGTTCTTTGACACCTGTTCTCAGGACTTCCTCGAGAGAAGGAAGTAACTTGACACATCAATACAGAGCATATGGGGGCTGGAGAGGTGGCTCAGGGGTTAAGCCTTTGCCTTGCCAGGCGGAAGGTCCTGAGTTCGGATCCTAGACCCCACGTATAGACGCCAGGCGAAAGTGGGGGCAGGCTTGCTACACATACACACACACATGCACAATTGAATAAATAAAAAAAAATTTTTTAAAAATACAGAGTATATGGACAAGGAGAGGGGAGCAGGGAGGGTGACACCTAAGCTACGCGGAGAATCACCAAGTAGCGCCCAGGCAAAAAGGAAGCAACATCTGCGCTGCACTGGCTTGGCCTAAATGGTCCTCAGCACAAAGCACTTAGGCAGGAAGAAAGGAAAATGAAGATTCCACCGCCACGCTCCTCAGAAATGGGAAAACCCTTCCCTATGTGTGTAGCCGAGAGGGCTCAAGTCACTAAAGGTCGCTGTGCACAAATCCGTGCGTGGAGTGGAAGAGAAGAACCGACTGGACGGTGGCCCTGTGCAGACACAGGCGTGACGCGGTGGCTTCCCTCCTCCAGCCCTTCCTTCCTCCTGTTGCTCACATCACACATGGAAACACAATTACCCAAGAAAAGGAGACAAGCAAGTATGGATCTTTCTATTTTCAAGCATGTGCTGTGTGTGTTCTGCATGTGGGTGAGTGCACATGTGCGTGCAGGCAGTGAGAACACGAGAGCACAGCATGTGTGCTGTGAGGTCAAGGGAACGTCAGGAAGCGCCACGGCTGCTCTTCCACCACACGACTTGCTTTCCCTTCCAGGGCCAGATCACAGCCCCCCATCTGTCCAGCATTTCTAGGTGGGTCTGGGGACCCTAGTACTGATACCTTCACTTGTGAGGCAAAGACTTTCTCTCCAGTCCCAATATTGATCTTTGTAAAGATCACACTAATCGGGGCCAATCCTGCATTAATTCATGTCTGGAAAAAAAAAAAAAAAAACAGGTATCCTCTACAAAAGCTAAACACAGAACAAAATTTCCAAGAACTTGACCACCTACGTGGGCATTCAGAAGTTAGAGAATATGAAACAGAACAACAACAAAAAAAAATAGAATAAAAAATTGAAAACTTCATAAAATACTAATCTCCAACAGAAAGAAATGGGAGACCTCACTAGGAAACTCATTTTTGAGGTTTCTACAATGTTCTGTCTTTCCCACCATGGCGACTGAACGTGGGCTGTCCCCCCAGGCCCTTACTATCACTGATGGAGCTCAAAGCACCTGCAGGAGGTGGACCCTTGCTAAAGAGGACACGCCCCGAGGGTCGGCCCTGAGGTGGGAGTACCGCCCTGCTTCTGCGGCTCTCTCAGCCTCCAGGACTGTAGTCGCTGAGCTCTGCCAGCCACTACGTCTATTCTGCTGTATTGAACTACATCTTCCCTCGAAAACCATAAGCCAAGTGAATCTTCCTTTTTCCCCATAAGTAGCTTGAGTGACCCCAGCAGCAGCAGGAGTAACTGCAAAACCAACTTATACAAACACCAACAGAAACTTCCAGAAAGGTCGGAAAACAGGAAGAGGGCAGCAATGACAACTACTCTGACAATGCTCTATGGTGGAAGGACCACACCCACCCAAACCAGGCAGAAGCTTAAGACAGAAGTAATACATTACTGACATCTAATAGATGACCATTACTATATTACACATCTAAGTTATATGTACAATAATACATATAAGTAAGACATACAAATAAATTATGTAATGATCAGGAATCTTTCCATTATTATTTTATTATTATTTATTTAATTGCACGCGTGTATGTGTGTGTGTGCATGTATGTGTGCGTGTATGCGTGTATGTGTGTGTAGAACCACGGACGAATTCAGGAACCACCATAGACGCCTCCGCCTCCACCACCTCCTTGTTTACTCTGCCCCGGTGCTCCACCCCACTAGGACCGGAAACGCAGGCCACCCCTCCACCCTCACCCCGCCCCACTTCTTCCAGGCTTCTATTCGTGGGGTTTAGGATCCGAACTCAGGACCTTCTGCCTGCAAGGCAGAGGCTTAACCGCTGAGCCACCTCTCCAGCCCCTCCATTATTATTTTTATCAGATGTTTTCAATCTAAAGCTTTGGAAGCCATTACTGACCTCTGTATTTTCAAAGGTAAGACAACTGGCTCTTTAGTTTAACTTTCTACAGTAAATATTTAACTTTAGAACATCTAACACTGTGGTGAGGGGCAAACATTTACTTAGCTTAATCATTCTGTATTAGTCTACTTCCCCTATAAATACAAAATGTAAGATGAAACCCAAAACCTGTGCCTAAATTTAGCTACAAATTAAAATGTGCTTGTAAATGGCTCAAAAAACTTTGAAGTTGGGTAACTCTTTAAGTTCTATACTATAGACAATCTAGCAGATCAAAATAATGAAATAGAATTTTAAAACACTGTATCAGCACAATCAGAAATGTGAAATAGATATTCAAATAATCACTGGTGGTTTTTCTTTTTGTGTGTGTTTTGTGTGTGTGTGCCCGCGCGTATATGTGTGCGTATGCATGTGTGCTAAAATTAACAACAGGGCCTCCCTCATACCTGCTAAGCAAACACTCTACCGTTCAAACCCATCCTGGACCTGTAAAATTACCATAGATTCTCACAGTTCCAGAAGAAATAAAAATCCTTACAATTCTCAAGGCAGCATTAGAGAAGTGACAGGAATGGAAGGAGAAGCTAATTGTTTTAAATGTACATATCAATATCGGAAAATTTGGGTGTATGAAATTCAACTTGGTTTTAGGTCTGAGCTCTTAAGTACAATAAATCCCACACCACAAAAATATTCACGTGTCTCCACTTCACCACAGCCTCGTGAAGCCCAATGACAGGCTTACTGATCAGACTCTGCCTCTCTATTCAGCTTTCCTTACCCCAGGCTTGTCCTCGTACAAAGCTCCGTTGGGACATGAGATCACAGTACCGCCCAGTGCAATGGGGACTTGCTCTTTGCTTGTAAGGTACAGGCAGTCTACGTGAAGTCAGGCTATGTGCTCGGTAATATATTCTGACTACTAATTTATGAAATTTCACACACAAAAAAGTCTTTATATTCTACAAAAATTGTGCAAAAGAGCATAGCCTTTGAAGCTGCTTAAAGTAAAAAACAATCAGGAACTATTCTGAGCTGCTGTGGGAACTATGGCGTGGCTCCTCGGTGTTATTTAAATGAAATCTTTTCTACGTATACTTTTGCTGTTCTACCCACTTTAGTATCATCTACATGAATTTACTGACCACAGCATTTATTAAAATGACTATAATCACTTCTCATGAGCAAATTTCCGGGATTTAAATATTCACCAACCAATACTTCCAATGGAAGACCTTGGTTATGAAAACTTACCCACACACTATCTACATATTTACCTACATAGTATCTACATACATATCTGCATACTATCTACTACTATACTACATATGACCTACATACTACCTGCTGCTAACCAACCAACATTTCTATGTTCAGGAGTGTGAAGCATGCAATGGTTACCTCAGGATGCTGCTGCCGGCCACTATGGCAACGGGCCTGCAATTTTCAGCATCTGGGAGGCACAGCAGGAGGACCAGGGGCTACACAGCAGATTCACACCTGAAAGAGACAAAAGCCCAGGGAAAAGAGAAAGAGGAGAAGTTGGCTCCAAATACTATAACTTGAATAGATTTGAACGGACAGAATAACTCATGTACAGATTTATCAACCTTGCTCAGGTTTTTCAACTGTGTCTTTATTAGAAATAACAAGAGAATCTTACACATGCTGTAATTCATCCAAGGAGCAAAAATCTGAGTGTTACAAAAAGTCAACAGTAGAAAACACCATATTGGGGGCTGGAGAGGTGGCTCAGGGGTTAAGCCTCTGCCTTGCAGGCGGAAGGTCCTGAGTTCGGATCCTAAACCCCACATATAGACGCCGGGCAGAAGCAGGGGGGCGGCCTGCGCTTCTGGTCCTGGTGGACAGAGCCTGTGAATCCCAGGAAAGAGTAAACAGGAGGTGGAGGTGGTCAATGGTGGTTCTACACATACACATATACATGCAGACATGTGCACATGCCATACATGCACAATTGAATAAATAATAATAAAAAATTTAAAAAAAGAAAACACCATATTGTTTTAAAAAAAAAAAAAAAAGTAGAGAGCAAACCAATTCAATAGCATGACTTAGGAGGAGCAAGAGAGAAGCCCAGAATGTCTGGGCTCCATGTACCAGCAGTACCTCACCCCACATCTCTTAGGTAGGATGCAGCGCAACGCAAGGTACTGAGCCCAGTACCTGGGAACCCCCACGGTGAAGAAAGATCTGCATGTGAGCCCCACGGGGAGGGGAGAACGAACCAGAGCCCGCCAGTCCTCAGTAGTCTCACGGCTTCTGCCAGGAAGTGTAAGTGTTCGTTGCAGCAGAAATCTAAACAAACTACACTCAACACAAGACTTTGGTGGGGATGGCTTTTTTTTTTTTTTTTTGACACGAGCACATGTATCACATTGTGTGTACCTGTGGAGGCCCAAGAGTGACTTCTGGCATCACCCTGGATTGCTTCTACTTCCTAATTACCTTGTTCTGCAGTTTTCCAGACTCTGCCTTCCAGGACCAGATATACAAGTCACTGCCATTCCCACCTGTCATTTTTACATGGGATTGAGGATCAGAACTCAGGACTTTCTGCTTATTAGAGCATAGTCTTAACTTCTGAGCCATCTCTCTGACCCACTTTGTTGGTTTTTAAAGCACAAATACCAACATAATCTATTAAAATGATTAAAACAATAAGACTCTTTCAAAGCCAGGATTTTTAGCCTTGACCTTACTCTTTTAAACACAACATAAATTTGATGGGGCTGGAGAGGTGGTTCAGGGATTAAGACTCTGCCTCTCAAGCAAAAGGACCTGAATTCAGATCCCAGATCTCATGTGAAACCACTCATGTAAAAAGTCTCTGAAAAGTGGAGCCTGGGAAATCCCGAAGAGAAGCAAAAGGAAGTAGGAGCAGTCCCGAATGATGTCCAAGATCACCCTTGGACCTCCAGAGGCACACAAGTGCCGTCTGATGCACACAGACGCACACGCACACACACACACACACACACACACACACACACACACACACGCACGCATGCACGCGCAAAAAAATTCATTAAAAAACTTTAAATTGTCATGGTTGGTAGAGTGCCAAAGCCCTTGTTTTAGAATACTTTAATAATCAACTACTTTTCAATGAATCAATATAGTAAATAAATATAATGGGCATATTAAAACATTGCTTTACTACAATTGCTTTACTACAAATTCCAGTTTCACCAAGTCGGTGTCATAAACCAAGGAATTACTTCTCCCCCTAATAAAATATATTGAAAATTGGGGCAATATATCAATGATCTAAAATCAGATCTCCAGAGTCCATGTAAAAGCCTATGGGAAATGGGAGGTGGAGACTCCCAGATCCGTCAGCTTGTCTTACCCAGCAGGAGCGAAGAGAGAATCTCGAGGAAGACAGAAAGGCAAGCAGCCACAAGGCAAAACGGATCTCCTCAAATTCCACATGCACAGTGGTTGTGGCTGTACTGACCATGCACTCACACATGCATGCACACATATACAAATATGGGAAGGGGAAAGTTATTTGAGACACAAAAGCTGGCTCCTTTCCTCTATTAAAGAATATGTCCAACATATTTGCAACACACAGGCATAAAAACGATGCTTAGGAAAAGCTGCAATTTCTCCAGATCACTGTACACAAGATTATACCCCATTTTGACCAGCTCTTCACAACTGCTTTTTTATACTATGAAAGGAGTCCGTGAGGGTTTAATATCCTCAGTCTGTGGTTGGAAATGGAACGATAGGTATGAATGTGCTAATCCAGATACTTATTGCAATAGTGAAGGATAAATTCACCTAAGCACAAACATATATAAACTTTATGTAGGGCCATTCAATTAACCTCTAAGAACTGCTACATAAAAAATCTATTCCTGAGCTGAAATAATAAAAAATGTATTAAAATAAAAAAATCTATTCCTAATTATACTATAACGATGACTATGTAACTCAATTAATATGCTTTTTTTAAAACTGATTTTGACAATTTCAAAATCAATTAATAGGTGTGGAAATTTTATGTCAATAAAACTTTTCGTTAAGCTACCCTAAACCTTTAGTCCCAAAACAACAAAAGAACAGAAATCACAAAGCAGAATCTGGTTCTGTGCCCACTGGTTGACCAGGACTGATGGACACACACACACACACACAGACACACAGACATCATCCAACCTCTCTCTTATTCAGAGAGGTCACAGGCCTTGAAGAAATCTGTTTGTTGTTGCTTTGGTAAATGGACATGTTGTCAAACTGACTCCAGAATAATTGTATTTATAACCATTAATAAGCGCAGATCTCAGCCCTGCTCAGAGATGCTTCTCTCTGCAGTGGGCAGTGATTAATGCAAGCTCAGAACTCGTCAAATAGCTGAGGAAAAGTGACTGATGTGTGCTCAGGCCTGAGTGACATCTTTACCGCCCTCGCACCAAGGCTCACATCCTCAAGAACAGGAGGGTGGGAGTGTGTGGAAACTGTCTTGGACACAGCCTGGCCATGGTGCTGAGGAACCCACAGCAGCTGTGGTTACCAGTCCACGTTCCAGAGTGGGTGCTGCCAGCTGAGGGGGCGGGGCTGGGGCCATCTGACAGCTGAGGGGCGGGGCTGGTTTCTCTTGGGATTTGGCCACTGCAAGATCAACAGGCTCAGGCTGGTGGTCCCACACTCATGTGGCGCTCAATGGAGTATTCTTACAAATGGACCGAAGAAGGAGCGCATGTTTTAGGAGGATTGGGGGGAGCAGAGAGAGACTTGGGATCAAGAAGCTTCACTGCATGCACCTAAGAAACGATTTAATAAATTGATGTGGTGTTTTAAAAGTGAAAACATGGGCTGGAGAGGTGGCTCAGGGGTTAAACCTCCGCCTTGCAGGCGGAAGGTCCTGAGTTCGGATCCCAGATCCCACCTATAGACGCCAGGCGGAAGCGGGGGGGGGGGGGGGGGGGGGCTGCGCTTCTGGTCCTGGTAGGGCGGAGCCTGTGAATCCCGGGGCAGAGGAGGTGGAGGCGCCCATGGTGGCTCGCGAATTCGTCCGTGGTTCTATACATACACAGACACACAGACACACACACACACACACGCACGCACACACGCACGCACGCACGCACATGCGCACAGTTGAATAAATAATAATAAATTTAAAAAAAAGTGAAAACATTACATTAGGAGCAAATACACTTAAAGTTAACATTACAAGAACAATTGACAGCACAAACCACCACCCAACAGTAAAATCTGGTTTTTTCTTCATTTCTTTGCTAAAATGTCAGCGGAAAATAAAGCAAGTCCAAAATGCACAATGTTCTGGAGGCTTAAAAGCTCTGAATCCAAAATCCTCCGGGAGTGAACAACGGAGCCTGTGACTGCTTTCTGTGATTGCTTCAGGCTTCTATCTTCATCGGCTCCTACTTCGTCCACTTGAGGAAAAGGTCCCCATGCGCTGACGGAGGGGACGGGGACCAGCAGTCATCTGACAGGAACAAGGAACTCCACATCCTGCCCGACACCCAGCCACAGTCCAGAAAGATCAACTGAACGAGCCTAAATTCAGGTCAGAACGCGCTTCTTATCAGGACACTTCCAAGGAACATCAGCAGGCCAAAGAATTTAGGTTCTAGTTTTATCAACCACAGGAAGAAAAATGTAACATTTCACCACAGATTTGGATACTTAGGTTTTTGTCTATGGTTGGTAATACTGAAAAGCAATTAAGAAGTATCCACTGTGCATATATTGTATACAGCTGCAGTGTCAATCATGAATAACACATTTAAATATCTAAAATATTATCAGTACCAACAAAATGACTTTTTTGAATGACAAATCAACAGAATTTCTAAACCTCACTTCTGAGAGAAAGCCACATAAAAAGCTAATTTCTTTTGTTATTTGTGCAAAAAATAAATTGGTTTGAGAAATCCAAAGGCTCGAGAGAGGACCGTCAACTCCCATCCTATCAGCACTGTGGCGGAGGCTCAAGCCAGGCAGGCACACATTCTAACCAGCTTGCCTGTAAGTTACGAGATCATCTGCCGGCACGCGGGCCTCGGTGTCAACACAGCACACGCCACCTGCTCAGCGCACAACACCCGTGCTTGGACCTCTCCTCTGAGGCCAATGGTCACGGACACACTGACCCTGTGCTAAACCCACATCTAGCAGCATTAGAGGCAGATCTAACTGTTCTTATAAAACTGAACAATTAGTTCAAATGTTAACAGAATAAAGGCTTTAATTTTATATAAAAATCTCTCATGCCTACCTACCAGATTAAAAATCTTCACCCATAACTTGCAATTCATATCATAAAATTATTTCTTTTACTTTCTAAAGTAACTTATGTCATCCAGTATCTTATTTTTTTTTACTCCGTGTGTGTGTGCACATGTGCAGCATGGGTGTGCGCACGCACGTGCTCGAGAACACACAAGTGTGTGCCCAGGTAGGCCGAGGGTGACATCAGGACCATCCTTGACTGCTTTGCTCTGGTTTTCCAGGCTCTCTCCTCCAGTGGGAGAATTTCAGGTTGCAGCCATAACTACCCAGCACTTTCACATGGAATCTAGGGATCCGAACTCAGGTCCTTTTGCTTGCAAGGCCGAGGCTTGGACCCCTCTGTCATCTCCCCAGCCCTCATCACCTCGTTTCAAACCTCAAATAAAAACACAACTGTCGTATTAATCACCACAAAATCCTTTCTACAGAATTCAGTAAAGCTAAGCTTTTAATCTACTAACCAGCATTCTCTATTGCATACATGACACAAAATGTGTTAACAATAGCTAATAAATCCACCATGAGAAGTGCATGTTTATCATACAAGAAAAAAAATCACTTAAGAAGCAATATTAAACTTGTGGTACATTTCTAGAAACAAAAGAAAATCACTGACATAACTACGTTAACTCTGTGGATGGTGGTAGCCAATTCGTTTTTAAATTTTCCTGTATTATTCTTTGCATGTGTGCGATAAAAGGACACACATGTGAAGGCCAAGCAACATTGTCTCTTCTCTCCTGCTTGTACACCGGTTCTACAGAGAGCTCCGGTCATCAAGCTTTTCAGTTTATTTATTTGTCTATTTTTTATTATTTATTTATTCAATTGTGCTTGTGTGTGTGTGTGTGTGTGTGTGTGTGTGTGTGTGTGTGTGTGTGTGTGTAGACCCATGGGCAAAGCTTCCGCCTGGTGTCTATACGTGGGATCTGGGATCCGAACTCAGGACCTTCCGCCTGCAAGGCGGAGGCTTAACCCCTGAGCCATCTCTCCAGCCCGAATTCGGGAACCACCATGGACGCCTCTACCTCCTCGTTTACTCTGCCCTGGGATTCACAGGCTCCGCCCTACCAGGACTAGAAACGCAGGCCGCCCCCGCTTCCACCCAGCGTCTGTCTATATGTGGGGTCTAGGATCTGAACTCAGGACCTTCCGCCTGCAAGGCAGAGGCTTAGCCCCTGAGTCACCTTTCCAGCCCCTATTTGTTTATTTTTGAAACAGGGTCTCACTCTATAATTCAGGCTAGCCTAGATCTCCGCACATATAGTGTGGGTGGCCTCGTATTGTGGCAATCCTCCTGCCTCTCTGCCTCTTGAGAGCTGGATTACAGGTGTGAACCATCATGCTTAGCCATCTTTGAATTTTCATCATTCATCATACTCTTGCTGCACACAGATGTATGCACTCATGTCCACGTGCACACAGGGAAGGGGCATGATGTCAGCACGTCCCAGAATTGTCTTCTGCAGAGGCTCCCTATATTTTCAACATAAAACAGAGTCTGGCCATTGAGCCCAGAGCGGCCAGCTTGCCCTGGGGGTCCTTGTCTTGTCTCCTGGGTGTGAGGCTGAACTCCAAACCTCAAGCTTACAAGACAAGCACCTTAACCACTGACCCATTTCCCAGCCTCCCTTTATTTCTTTTGTTTCTCCCACTTCACTCTAAGCAGTGAATTCAAGGACTTTGGTTTTTGTTCTGTGTGTGTTTATTTGTATTGTCAACACCTAAAATGGTACCTAGCTCATAAGTAGTACTTGCTGTGGAAGTATAAGCTGTTCCGTGTCAGGACTGCTCTCTAAGCACTTCTACGCAGTGCTGCAATGTGCATGTGGATGCCCCAGTGCACGTGGACACCAACCTCAACCCCTAGTGCACCCCCAGTGCAAGCGGGTCAGGTGGGAAGAAAGACCAAACAGGAGGGAATTAAGTTTGCCCCAAAGCCAAGGCGGGTGGTCGGCAGGCTAATGTCCTCACACCGAACTCCTCAGGCTTCAGTCTTATTCCTTCTGCTAAAATGAGACAAGTGTCACCAGAATCATGAACGATATAAATGTCTACTGTTTTGACTTAGCTGATCTAGACCAGAACAATGCACAGGCCGACCATCTAGACCATCCAGCCCTTGGGAGGTAGAGGCAGGAGCACCAGGAATCCAAGCCCAGCTGCTATGCAAGACTCTGCCCACAACAGTGATAAAAGTAACAGCAACAATGCCAAGTGGACACAGGTGTCAACTTGACAATTCAGAGCTGAACCTTTGGGCATTCCTGGGAAGAAGTGTCTGGTCAGGGCGAGCCCTAAACAAGCCCGTGGGAAAGTGTCCTGGAAAATCCAGCGCATACGGGTGGGACATGCCCTGCGCTGATGGAGAAGATGGCGAGAGCTGGTTCAGTATTTGGCAGACTCAACATGCTAGAACCGTGGCCGTTCTCTCAGCCTGTCCTGTGGCCAGTGTCCCCAGCTCCTGGACACAATGACCACCGGTGCGCAGGCGCGGAAACCTTCGCTCTGCCGCGGTCTCGTCCTGAACTCACTGGCAAGGGACGACGACATGAACGCCATTGTCTTCTTCAGAAAGAGCTTGTGACGCTCCACATAACAGAAAACCAGAGACACTGCGCGCAGCGGAGGGAGATCTGCCGTCGGCCCACATCAACGGCCCTCGCTGAGGGTAAGCGGCTTCTCCCGGCGGCTTCTCCCGACCTCACCGGAGTGTGGACGCAGGGACAAAACCAAGATACACAGAGACTGGCCACCACTCGTCCAACGCTGACGGCGCGGCTGCCGACGAGCTCCTGCGACAGCGCTGCCAGTAAGAAAAGCCCCGGAGAGCCGAGCCAAGAGCTCAGCAGGTGCCTCCTGGAAAACTTGGCAACCTGAGCTGCACCCTGAAGAACACTCGGTGGAACAGAGAACTGACTTCTAAAAGTTCTCCAATTTAAAATAGAAGAAAGCATCCACGCCCCAAACTGGGAGTGGGGTTCACTGCACAGCCCAGGCAAGACCCTGGATTCAGTCCCAGCACTGACCAAACAGAAAATGAACAAGATTAAGCTGGCTTTTCCTACTAATCATTGTTATTCTTTATTACGACACATGTCTGTCAACTGTTTTATAGATTAGTCTTCAGAGAGCAAGTCAGAGACTCCAATCACCATTCATGTTTGGAATCAAAAACCTGGTTACTGGACAGTGAGATCAGATCGTTCAGCGGATGCCTGTGTGCAAACCTGACAGCATGGAGACCTCCGCCCCCCTCTCTCCCATAAAGTATGCACTGAAAGGGAAAAAAAAAGTCCCAGGGATGGGGAAAGAAAGGTTTAGTAGTCAAAGGTTTCCAAGTACAAAGAAGCAGAGTTAAGATCCTCAGACTTCATTTAAAACGCAGGCGACAGTGGCTCTGCCAGGAGCCTCCCGGCGGAAGGAGACTGGGAATCCCCCGCGCAAGCTGGCTGGCAAACTAACCCTGCTGGAAACTCTGGGCTTGACTAGAGACACTGTCTCAAAAGAACAAGGCAAAAGACAGATCAAAGATGATTCTCACTATTGCGTGCGCGCACACACGCACACATGCGCGCGCACACACACACACACACACACACACACACGCCCATCCCAGGCACACGTACATATGAAAGTTATGAGGGAAAAACCACGTCTCAGCAGTAACAAGCAGCCTGCCAGTGAACTTCTTAGCCTGCAGGGACTGAACCCAGAATCCTTTATTCTATGTTCACTGACCTCAGCAGCAGACTTGCTGCCAACGTGAATCTTTTTTAAAAATTTTATTATTATTATTATTTATTCAACTGTGCGCATGTGCGTGTGTATGTGGGCTCTCGTGTATGCGTGTGTGTGTGTGTGTGTGTCTGTGTAGAACCACGGACGAATTCGGGAACCACCATGGACGCCTCCACCTCTTTCTGCCCCGGGATTCACAGGCTCCGCCCTACCAGGACCAGAAGCGCAGGCCGCCCCCGCTTCCGCCTGGCATCTATACGTGGGATCCGGGATCCGAACTCAGGACCTTCCGCCTGCAAAGAGGAGGCTTAACCCCTGAGCCACCTCTCCAGCCCCCAACGTGAATCTTATACTTTCTTTTCATGACTTTGCAGACAGGTTATACTAAAGTTATAAGGATTTCTAGAAAATGTGCTGTGTTCCCCTGGTCCAGGTTATTTTAAGAAAACTCCCTTCCTCCAATGATTTCACAAAGAATGTCTCTATCTGGGCCGATCATCTTTCCCATCCTATGACACCATCTCATCATAAAAAATATCATTCATACTTTATTTATAAACACGTCTGCTTCTGTAGCCACTGCCTGGTTGTGAGAACAGAATGCGCGATCTTAGACTCTACCCACAGGACGCATAGGCAAGAGCTGCCGCCGAGAACAGGGAGTCTCCTCCAGGCTTGCATCGAAGCTTGACTTGGTCACAAGCGTACAATCAGAGTTACATTTATTCAAACTTCGAGTGAACACTTTCTAGTGACTTGAAGCCAAATACCACATTTTGGAATTTAAACTTGGCAACACGTGCCCTTAAACAGAACTATTTTTTAACCTTCTATTAATCATCCAGCCCAGGCTCATTGATCAATGTCTCTCTTTCAATCCCTTTGTACAGAGTAAGATACAAGACAGGAGAAAACCCTAGTCATCACATGGTCACTGATCCTAACATTTATTTATTTACAAATGAACTAGACTAGGAAACAGACTCTCCCACTCCGCCTTCTCTAATTCAGAACACTGGCTTCCTGTTATAAGATGATGATTGAGCTAGCTGTTTGGACCAGACAAGAGCAGGCAAAACTCTTTGACCTTGGAAAAGCATTGCGAATGCATTAACTATTAATGTTTCATGGCTTACCAATTTCCTCAAAACCAAAAATAAATCTCTCGCACAAGTAACTATCACATGAATAAACAAAAGCTTGTTCTGTCCCATCATGTGCTTGGAGTCAAGCGTGGGCAATAGGAGAGGGATTAAGAAACACAGCCGTCAATCCACAAGCCCTCAGTGTTAAGATAAAACTACCCTGCAGGGAAGCCAATGCATTCTGCCTAACAGCTGTACACAGCTCACTAAGTAGAATGAAAGGCTAGCGCACACAGCACACAGGCCATTCACTGACCCTTCCGACGAGCTGCCAGGACTCTCACTACCTCTCTCTCCAGGGCCAACCTACAACATAAAAATAAATCTGCATATAGCTCACACTCAAACTCTCTCAAGCATTTCAGAAATAATCACAACCAAATAGACTAAAACATGTCCTGCAGACTACAGAAACACACATGCTCAAAGGAAGTGGTATAGCTCCATTACATCAGTGCTCATCGCAATTCATAAATGCAAAGCCACAAAACAACGCAAAAATGTAGAAGACCTTTCTTCTGGAAACCTCAGGGTGAATGCACGTGGGTTGGGTCTTTATGTTCCTGAGCAGGCCTCACTGTCGCTTCTCTTTCAACAGCCAAGGGAGGGAAAGGTGTGATCTTGGTGGATTTTATCAGGCAAAGAGATCAAACAACATTTCAAGAACAGACTGGCAGCGCAGCGCCACCAAATACAATGAGGCTTTGGACTGAAAACCACCTCGCACTGGCCCAGAGATTTCTGTAAAATAGTTTAACCACCATTAAATTATAGAGTTGGAAAAACAAATACAAGCTCCTAAATGGTGTCCCAGCCCCACTATTATGGAGCTGCTAAGTGTCTACATACCTGTCTTGTGTTATTTTCCTAAGCAATAAAAATATTCAGAAAGGCAATGAATGGCCTTTGAGGGGCCAAGTCTACACACACACATAAACGCATGCGCACAGCATACACTTAAAAAGGAAGAGCTAGTTGCATTTCTGGAAGTAATTGCCCACAGAACGAATAGGATATTGTTCCCATGTGTAAGGAAGGTTTCAGATCACGTCTACTTTAGACTTGGAGGTCCCTGGGGAAAAGGCAGCAAGAACTCAACACTGTAAGGTCTGTAAGGTCTTTGTCATCTGTTCTCAGCTTTTCCTCCATGTCTCAAGCCTGGAAGCACATAGACACGAGTTCAAAGGGAAATGCAATCTCCTCGATGCCCCCACCACCCCCCCGGACTCATTCACATACCACTTTTAAGATTTGCCATATGGCTGAGAAGGCCTCCGGCCAAACAATGCCCCATGGCGCGCAGAACATGTGTGCCAGGGAGCGCAGAGACCGCGAGGAAGACAAAATGACCTATCACACGAGGTTTTCTTCACAAAAACAAAGTGGTTAAGCAGGTCTCACAGCTGCAGAGGACATTGGAGAATATGGGGGAAGCCACCAGCCCATGCTGAAGCTTTGTGATACAACTCAAGACCACCCCTTCGCTCTAACAAAGTAACACATCCCGACCCAACGGGCAAATTACATCTGACGTTCAGGTTGACCAACATTCCTATATAATCAAATCCATAAAATCAGTTTATTTTTAAACTTCCATTTACTTCCCACCAAGCAACAGTCTCAGATCCGACAGCCACATTTTACATCACACACACTGTGAATCCTCAGCAAGCCTGGCCTGAGAAGGGAAACAAAACACATGCACACTGATACGTTTAAAGTATTTTCTCTGCCCCAAAGAGGTTTCCTGTTCGATTTACTTTGTTGAAATTGCCAGTGCTGGGGACAAGTGAAAAAATTAGGAAAGTCGACCAAAATAAAAATTCAAGTTGGGAGTTCATCTTTCTCTGGGTCGACTGGAGCACTTGGAACACCCACCTCCGACAGCCTCCAGCCACGCCGTGCCCCCTGCGGCCACCCAGTGGCCCCTAGGCCCTCCTGCCTGTCCTCCAGCGGGCTTCTGCAAACTCCAGCCCTGGTCGACGGAGCGGCGACCAGCTGCATCCAAGAACTGCACTTCTGAACAAAAGGAGGCCGGAGCCGGGCCCCGCCCGAGGCAGGGTAGCCCAGGCCCCTGCAGCCCCCGGCCCCTGCAGCTCTCAGCCCCGTGCGGCCGCGATCCACACCGCAGAGAAAGAGCCGAGCTGTGGGCAGCCAGCAGCAGCCCGCAAAACCCGGCCTGGACCAGCCTGCTCCACGACGCCCGCGCACGGGCTCCGCGCACTCGGAAGTGGAGGCTGCGAGAGTGGATGGCAGCCGAGAGCGCCATGCTAGAAGTGCATCTGCGAGCAGGACGCCGCAGGTGCTGCATCTCCCAGAGGGACCAGCAGTGCATGTCCCGCTTCGCCAGAATGCCAGCAATCCCAGACAAGTCAAAGCAACACTTGCTTCAAAGGCACAAAGGAGCGATGTTTGGTGGTATCTGGTTTCAGACCCCAATTTCTCTTACAATTTAAAAATTCTCCTTAAGACACTTGCTTAAAAATTGTTCCAAAAGAAAATGAAGATCCATCTGCTAGACAAGACAGAACTCAAACTGGGCTTGACTGAAATTCACCTCGTCGGCACACTCCTAGTCATGCTGCTTTCCACACACAGTAACTCCAGCGGCCAGATTTCAGACTTCGTCATTTGTCCACTTTTCTGTGCATCTAAAAGAATTATCAACTGATAACTTCATATTAGTTTCTTCCCCATGGCACAAGGAAGTCTGGTAAAAAAAAAAAATATGCTTACTTGCTAAATTTTATTAAAATTAAGTTAACTTCACATGTCATGTACCCTTTAGTATAACAGCCACATTTATTTTTCCTATTGAATATAATACTTTATAGAAATTTTTAAGAATATATGAATTTGAAGTACTAAACTCACTAAGGCCCAAATTTGAAAGTTGCAAACTCAAAATTTAAATGATCATTTTTGGTGTTTTCATTATAGCACACCTTTCACATTCCAGGCCAATTTTCTCTCAGTGTTTTTTTAGCGGCAACAGACTTCCAAAGGTCCTGGAACTTTGCTGGTTTCAGGGCTGCTTCTCAGGCACTGTAATTTAGAAAATGGAGGATCTTAACAGGGACCCCACCTTACTGACACAAAGTAATCCATAAATCACGTATTTGCTACTAAAAGGAAACTACTCCAGAGGACCTGGACCATCTCTCTGAGAGTGCCAACACCACACACTTGCTGAGAGGAGAACCAGGAATGTGTTGCCCGCCCGAAAGGTGGCAGGGTCACATCAATAGGTGGGGGCTGCAGCCCTGCAAGATGACGTCATCCTGAGGCCTGCAAACCTGAGGAGAGGGGTCTGCTCACTCCATACTCGCACACACGAACTATCCTACAGCCTGGCCACAAACCTACTTCTGCACTGATTCCAATCCTCTAGCCAGCTACGCCACACACGCAACAAAACCGTTACAGGCTTTGTTCTGCCCACATGCGCACAATACACACATGCACGCACACACCCACAAGCAGGCCACTGACATTTAAGTTTTGTGCCAAAAAACTTTCAGGGAACACACAAAAAGAGCAAAGTAGAATCTCGGCCCACAAATCACTTATTCGTGACAGTGATCCGCATGCTTGGACCGCGTGAGGAGCGAATACAAAGAACTTTCTCAGAAGGTTCTGCCTGCAAGGGCCGCGGCACCGCGCTGCCCCCGCCGGGCTTCGATCGCCGGCTGCACTGTTCTCAGACCACCATCCGTCCAGCTTCAGAGATCCAGATGTTGGCAGTTCCTTCTGATGAACCTTTTTCTTCTCTTCTTCCTTTCTTGCGCCCCCTGGTTTTCGCTCACAGCACCATCTTCCAGCCTCCATTTCCCGGCGCAGCCTGCATGACTGCTGCTTCTCACTCTGCCGCCTGGCGCAGGGGCCCCTTCCCAGCATCCCGGCAACTAGCCTTATGTACAGACACAACATCTTCTATGGAACTGGGAAGTCTAATAAAAAGGATTCTACCCCTTGCCTATAATTACCTGAGACCCTAACTAGTTTCTATATACAACCTGTAATTTTTTTAAAGAGTTAAAGAGATTTAGAGCCATAATCAATTTGAAACCAGTTCCTCCTACTCCCTTGCTTTTAAGCAATGTACACACAACAGCAGGTAAATTACACAGACTACTAAATGTTGCATACATATTGAATAATGTAAACAAAATATGAAACTTTGGGACTAGAGAGATGGCTCAAGGGTTAAAACTCCTGCCTGAAAAACAGAAGGAACTGAGTTCCGATCCCAGATCCTACATGAAAATACCAGGCAGAAATGGCAACAGCCTGCACTTCTGGCTTGGAAAACCTCAAGAGCAAAGCAAAAAGGAAGTAAAGCAATCCAGGATAATTCCCAAAGTCATCGTTGGGCCTCCACAGACAGACAGGCAGGCAGGCAGGCAGGCAGGCAGGCAGGCAGGCAGACACACACACACACACACACACACACACACACACACACACACACAAGAAAGAAAGAAAGAAAGAAAGAAAGAAAGAAAGAAAGAAAGAAAGAAAGAAAGAAAGAAAGAAAGAAAGAAAGAAAGAAAGAAAGAAAGAAAGAAAGAAAAGAAAAAAAGCAACTTCGAAGGTACTTTGTACACTACTTTGTCTCCAACACATTTCTGAATGCAAAAGTATTACAAACTTCTTTGGCAAGAGAAGGGTCACTTATCCCTCTTTTGCACTAAAATGTCTACACTTTTTCCTCTAAAGTATGGAAAAAGATTTTTAAGTATCTTATACATGAAAACAAAGACTAATTGTATGAAATGAAAGCAAACTCATTTACTATGCCCACACACACACACATGTGTACACGCACAACTAGCGCAGGGACGACGTCGCGCTCCGCGTGAAGGTGCATGGTCCCTGAGGATCTCCTGGCCAGGCTGGAATGCTTCCTTTGGTCCTAAGCTCCATTCCATAGAAGTCCAGCGCCTGACTCCTAACGCTCTGATCAAAACAACTCCGTCCTTTGAGTAACCTTAGCAGATGATGAGAAGAGACGCAGATGCTGCTGGGAGCAAAGAGCTGAGCCCAGGCCTCAGCATGCGGCCAAGTGGGCTGACCTCTGACTCCATCCCAACGGTCTGGCTGAATCCCAAGTCCAGTACCGACACTGCGGCCTTAGAACAGGCAAAGGGGAACCGCGGAGCACACCTGGCTGACAGGGCCAGGTTACCATCACAGCCCCTCACCTCACACCATCTCGAGACTCTACTTCTTCCTCCACTCTGCCTCTTCACACACCAAAGAACTTTGGTCACCACTTATCAAAATGGGGGTTCTGAGCGGGGCCTCCAGCACGGAGGCGGCCAGGCAGACGGAACTCTTGGTGACACTTGAAGCACTCCTGCAGTGGGAAACATCATCCAGGCAGACAAGAGGTGGAGCAGAACAAACACTAAGGTCCAAAAGCTGAGGAGAACTTCTCGGCCACCCTGTCTCAAAAAACTAAATAATATGATAATAAACAGCCAGGTCAAGCAGACAGTGACTGAATCAAGGGTTTTAGAGAACAAACGGCCTACATCTGCAGTGTGCTAGAATAAGAATATCGTATTTTATAATACTATGCAGAACAGGAACCAGTTTTTTTAACATCTTTGAATAATTCTTACAACTGCTCGATGACAGGTGACTATCACCTACACTGTATCTCACAAGGCTTCAAAGCAGCCACACTCACACCTGACATTAACTTTAAAAATCATCATTGTGGTCTAGAAAGACGGCTTGGGGGTTAAGACTCTCACTCAGAAGGTCCTGAGCTCAGATCCCAGATCCCACCGGAAAAAAATGCCAGGCAGAAACTGTGGCAGCCTGTACTTCGGTCCTGGTGGGTACAACCCGAGAAATCACAGAGCAATGCAAAATGGAGATAGAAGCAATCCAGAATGATTTCCAAAGTTACCGTTGGTCCTCCGTAGGGACACACAGTGCCCTCTAATACACATACATGATAGGTAGGTAGACACACAGACAGATGAAAAGCTATGAATCAATATCAAGTTAAATAAATAACATTGATATATACATAACAGGCAGGTGTTTTTCGAGACAGAGTCTTGCTCTATAGCAGAAATCACTCTGCCTCAACCTCCCTAAGTACTAGAATTACAGACACACTGCACACAGCTTTAGACTTCAGAAAAATACCTAAAAGTAACTCAAATTATAACATAGAGTCTGGGCCCAAATTAAAACTTTGCTTTATTATATTTTGCAAAGCAAGCACTACATTTTATCTATTATTTTTTGTGTGTCTGTGTCTGTGTCTGTGTCTGTGTGTGTGTGTGTGTGTGTGTGTGTGTGTATCCGAGGGAACTGGGGGTGCTTGTGGAAGCCCAAGGATGACTTCAGGAATCACCCTGGATTGTGCTACCTCCTCTTTGTTTTACCCTGGAGTTTCCCAGACTCTGCCTTTTAGGCCACTGTCATTTCTGCCTAGCGTTTTCATGTGGGATACAGGATCTGAACTCAGGACCTTCTGCTTGACAAGCAGAGGCTTAACCCTTAAGTCATCTCTCCAGTCCAGCTACATTTTAAAACCACAAACTGTTAGTATTTAAGGTAGTCTTATAAAATAAATGTCAACATTAATAAACTACATTCCAAAACAAGACACCACTCCAACATCGTATCTGTATAAGAGAGAACAGCAAAGACAGATGTTCCCAGCAAACTAGATCCAAGCTATAATCAAAAGTCAGGTATAAAGTTTAATTTCAGTGTGCACCTCATAGACATAAGCCTTGCAACTCAGACAGACAGACCAGTAGACAGCATATGCTTTAAAGAATTTTGAGGACATTTTTAATGTCTAAAACTCACTAAGGATTTCAATACATAAACTATACAAAGCTCAACAGAGATACTTTTCGAGGACAGGAAGCGGCTGAGAAGACGCATCTCCTGTTCAGAAGAGTGTCCAGGGAGGCAGGAAGTGCACTCAGAAGCTTGGGGTGCTGCCGAGATGTCTGGACTGATGAACTCGGGAGGGAAAGTGACACAGACACAGTGTCCACTGGACAGCTGAGGCCTCAGTCCTGGGCACTGGTAGCTGGACGAAGCCCCAGCCAGCCGGCAGAGGATTGGCGATGGGAAGGCCCAGTCCGCTGTGGCGTTCCCTGGGCAAGGGCATACAGGAAGGGTGCTGAGGAAGCTGGCCTTGCACGTGCTGCACTGGACACGCCGGCCTGGCGAGCAGGCACGGCCGTGCTCTCGGCTGTGGATTTGGTGTGGTCACTTCCCTCGCATCCTAGTGCTGGTGAGCGCTTTCCTGCCAAGCTGGACGAGGAACCATCAACTATGAACCACAATAAAAATGCTTGGTCATGGATTTACTGCCAGCAGGCAAAGTAACTATTACTGAGATTTGGTCAAATTAACTGAGGTAAGGGTAAGACTATGCAAAACCCAATCACAACCATTATACCAAGAACTGACAAGATTAATAAAAATATTTGTGTAATTAAAATATCACATACAAAATCAAAACACTGCTTTGCCATCTTTATTATTTGTGATTTATGGTTTTGCTAGTATCATGCTTTTAACACATGAAATATATTTTTAAAAAATTAAAATATTAATAAAGTAATGTATACTTTTTGGGGGGAAATATACTTCCAAATGTTTCGAAAATTAAACGAGTACAATCTGCCAGGTTCGGCACGCAGGCTCCGTTACGGATTCAGTTAAACGCTACATAAAAACCAATCACTTCCTGGCCAGCAAGGGCCGGCTCAGCAGGTAGAAGCAGCTGCTGCCCAGCAGCCCGAGTTGGATCCTCAAGGTCCGCGTGCAAGAGGCCAGAAGCAGTTCCTGACAAGAGGCACAACTACGCGACACACTCAGCACATAACATAACTACGGAAGAAAAATACTGCGCTTCTTTTTTAAAGCGCCTGAAAAGTCTAGTCTAAAATACATAAAGAAGTGTGGTATTATACACATTAACATAAAAAAAGCCAGAGTCTCAAAAATGCTTGGCATAAACAATACAGGATGGTTCTTGTCTACTCCTTTGAAAAAGTAGGATTAGGGGAAAGACTGATGTAGACAAGGGCTTAATATCCACTTGGAGTTTACTATTAACTGACTAAAAAGGCAAATGTTTAAGTTGCAGGAAATAGTTCAGTACAAAGAAGACTCAGGCTAACACAGGATGTTTGTATCATTTAATTCCAGCAACACAGGCTAAAAACACTGTCACCCCTTCAATTTCAGAGCAAGCTGATGACAGTGGAGAAATGGAAGAACTAACTACTGGCTGACTGTGCTGTGTGTAAGTTGTTGTGATGGAAAACACACGAAAGGAAATGACTGCCAAACGCTTCCTGTACAAGCTCTTCCAAGCAGGGCAGGCGCTTCAAAGGGAAATTTTACTGACATTCCAATTGTAGCAGATGGTGAACAAACAGGGATCCATTAAAAACTGACCTGGTTCTATTATCTTTTCTTTTTTTATTATTTTTATTATTATTTTCACTCATACAAACTTAACAGGTACACCGGTCCCCTCCCTCCCTCTACCTCTCCCTGACCCCCCTGTACCCCCCTCCGCTCTCCCCTCCCTCCCTATCCCCCAGTGCCCCCCCCAATCCCCAGAGGATCCTTTATATCTTTTCTTAAAGACAAGCGAAGATCGGATGAGCCCTGTGCTATTTACATTATTCAGATTGCATTACAATTAATCCCTTTTATTACTCAGTGGCTTCAGAAATTTTTTTTTCTGTTGGTTTTAATGACAATAACCACAGGATGTAATGGCAGCTGCACTGGTCCTTTTCTCATAATGGTCAGTAAAACTTGAAACACGGGAAGCCTTGCTGTACACTGAGAAGTGTCCACAGCTAAGGCTGCACGGCTGCAGTTTGTAGTCGAGTGTCACAGGCCGCAGCAGAGTACTTTTCATGGTGGACTAGTGACCCTAACAGAGTTACAACTAAGCAACTAGATACACACGCCGCCCTAAGACAGGACCATTACGAAACCTGGACTACAAATCCTGAAAGCACTCAACATAAACAAAGAGGAAGAGAAGAATTCACCTCTGAAGCTACAGGCTGCAGTGACTCAGGTAACACCCACCGTGCAGCCTGCAGCAAGCAACTGTGGGCTAATGATGACCTCATCGCCATCATTATGCTAATGTATGTACATGTATGCATGTATGCATGCTTCTTCTAAGACTGGGTCTCTTGTATTTCTGAACATGTTATCTCTCGATGGGGTCAAAAAGGATACTGAAGGGGCTAGAGAGGTGGCTCAGGGTTTAAGCCTCTGCCTTGCGAGCAGAAGGTCCCGAGTTCAGATCCTAGACCCCACGTATAGACACCGGGCGGAAGCGGGGGCGGCCTGCGTTTCTAGTCCTGGTAGGGCTGAGCCTGTGAATCCCGGGGCAGATTAAACGAGGAGGAGGCGGAGGCGTCCATGGTGGTTCCTGAATTTGTCCATGGTTCTACACACACACACACACACTCAACTGAATAAATAATAAAAAAAAAGAATACTGAATTTCTCATCCTCTTGAACTCTACCTCCAGGTGGATTAAAATCAAAGGTATATACAAAATGTTTTAACGGGCTAGAGCGACAGCTCAGGGGCACAGACTCTGCCTCACAAGCAGAAGGTCTTGAGTTTGCTTCCCAGGTCCCACATGAGAACCTGCAGCAGCCTCCACTTCCCACTCTGGTAGGTGGGGCCTGGGACGTCCCAGAGCGAAACAAGGAGGTAGAAGTAATCCAAGGTAATTTCTGAAGTCACTCTTGGTCCTCCACAGGAACATAGAGCCCTTTCACTCACTCACTCACACACACACACACACACACACACACACACGGACAGATACACAAGATAGATAGAGGATGGATGGATGGATGGAGTTGCAGTTTGCCTGCATGGTTGCTGATAAATGACCACCAAACAGCTTACGGGAAAACAAGGGGTTTATTTCCTTACCACAATACAGTTACAGTTCTCAGTCCAGCTTGATGGGAGAGCACGCACCAACACCACCAGGACCAAGGGAACTGGCTACACCATCTCTACGTAATGGCTGAGAGATGGACAATCTTACTTACCAGACCAGCATGTCTGGCCAAGTATACACAAAGATGCCCAATCTCTCAACCAGCTATCTATATTTTATTCCAAGGCCTAATCCCACCCACGATAGACTGGGCCTTCCCCATCAGCTAGACAATCTCCTGCAGGTTTGCTCTGAGCCCGGCTCAACACTCTCCACAAATGTGCCCAGAGTTCAAACCCTCAACTGTCAAGCTGACACCTGTGCCCAACTATGACAGATAAACAGACAGACAGACAGACAGACAGACACATTGATTTTTAAAAAAAGAAAATGCAGACGTAAGGGTGTGTTGAGTCACACTGCGTAAGCAAAGGGTCCTTTACAAAGCTCGAGAGCACCAGGCACAGTGCTGCGTGCCAGCTGGCAGCTTCTGCAGAGCCTGAGGCAGAAGACCCTGTCTGGAGCAACCCTGGGACACGGCTGGGTAATGCATCAGACCTCGAAAAGAGAAAAAAATCAAAGTGGGCGACCCCTGGGAAATAAGTTCAGCAACAAGAAGAATGGCTGGAACAGGCGGCTTCTCAATAAATAACTCTTGTGCTGGGGAGACTCAGGGGTTACAGCCTCTGCATCCTAAGCAAGGAAGACCTGAGTTCAGATCCCTCATACCCAGAGCCCGCTTTAGAACTGTCAGGCAGACAGGGCAGCCTGGAATTCTGACCCCAGAAGGACCACCCTGGGACTCCCCAGAGCACAGGATGATTACGGATGGGCCACCTCATGCACACGCACTTGTACACACACACTTGTGCACATACACACAAACACAAAGCAGGCACACATGCACACACAAAAATAAATAAACCGCAAAGGATTGGCAGCCACAGCAGTGTTCCTATACCTAAGGGGAACACGGGAAAGGGTTCGGCAAAGGCCACTGGGTCCTTGTACGTCATCGGAGAGGAGGGCCCAGAGGAAAATCAGTCATGCACAAGAAAGGACTCTCTGGGAATTGGGGTGGGAGGCACTGGGGGATGGGGAGGGAGAGGGGTGGGGAGGGGGAGCAGGGGGTATGGGGGGAGGAGGAGGGAGGGAGGGAGGGAACTGGTGTACCTAATAAGTTTGTATGAGCTGAAATAAAATAAATAAATAAATAAATAAATAAATAAATAAACCTTGTACCACCACCAATTGATTGTTAAAGTCGTATACATACGTTAAATTTAAAATTAACAAAATTAAGGGGTTGGAGAAGTAGCTCAGGGGTTAAGCCTATGCCTTGCAGGCGGAAGGTCCTGAGTTCGGATCCTAGACCCCACGTATAGATGCTGGGCAGAAGCAGGGGCGGCCTGTTTCTGGTCCTGGTAGGGCGGAGCCTGTGAATCCCGGGGCAGAGTAAACAAGGAGGAGGTGGAGGCGTCCATGGTGGTTCCCGAATTCGCCCGTGGTTCCACACACACACACACAAAATGAATAAATAAATTAATTAATTAACAAAATTAAGACATTTGCTACTTAGAAACTTCGCTGACAGGGCTAGTGGAAGCACTCACAGTAACGTGAGACCTTGAGCTTCAGTCTCAAGTTCAGTGCACAGCACTAGGGACGAAGATCTCAGACAAAAAACATATATATATATATATTTATATTTTTTTTAAGGTAAATTTAAAAGTTTTACTGACACTACTAGTTGGTGTGTCCTTTAGCACCTATGATTGCTCTACTACACTGCACTGCCTACAGGTAAGACTCTCAATGTCTAAACGCTCTAGAATAATCTCAAGCACCGGCCCCAGAAATAAAAGCATAAAGTATGTAACTATCAAATTTAATCAGTTATATTTTAGCACGCTTAAGTGACCTAAGAAATGTCACTATCAGGTGAGGGATTTTACAACACATTAAACTATAACTAAAAGTATAAATGCGTGGTCTAACTTCAAGGAATTATGTGAATGTTTAGTTTGGGCTTGTGCGGCACCAAGCAGACCCGAGCGCGCTGGATTACAGGCATGCGCCAGAACCGCCACCTACGCCCATTTTTAAACAAATTTCACACGTTTGCTTATTCAGTTATATTCCATACTCAGCTCAAAATTTTAGGAAAATACTACTATAGATAAAAGAAAGGAAACATTGAAGGTGCTAAAACTCAACTAATCCTTAGATCAACAAAGCTAATTTTCAGTAGCTCTGCAACACAATGCTGATCTTTCAGAACATTGCTAAATTTTAATGCTATTGTTTTATCAATAAAAAGTGCTTGCTTATACCTCACACATTCATTAGTAATTCTGAACAAAGGCCTAATAAAGGTTTGTAAGCAGCTTCTCACGAAACAAATTTTGCTTTAATTTTGATTGTTAGAACGAAATGCACCTGCAGAAGTCTGATCGGGCAGAAGCAGATGCTGGACACGTGTCTCGTGCGGCCTATCAGACATCCGTCGCCGCGACCAGCAGAAGAGACGGGGACACACATGCACTGCTCGCACTTCCAGGAGAGGACAGGAAGACCCCAGAGGGGATTCCATCGTAGCAATCACTCCTGGAACAACCATGCTTCAGTGTGACGTTGACAGGAACATTGCCGTGCACAGCAAGCCAAGCTGAAGCTGTGGGAAAGGGCTTGCAGCAAAGTAACTAAAACTAACCATTTTCAGGAAAACAGCACAAGAAAACTAGCTCAACTGTAATCAAAATCTGTATTTCCAGCATCGATACCAAACACAGCTGGTAGAAGTGGTTAATACCTAAAACCTAAGGACATGAAATTTCAAGTAATGAACATCTGATTTAACAAGACTACTGTCTTAGTAGTATCCTCTGGCCAGAGTGTTTAAGAATGACAAGGAAATTGATTCACCTGAAGGATTACTGGGCTTCCAATGTAAATCCTTAAAATTATCAATTCTAAGGTTCTCAGGTTTCCTTTCAAAAAAACTGGGTGAGAGCCCACCTCTCCTCCTGTTTCAAACCCACTCCCCATTTCCACACTGAAGGTTAGCGACATAAGAAAAGCAAGCAAACCACACGGCAGAGGCAGAAGTGACCACCGCCCAGCAAGACATGAGCTGTGTCCCAGCGCGGCGCTCTGCTTGTGACGCTCCCTCCGTGGGCGGCGGCCACAGCCACGCTGCCAGAGTCTCCGTATTCTCTGTCTTTCAGCGCACGCAGCAGAATGTCTCGCCTCGTCCCGCCACTGACTGGACAGTTCTGGTTAACGATCAAGCATGACGGCCGAGGGCTCAGACAGAGGGGGAGGTCGGAGCTGCCTGTGCTAGCTGGGGTCCCTGACAGGGTGACTTGGGCAGGTGTCCGTAGACTCACCCCGCACCTACTGCACAACCCACAGGAAATGCTCCAAGAATGCCAAGCATTTAGTAGCAGTGACATCATGGATTCCATCATGGCTGATATTAAGAACCTGATGAAAATAATCAGCCAGGGCCCGCGTGACCCCATCAGTAAGGTCAGTAACTCAGCCCCTGTTCAGGAAGCACATCCCTCAGCATATCGACCCCACTCTGCGTTCACTCTGTACCCTGCTGCATGATCACACATGGGGGAGGCGTGTGGCTGATCCTGACCGCTGTGCCTCTCATCACCAAAGGCAGCAAAACAGCAAACAGTAACCCCTCTCCCTCCTCCCTGTCCCTCATCCCTCTCCCTCCTCCCTCTCTGTCCTCCTTCTCCCTCCTCCCTCCTCCCTTTCCCGTACCCTCCTCTCCCTCCTCCCTCTTCCTGTACCCTCCTCTCCCTCTCCCTCCTCCCTCTCCTCTCTCTCCTCCCTCATTCTCTCCTTCCTCCCTCACACTAGGAGCACAGTGCAGTCACACAGCAACCCAGCAACGTCAGGATTTCTCTTGTTCCAACCTCACGGTACTAAGGTATCAATGTCCAATTGAGCCCGAGATCTAGTAGAAATGCAGGCAGGGGCAATGCTGGTCACAAGACCAATTGGTAACCACCATATACTAAAACAAATGAAATTATTTGAAAAGGAAATTGGAACAAAAACAACTCACCATAAATGTTGAGCAACCTGCTCAGTTCAAGTTGAAAACACAAGCCCTATATTCAAGTCATGTTCCATCTTCTCTGAACTAGTAAAAATAGACCTTCCACTAGTTCCTGAATTAACTGTCTAAGGGGAAAAAGGGGGACAGGAGAAGGGAGGAGCAAAAAGGGTAAGGGAGAGGGCTGGGGGGGAGAAGGTGTGTGATATATGATATTACACTTGTATGAAACTCTTAAAAACAAATTCAGAAAAAAACAACAACTACTTACACTGTACAGCTTTATTGTTTCGTGCTCCCAAATCTTTGCAAACAACTACCCACTCATGGAAGAACCGCAAGGGCCGGTGTGTCCAATGTTCCCTCAGATGCGAACACACAGAAGAAATAGCAGCTGCCACCCGCGTGTGTGCAGACGAAGCAGAGCCCCGAAGGGCCGTCGTCATTCTAGAGGAAGCCTTCGTTCCTTCTAGAGATGAGCTGCAGGCAGCGCAGGTGAGGGAAGAGGCCGTGGCTGTGCAGACAGCAGCACGGCCCTGGTTCGATTCCCGGGACACCGCGATCGCAGCAACAGCGATGCTGGGAAGCACAAGCTTCCGGCGCTGCCGGGCCCGTCAGCCAGGGCCATGGGACAGCTGCCACGTGAGCTCGCTCGCTCTCCTTCTCTCGCTCACTCTCCTTCTCTCTCGCTCGCTCTCTCATTCTCTCACTCTCTCACTGGACCAGAGGCGCCCGCGGTTGTCAGCGCTGCTCAGCACCGTGCTCAGGCCCAACCCTAGGGCCGAAAATCAGCTGAAGAGAAAAGTGGCTCGCACAGTAGGACACGGTACCATGGTGTGCAAGGCACACAGTAGGTAGCACAGTGTGCAAGGTGCACAGCAGACCGTGGTGTCACGGCACGCAAGGTGCACAGTAGGGCGCACAGTGCACAGAGCCCCTGAAGAGCCCAAGCATTCGGCTTCAACAATTTCTTTCAAAAGCTGCTGGAAACGATGGAACACTTCAATGAGACTTCCCGCCGATTCCATTGAACAACCAGAGAATCCTCATTTTTCTGAGCCAAAACCTTCCAAACTAAGCCAGCGATCACGGCAACTACCTGAGAGCGGTACAAGCCGAGCAGACGTGGACTCCATGGGGGGGGGGCGGAATCAAAACCCCGAGGCTATTTTGCCAAAGAACATAGCTGAGTTATTTTTCCAAATGAAAGTTTAAATTCCAGAAGTGACATGCTAGGCTGCACTGCCCTCTAGAGTCTCCTTTGAATATTCTTTTTAGCCCTGAAATAATTACATTCTAATTATAAGCTCCTTTAATTACACAAATGTTCAGTATTCCAATATTACAGGCTGACCTTTTTGAATGGATTAGTAATAGTCATTGCTATAACCTATAATATTTCAATTACTCACCATTATTAAAGGTCAAAAAATACCTTCCCAAAGAAAAGGAAATGCACCCAAAACAAAATTTTTCTAATTTGCATGTCTTCAAAATCAAGTTTAGAAAGTGATCCAATTGAAGATACACATAAAACAAATTAGTACATGTAGGACACGCTAACTGACCCATGTGGCCAGGAATTCTGCCTCACAAAACCTCACACTCAAACAGAACCACACACATAAACCTCAGCCAGAGAGACAGAGCTCTCCAGGGAGCCCTTCCGGCAGCTCCGTCCTGCCGCGGCAGCCCCTGCACTCCTGCCAAGCACAGGGCTCCGAAGGGACCCTAAGGAGCTAATGAGAATCACGACAACCAAGACCTGCGGTAGCTGTTAACCAACACACACACACACACACACACACACACACACACACACACACACACACACACGAGAGACAACAGCCACTTCCGCGGAGCATGCAATAAGCCACTGCCAGGTCTAATGTAAACTCCAATACTTCTAACCTGCGATCACAGCGTTTCTGCTCCGCAGTCTGAGACTTTCCACCCTACACTTAGGAGTTATTAAAAAGCCCCTTCAAGACTTCAGGCTCCAGAGTACTTGCCAGCATGTGCGGGGTCGTCACTTCAAAATCCAGACAATCTTTCATATGCACCACCCAAAGTAAACCAGGATTAATTTCAGGGTTTATGTTTATTTGTTTTAAACTAGGTGTAGGAGGATAGGAGGATGGGAAGAGAGAAAAGAAAGCAATCAAGTCTGCTGCATACTGCTGCTGAGCAGCCTGCTTCCCCTTGGAGAGCTCTACATTAGCTTCTGAGAGAAAAACCAGCAGCAAAAAGGAATCGAGGCCGCTTAAACCACGGGAAGGGGGAGATCTAGAACACTACTCATCCCTCTCCAAGAAAAGCCTCAGGCAGCAAATCAAAACCAGTGTTTCACACCTAATAACTATTATTATTTTTGAAAGCAGCCTAATAAAAATAATCTTGAGGTTTCAACCCAGTGGGCTGGAAAGATAGCTCAGGGGTTAAAGCCGCTGCGTCGCAGGCAAAAGGACCTCACTTCGAATCTCAGATCCCCTCGCAACTGCTGCACTCTGCAGTTCTGTTCTGGAAGGTGATGTCTGGGAGACCCCAAAATAAATCAGTAAGGAGATAGAACAATCCAAGATGTTTCCTAATGTCACCCTTGGCCCTCTATAGACACACACACACACATAGACACACACACACACACCAAAAGAAAAAAAAAAAAAAAAGTATTCTGGGGCTACAGAATGAAAGAGACATCCAAAGACCCTAGAAAAAAAGAACAGAATATAGAATCCCTGGGTCAAGAGATTACAGCCTACTTTTGTAAACAAAGTTTTACCCATTTGTTTATCTAAAACCTATACTTGGCTGCTTTCCCATGACAGAGACCACATTAGTTTGCAAAGTCTAAAGAAAACAAATCTTGCCACACTGGCCAGGGCTACAAGGTCTGCCACACCTGCTCCCGAGGAAGCACTCCCCACTTCTCTGGATGCCGCTCTGAGGATGAGTGCCCATGGCTCTGATGGCATGGAGACCAGAAGGAAACACGATGCAGGAAGAGCCAGCAAGGGCAGCTGATTTGTGCACAACTGCTCACAGAGGAGGAAGAGCACCAAGCTTTCTTAAAACAGACCCTGGCGGGGTTTTCTACAAATGCATATCTAGCATGAAGTTTAATTATAAATCAGGAATATTAGACATAATGAAAGGTATGCAAATGCAGCATCTCTCAAAATACTTCACTATACTGTCTCGACCTTCTCCTTGCAAGATGTCACCGAAAGCAATGTGTTGTTTTTCTCAATTGCCAGTATCATCACCCTTATACCGTGTGGCTCTTGTGAGTAACAGTGACTTGAACACAACAATGAAAGAAGCAGAGGACAGAGATGATGTGGTAGGAAAAGGCGCCGTAACATCAGTTTGGTCTCCAAGCCACATGATGAAAGCAAAAAATCGACTTCTGAAAGTTGGCTTTTGACCTACAAAGGAGCTCGCCTCTGTCTGTTTTATTAAATAATTTTTTAAGGCAGTGTGCACAGTAGAGACACCCTAGGCAAGGACTGCCTAGGAAAAAGCATGATGATAGGAGGCTTCGTTATGCTGCACATAACAGTACAATTTAAAGCCATCAATTGTCTTATTTCTGGAATTTTCCATTTGATCAAACTACAGGTGATTGTAGATAAAAGCAAAACCGCACACGGAGGTGAGAGAGTGAGACGACTGCATACAGGTGCTGCACTGAATAACAAGTGAACCGAGCGTCCTGGAAGAGAAGCGACTCTTCTCCCAACTCTGCTCGGAGAGCACTGCTCCACTCTCGCTCTCAAGACCCAGAAGCACTGGTGCACCCGCGGCAGCACCTTCAGACGTAGATCATGTGACCGCTTGGTTTGCAAAGGTTTCTTCTATTTTCATTTTATATGGGAGGAAGGACAACAAAGATCTTCAGAAAAAGCATGTTGAGGAAGCTGGAGAGGTGGCTCGGGGGTTAAGCCTCTGCCTTGCAGGCGGAAGGTCCTGAGTTCGGATCCTAGACCCCATGTATAGCCGCTGGGCAGAAGCGGGGGCAGCCTGCGTTTCTGGTCCTGGTAGGGTGGAGCCTGTGAATCCCGGGGTAGAGTAAACAAGGAGGAGGTGGAGGCGTCCATGATGGTTCCCGATTTCGTCAGTGTTTCTACACACACACATATGCACACACACATATGCACGCACGCGCACACACACACACACATACACACGCACAATTGAATAAATAATAAAAAAATTTTAAATAAAAAAAAAGCACATTGACGTAACAGACTGACTTTAGGGCAGGGAAAGACCATCAAACTTGACAAAAAATTCCTCCAACCTATTGCTATTCAACAACCTAAAACTGCTCCGAATTGACCTATTGCCACACGTTACTTTCCTGAATGTGAACCTGACAGCGTAGACGCGCCGTTGTAAAGAAGCCGAAACAGACCTGCCATCATTTCACTGGGCTTGACCAGGGTTAACCCCGGCTCCTGCACAGTCCTGAAGCTCCCTCGGCCCCGCGCTCACAAGGTCATTTCCACTGACGGTGTTTTGCTGTTTTGTTTTTTGAAAAGTCCAACAACCAAAAAATGGAAACTTCTCAACTTTCTCTACCTTCTTTCGTTGAAACTTCGGTTTTTTTATACTGAGGAAAAAGAACTGTGACGAACTTTAGATTCTTTGGAGGAAAACAGTGGCGTTTCAGCCTCGTCCCTGCTGACAGCTGCAGTTACGAGCGCGCGCCATCGCTACTTGTTTCGGGAGGCAGAGACCAGGTCTGCTCATGCAGACGGCACCAGGAGTCCACCCCAGAAGCCTGTGTGACAGGAGAAAACTGACTCCAAAGAGCTGCCCCCTGACCTCCACACGTGCCAAGGTACACCCAAGTGCTGCTCTCTCTTCCACATACATACACACACACGCATGCAGTAAAGGTTGGGTATTTCTTTTTCTTATTGTCTATTAACATCATTCCTAACTAAAAGAGAAAAAAACAACTTCCTAGTAACACTGCAGAAGAGGGAGCGACAAGAGCTGCAGGGGGCGGCAGGAGTGGGCATAGGTCACCTCCTGGGCTGGACATATCTCCACTGGCCCTACACTGGAGACGGCGCGGCGGCATTCACCAGAAGGGCACAGAACTCAAGTGACCTACACCCCCGGGAGAAACGGATGAAGGGCCAACTTGATTGGGGGGACCAGGAAGAGCTCAGGAACACGCTGCAAATGAAACCCACGGGCCACTCACACCGCAAAGCAAAGAGGACAATAGAAGGGAGACTGGCGGGAGTAAGAGTCGTAGTGGGAAGGGGAGAGAAAATGAAACAATAAAAGAATAATTGAGAACTAGAGAGATGGCTCAAGAGTTAAGACTCTGCCTGACAAGCAGAAGTTCCTAAGTTTGGATCCCAGGTCCCACCTGAAAGCACCAGGTGGAAACAGGGTGGCCTGCACTTCCGGTTCTGTTAGGCGCAGCATGAGAACTCAGATGAAAAGGAGGTAGAGCCATCCAGGATGATTCCCAAAGTCACCCTTAGCCCTCCGCAGGACATACAGTGCCCCCCCTCACACACACACCTAATGAATAAATGTTTTTAAAAAAATAATTGAAAAAGGTACATATGATAGTCTCATATCATTTTCAGCAATTGGATAATTCTATGCTAATTTTTTACTCTTAAGCTTAATTATTTTTACACTACACCACTGATACTTAAACAATTGCTAGTAAAATAGAATCCCAAATACCAGACTGAGAACACAAGCCTAGAACCACACAGTGCCATGAAGCAAGGAGTTCAGGACCACTGTAAACTGATGCACCAGGTGCTTCTAGTCAGGCCATTATTATTATTGCAGCATCAAATACACAGGTCACTTTCCTGAACTATGATATGCAAAATATTTCTTCCTAATAGATAAAAGAGTTAACTCATGAAAAAAAGCTTTCTTTCTCCTAGACGGTTAAAGCCCCATCTTGCTAACATTTCCTCTTAATACTTAATAAAAACAACCTTGTCGATGGCTTCTCAAGGTGTAAAGGCATGAGACATAAAACATTAGGTGTGGAGATAGGAAAGGGGTGAAGGATCACAGGATCAAGTGACGCTCAAGATAACGCGGTGTGTAAAATGCAAGCCGGATGTCTGAGCTAAAGAAAAGCAAATAGAGGGGCTGGAGAGGCGGCTCAGGGATTAAGCCTCTGCCTTGCAGGCGGAAGGTCCTGAGTTCGGATCCTAGACCCCACGTATAGACGCCATCCTGAGTTCGGATCCTAGACCCCACGTATAGACGCCAGGCGGAAGCGGCCTGTGTTTCTGGTCCTGGTAGGGCAGAGCCTTTGAATACCGGGACAGAGTAAACGAGGAGGTGGAGGCGGTCCATGGTGGTTCCCGAATTCGCCTGTGGTTCTATACACACATGCGCACACACACAATTGAATAAATAAAAATAAAAAAAAAAAAAGAAAAGCAAATAGAGAACCAACTTCACAACCTCCTCCACGCATGCATGCACAAACACGCACGCCATGTATACACGCAATAAGAAGACAATTTAGAAAAAAGCACAACAGGGCCAGCAAGATGGATCCGTGGGTAAAGTAACATGCTTATAAACGTGGAGACCTGAGTTCAACTCCTGAAGCCCACTGGGTAGAATTTATTTCTGAAAGTTTCTTGTCCTGTGACTTGCACACATGCACCATGGCTCGCATGTGCCTCAGCACACACTACTTCTCCCCACCCACCACCCACTACCCTGTCTCATAAATAATGTGGGCTGGAGAGATGGCTCAGGAGTTAAGACTGTCTTGAAAGCAGAAGGTCCTGAGTTCAGATCCCAGGTCCCACGTAAAAAACACTAGGTAGAAACAGGCGGCCTGCACTTCCAGCCCTGGTGGGCGGAGCCTAGGAAATCTCCAGGCAAAGCAAAAGAGGTAGAAGCCATCCAGGATGATTCCAGTAGTCACCCTTGGCTCTCCACAGGGACACACGTGCCCTCTGACATACACACACGCTCACACGCAACATAAAGTAAAAGAAACTCATACAATGCAATTTTTTAAAATGACAAGTGAAGTACTTAGATTATTACTTCTGGAACTGTTTGTGACACACAGTAGTCGATAAAATTTGCTACATGAAGGGATGAAAGCTAACAGTCGAATAAGAGAAGAGGACAAAGCCCAGACTGAGACACGCAGTGCATGCAGAAGCTGCTAGTTCCGGAGCAGACACCGTAACTCGGCATCAGGAGACAAGGAACTTACTGCCAAGCCCGTCCCCGCATTCTTGCCCATCTGAGTCACAGCTAAGGGGCTTGGAGTGTTGAGCGAATCCTCCCAGATTCACCCGGCTGTGCCACAGCCCTCACCCAGCATCATCAAGCACCAGCACCCAGCATCACCAAGCACCAGCACCACCAGCAGTGGCGCATGCAGGAGGCACTTTTCAGTCTCCCTCTGCTCGCCTTCCTCTGCCTTCTCACAGCTGCGCCTGGTCTTCTTCCTCTGCAGAATGGCCTGGAAGCTCCTGAACGCCCTAACTGTGAGCAACCGATGACCTGGTCAGCAGCACGCTCGTGGACAAGCACTGACTTCGACAAGGAACCTGACTAAAGCTACTGCTTGTTAGACGCCCATGCGCTGAACATGAATATCAGAGTTTCTGTAACTTTCTCTAGTTGATTGACACAGATCAGTCTATCAATGCCTTCCATGTTTGATTAGAGAAAGAATAAAACAGACACATTGAATTCCTTTCCCTTGATTCCTGAAGCGGATCTCAGCATTCGGGCTGGCGTGGGGCTCGTGGTCCTGCCCGGCTGCAGTGGAGTGTGGGCTGCCACCTCCATTCTTTCCTGTCCAGTTCCCATGCCAACCAGCTCCAGTCCCTTTGAGAGCTACTACACATTCCAACTAAATTACGAAATGTATTGTTTTGTACCTTCAAACTATCTAATCTCAAATAAGACTCTGACTTTCCAAAGGTGAGGGATGTGGGGGACAGGACGAAAATAACACCCCCTTTCTGATCAGGAGTCACAAGAGGAGACACATTCGCCCCTAGTTCAGTGCTCATAACAAATGCTCGGTTCAGGGGCGTGACCTCTGCAGCTCCATACAGTCCATCCCATCAACTTCCCGTTTTTATGACATAAATTTTATTTATCAGCTACAATCACACACTTGCCAATAACTAACACGTATTAAATAAATATACTGATGTATAACTTATCAGTAGTACCTATAAAAACAGAATTAAACTAGAACAAAGATGTATTTTATCATTCACTGGAACCAATTACTTTAATACTACAGCTTTAAGATGCTACAAACCACACATTGTTACTTGGGCACAGAATCTGAGGATACTGTTCTCCTCTAACACAACAGCTGAAGTTATGGCCCAAACAGACAGTAAATGTGCAAGTTATTCCCTTTATAAAATTGTCAAGGAAAGGGGAGAAATGCTTCAAACTGTAGGTCTAGTGTAGGAACAGGACCCACCAGGCCCTGGGTAGCCGCCCCCTCCAGCACACAGATCCAACCCCTCAACAACCAGAACACATCGAACCAGTCCCCCAAGGGAATTCCCTGAGGGGGCAGATTCTGAGGCCCTTCTGTATCTGTCAAAAGCTACAGAGAATAAACAAAGTATTTTGCAAATGCCATGTCAATTATCAATAATTACAGATATTTTCTTTAAAAAATAGAGTAATAATGTAATCTGTATTTCAGAACCGATTAAAATGTTTATGATAATACATGCATATATTTTAATTCCCTGGTATATACATAATATAATGAAGCAAATGCTGCATTAAAATTCCTGGCTTTTCCTTCCTATGACCTGGGACATTACATAATAATGTCTCTCTCTCTGTTTCTCTCTCTCTCTCTCTCTCTCTCTCACACACACACACACACACACACACACACACACACACACACACACAGTGACACCCGCCAACAGGGGGAACTACGAATGTAAATTTCAGGTGCGTGCACATTGCAGGTGCACCTGCAGGGCTAACTGACATGATTAGAGCTTCCATGAACTGGAGAGATCTGGAATGTTGAAGGCCAGAGCAGATTACCTTGGCTCCACCTTTCAGCCCACTTAATTACCATTTATCGTCCTCTGTATGTGACCAAATATCTTGGTGACTCTAAGTACAACCTCTGGAATGTACAAGCAGGCTCCTAGCTTCCACTGACCAAAGGCTAGGAATGCCGTTAGATAAACTAAGCCAGGAAATGAGCACACTGCCCTCTCCTTCCTTCTTCCTGCTCACACTGGGTCACGCCATTGCTGAGCCCTTGATAATGCTTCAGCCCTGTATTTGAACCTTGCTCACCAAACCTCCTTACTTACTTCGTCTCTTCTAGCACAAGTTCAATAAGACTCCAGATGACAGTTCAACAGAATTCCATCTATCATGGACCCCTGAACTGTTCCGACACCTGGAATGAGGATATTGGACACCTCCCCTTCTTCCTCGGCCCCCATTCAGCTGAAGCAGCCAGAACCGTTGCAGCCTCTTCTCCCTGGAGTATTGAATGTCCCCACTGAGGAAAGGAGGGCACAGTACAGTAACTGGACACCCAGCACCCCTAGTCTCTGCTACCTCACTCACCTAGGAACTCCTGCCACCTTCAAGGCCCAAGACTGTGAGATTGTGACTCCGCCCACCTTTCCTCTAGTCCCCAATGCATGGCAGCTCTTCCCGTCTCTAACCTGGACTGTCTCCTCTGTGCTAACAATGCTGAGGCTTCCTCCTCACCCTCACTTTCCTCAATAAATCCTTAACATAAATGAAGGAACAAACAAGTAACTCCTTGATGAACACTGGGTATTTAAAAAAAATATATCCTGAGAAGCAGTGATAAGCTAAAAGAGATAGTTAAAGAAGAAAAAATTTAAATACTTTAAATATCAGAAAGTTTGGGCTGGAGAGATGACTCAGAGGTTAAGACCCTGTCTCACAACAGAAGGTCCTGAGTTAGGATCCCAGGTCCCATGTAATAACACTAGGCGGAAATGGCAGTACCCTGCACTTCCAGCCCTGGGGGGCAGAGCCTGGGAATCCCAGAGGGAAACAAGGAGGTAGAAGCAATCCAGAATAATTCTCCAAGTCACCCTTAGTCCTCCCCAGGACACACAGTACGCTCTGATACACACACACACACACACACACACACACACACACAAATAAATAAAAATGAATAAAATCCTAAAAAAGAAACTTTGAAAGCAGGATTAAAGAAAACACACTGTCCCTTTCAGACAATTCTTCCCACACTGTTTCTATGATATCTACAAACGTGTATGAAGGAAACAGCCATAGATAACAGCATTCAGAATTAGCAGGTATGTCAAAGAAAGAATATTGTACATTTTTACTGTCAAAAAAGTATCTTAGGGCTGAGAAGACGGCTCAATGGGTAAGAGCCCTTGCTCTACATAATAAGGGCCTACACCATTTTATTTCATTTTTTCATGCGTATGCACGTGCTCGGCTCGCTTGTGGGCAGGCGCACGCTGGGCGGAGGCCCCGGGCAACAGCAGGAATCCTCCGTCGGCTCTTGCGCCTTATGTTCTGGACCCAGGTGTCTAATGAGACCCAGAGCTCATCAACAGGACTAGTGCAGCTGGCCAGCTTGCTCCACGGGTTCCCAGACTCTGCCTTCCGGGGCTGGAATTACAGGGCACCAGCTCACCTGTCAAACGGTTTTTGATTTAGCTTGGTCTGGTTTAAAACATGAAATCTGTGGGTGCAGGCCAGACAATTTCTGGAGACCACCGCCCTCTGCAGCCAGCTGGCCCCCCTCGCGTGGATCCTCCTGGCTAGACTCAAGCACAAACCAAGCCCCTGAACTGTGCTTTGTTTTCTGAGCATGAAGGAAAGTTCATTAGAGAGAAAGCATGGAGCTCATGGACTCCAGACTCAAGTGCATAAGGAGCCGCGCCCAAAACTTGCTTTTTATTTCTAATCCTTCCACCTAAAAGTAGTTTCTGCAATTGTCTATCTTGCCCTATTCTTTGCTTAGAAACATCTTTATTTAAAAAGAAGAAAAAGTAATACTCCATACTGTCATCTAATTATAAGAAATATGGAAGACATTAAACCACACTATTCTACGTTCCTTTTAGCCTTAAGAGAAATTCTGGTTGACAGAAGAGTCTATGAGGAAATATACAACTAGAGAGCAGCAATTTGGGAAAGTTCAAAGCAATGACACTCACATTATAAAAACAAGAACATTTCCAGGATGATTACCGAAGTCACCCTTGGTCCTCTATAGGGAACGGACACACAGTGCCCTCTGATACATACGATAACAAACAAACAAAGGAAGGAAAGAACAATGAATGAATGATAAAAAAAATAAAGCAAGAACACTGGCAAACTGACAGATAATAAACTTGGCCTCCAGGGCCATGCATGTGAACCACAATTTCCTAAAACTAGCAGCCACCTCCTTTCCTGTACGCGTTCACCATTTTTAATAATAAGCCCACTTCTCTTGTAAGAATCTGACATGATGAAAAGAATATAAGAAATAGTACAGAGATATTTATGCTGATAATAAATGAAAGACCCTAACTACATTTCATAATATTTGCTTTCATAAATATTGTAAACAAGTATTTTCCAGCACTGACAAGACAGCTCCGCAGGTGAGAAAGCGCTTGCTGTTCTAGCTGGGCGACCTCAGTTCATTCCCTGGAATGACAGAGAAGACTGACTCTGTCATAAAGTTGTCCTCTGACCACATGAGCCGTGGCACATGCACGCCCATGCACACACTAGCACTATTAATACCGGTAATTTTAAAAATTTTTTCCAGGAATGTTTTAATCAAAAACTTATTTGCAGAATTTTAATGAAAAGTACTAACTATATTATTTAAAAGTAATAATACTCTGTTCTGAGCCATTAGAAGATGATATATAGCGTGTTATTTTAATAGGCCTAAATGAGGGAGGATCAATATTATTTTAATTTTTAAAGTCTGTTTATGAAATGTAATCATCCTTCATTAAAAATGCAAGCTGCGCTTCAGCAAGAGGTTAGCGTAAATGATTCATGGGGCGATCTCTCCAGGATAATCTTCCCCTCCTGGGAGTTTCCTTTGGATATTTCATCAAACCACTCAAGCTATTATTAAAAATGCCTCCCTGAGATAAAGAAGAGAATAAAACATACTTCGTCTCCCTTCACCACTGTCTCTTCAGTCTGAGCGATTTATACCTTTTTCAGTGAAAAGTAAAATTATTTGTTCCTATTCCTTGAATTTATGCAATTACTTCTTTTCATGGACTAGTTAAAATTTTAAGAGTATTCAAAGCAATAACCTCAGAATTTTTTAAATCAAATGTTTTAATTCACTTACCTACACTAGAATTTCAGTATGAATGTTCTTTGAAATTAAAAGAAACTTGCCTCGTACATGGTGTGTTTTTAAGGATTTTAGAGTGTCAACTCAAAGTCAAGACACTCAAAATTTAAATTCAATTCTCTCAGATTTAAAAATGCTAATGAAAATGACTGTTTCAGTGCAGCAGCTCATTATAACATTCGGTTTTAACTAATAAATACTTAATTATTAAATCCTGGTGTTGAATTTCTTTAACAAGAATAAGCCAAGCACGTACTGCTGCAATCGTAAATACCTGGGTAAACCATTTACAATATGCCAAGGAAAAGATTTCTCTGGGTATTGTGGCTGTCAGGCACCAGTCCAAGTGTCTCAGGGACAGTAGCCACAGACCACCATTAAGCACTTGAGCTCTGCTGAACGTCAGTGCCACATGTGCTGGCTAGCAAATATTTGGCTCTGCTGGGCGTTCAAACATAATACAAACAGTACTTTGCTTGTGCAAAGGGTCGGTTTTCTTCTTCCAAGCATGTTTTCAGAATATGTGTCACACTAAATGTTACTATATTCCCCAATTCTAGCTTTACAAGGAAGATTCTACATCCACCCAACTTGATGTCTTTATTAAGGTATTTCTGAACATATTTAATCAAAGTATTATTGCCTATCATGATGTCTTATAAAGGCCGAGTCCCTAAGAGAATGTTTGGCTTTAAGCCTTAACATATGTTGGAGAAGAGGGTTCTCTTTGCTCTCAATTCCTCTTTCTTCTTTTTAATCAGCAGCATCGACAGGGCTGAGTGAATATTCTACAATGGAGTGACAGAGTGTGTGTCCAATCGTCAGGCTTCCCAGAAGATTCGTTACAGTTACATTACAAAGTCAAATCCGGCGAATCTGCAGTCTGGTGAAAGGTAGCACATGAAAGAAGGTGAATACAAAGAATTCATTCTAGATAGAGGACATTTAGGACTTGAAAAAGCAACATTATGATAAAAATTTCAAGTTATTTGTTCTGGCATTAGTCTGCGCTTACAGGTCTCGTCTCGGAGATGTCTCAATGCTGTTCTGGCCAGGAGTGAGGACCGAGGAAGATGCTGTGTGCCGGCAAGGTCTGCCATCTTAGAGCACTGCGGGCAACATGCCGCCCTAGCCCCTGGGAGCGCGCCCCGCCACACGGCAGAAAGGTTTGGAGTGACTAATGAAACTGAAGGACTTTCAGTTACACCTCACAGCATATACAACAAATCAATAGGTTAGCTGTCGTCCGTAGTTAGTGGCAGGTACAGAAAAGATCTTCCAGATGGCATGCCACGAACAAGAACTTGTGCTGATTCCCTCTCTAGATTTCACGTTTCAAGAAGCCCCCCCAACTCATCTTTCTTATTTGACCACTTCCCCTGTTTTATAAGCAACAGACATCAAAACCTCTTCATCCGACCCCCGTGCACGCGCCTCCAAAGCAGTCGACATTCAGACGCACTCTGCAGGCCGCTGCAGCGCTGGAGTCACTATGACGCTAGGTACAGTTAGAACATCCGGGGCACCACTGAGGTTAACATGATAAATTAAATCTGACATCACAGATTTCTATTTATAGCCTCATTAATTTACTTAAAAATAAAAGTAAAAACATTTTTATTCTTTTTGTAGAAAGATTGGATTTTGTGGGATCTGACTTTTTTATAATTTGGAGGGCATTTTCAAGGGGAAAAAAAACTAAAAAACTGCATATCAAATGTCAAGGAACTCATTTAAGAGGACAGGGATGCCCTCGGGTGGAGCTTCGTTAGCAGCATCCACTTCTGGAAAGGTTAAAGGCAATGTAAAGACTTGGTACCACGGGGCACATGTAACTGGCAAAAAGAATACAAAAACGTGTAAAGCAGGCAATGTAGCAGCAGTCTGCAGAACAGTAAAATAAGCTCAACAAGCAAAATAACTGCTTGCGACATGGCCCATGCTGCCCAGCTGACCCAGAAATTCATGGTCCTGCCGTGCAGGACTCCCGAGACTGGGATGACAGGCATAGAATATGAAGCCAAGTCTATCAAATGGACTTGAAAATGCTTCCACGGTGTAGAACTCTATATTGTGGCAGATAATCAAAAGAAGCACAACTATAAAAGAAATTAATGCTGAGCTACAGAGATGACTCAGGAGTTAAGACTTAGTCTCACAAGCAAAAGGTTCTGAGTTCGGATCCCAAGTCCCACATAAAAACACTAGCCGGAAACTGTGACATGCACTTCGCGCCGTATTGGGCGGAGCCTGGGAAATCCCAGAGAGAAACAAGAAGGGGGTAGAAGCGATCCAGGATGGTTCCTGAAGTCACTCTTGGTCCTCCACAGGAATATACAGTCCTCTGATATACATACACACACATGCGTGCGCATGCGTGTAAAATAAAATATTTTTTAAAAGAAATATATGCTAGATCGCAACTATCAATTTTATACAATCTATAAATCACACAAAACTCTTATAAGCAACCACTTTATAAAACAGCATTACAGGTCAGGGAGAAAAGGCCCAGTTGGTGAAATGCTTGCCCTGCAAGCACAAGAGCTGCATCTGAAGCTCAGAGCCACATAAACGGCCAGTGAGGTGGTGGGCACTAGCCATGCAATCCCTGCAGTTCACCGGCCAGGCAGCCCACCCTATCGCAAACTCAAGACAAGTGAGGACCCGCTAAGACACAAGGTCGGCTGTCTGTGCTGACGCAGTTCTGCGACCCAGTCCTCGGGAGGCAGAGGCAGCCCGACTGCCTGAACACAAGGCCAGACAGGACACTCGCCTGTCTCAAAAGTGGACAAAGGGGTGACAGAGGCACGAAACACGAAGGTAGAGGTGTCTGCTCAGTGAGAGCAATGGTTTGTCAGCCAGCACTCTGAGAAGCAGAACCCAAGTGCTCTGAGACCTTGCCAGATGCTGACCTAGTGTCTGCTTCAGAAAGAGACCCGTGACCCAGGACAATGAGCAGGGACAGGGCAGCCAGCCAACGTCCTCTGGCCTCCAGCGAACGCGCAGCATGCAAGGCCACGCTCAGACACCAAAGTGTACAGAAAGTGTGTACTTCGTAATACCCAAGTCTGAACTCTGGCTTCTGCACATACACACACAAGTGCGCACACACGCACGCACGCACACACACACACACACACACACACACACAAATGTACTATACTTCTAACAGTCTGTTATTAAAGATACAAACATCACTTATGACTGAAATAACCACTGCTTAAACAGCAACAGTCAAATTGCTGCTTTTGAAAGTGTCACTGAGAAGAGTAAGGCTCACCCAGGCTCTTGTAAACAACCCTAGTGCAATTCACGAGCACAAAAGAAAAGTGGGAGAGTGTAGTGGGCAACATGAAAGCGTGAGAAGCAAGGCTGGAAAAGAAGGGAGTGAGCTGAGGGGCCCAGAGGGTGACGTGCGCGACCATGATCCAAGGACACTGCCTAACGTTCAAAACATCACGATGAAGCCACTGTGCACAATTAACATTACTAATAAAATTCTACAGTAATTTTTAAACATAACACTGTAGCATAGAGCCTCACTCACTCTTTTAGACCAAAAGGACCTGAACTACGATTCTGCAAAGAGAGAGCAAATCATTAACAATCATGATCCAAATGAGAACCATATTCTACACTACTTTCCTCATCTTATCTTGGAAATTGTTAAAGTTATGCAAACGAATGCACCAAAATTTCATAATACTGTTCTTTTCATTATGCTTAATGCTCTCTCTCATATATTAGTCTGCTTTGCTAAACTGGGGTATCGCTTCGAAAGATGTCTGCAAGATGAGGATCACCGTGACATGAGGAAGGAATGTGCAATTATACTGAATTCTGTACTGAAGTGTCACAGCTCCGGGAGGTCCAAGACTTAGAAAGTGATTCCTTCATTGGAAAGTCAGTTAATTTCCAACAGTACTAGTAAAGTACAAACTCCTCAAGCAGCCCTTCGAGACAATGTGCAGTGTGTCCCAGCACCTGGGGCAGAGAAGGAAGACCAGAGAAAAAGGCCAGACTGGCCCGCCTGGACTGTGTCGTGTGAGATTGCACCAAAAGCAAACCACCACCACCAAAAATATTTAAAAAAAAGTAAAAAAGCCTGCAAATTGTTCAAAGTAAGTGTTTTCCTACTGGTCAGGAAATGCACTTTATCCCCAACGGCCACTATCCTGTGTAAAGCTCTAGGGTAGCAGGTGCTGCTCCACTTCCCCTGCGTCATCATCTGTTTCTAAAATTAACACTAAAAACTCTCGTACTCTTCTGGCAGCTAAATGATTCGCATATGAACAGCTGGCATAAACTGGTCTTTACAAGGACACTACTGGTGGCTGGAGACGGCCTCCCCAACAGAAGGACCTGAGTCTAGATCCCAGATTCCGCTAAAAACGCCAGACAGAAATGGCAGCGGCCTGCACTTCTGGCTCTGGAAGCAATCCAGGACGACTGCCAGAGTCACCCTCGGGCCTCCATATCCACGCGCGCACGTGCGCGTGCACACACACACACACACACACACTAAACAAAAACTATTGAAACGGAGAGCACTACTGAAGAGCAGTGGTGAGGCAAAAGGCGGCAGGAAGAGCGTCAAACCTGTCGACCTGGATCCCTCCTTCGGTGGAAGGAGACAGCCCCTCATCACCTGCCCTTCCGACCTCCTCACACGGTGGCACACAGACCCCAGCACGCGCGGCAATGTAGTAAAAAAGTTTTCACGTGGGGGGGGAGGGAGGGAACTGGTAAAAAATTTTAAAATGTATAATTAAATTTTTTAATAAAAAAAAAAAAAAGTTTTCACGTGGGTCCTTGATGGGAGGTTTGAGGCCATGGACAGTTGCTCTCCCACTCATTTCCTCCAAACCCCTCCATCCCCTCACCCCCACAGGTGAGTCTCTGCTCTACATCCCACCATGTCTCTTAGCAAAGGCCCAAATCAATGGTGCCAAACGACTGTAGACTGAAATGTTCAAAAGTGTGTGCCAAGTAATTTAACTTTACTTACTTACTTACTTACACACACACGGCACCGTATGTCCCTGTGGAGGCCCAAGGGTGACTTCAGGAATCATCCTGGATTGCTTCTACCTCCTTCTTGGTTGGTTCTGGGATTTCCCAGGGTCCACCAACCAAGGGCCAGAAGCGCTAGCAGTTTCTGCCTGTGTATGTGAATTTCCTCAGGCATGTGTAAATACAATGGAAAGCTAAATAGCAAAGCTACCAAAACCAGGATTTCCACACCACCACTGTGCACCACGCTCCCACAAACACAAGCAAGCACTTACACAACTTCCCACAGCACATGAGAACAGGACAACAAAACTTTGTGAGCTCACTGCTACAGGTTTGCATAATCCAGTTTTCCTCAACTAGACGCATATCTGCTCAAATTTTGGTAACAAGGTTCACATAAAAAGGTTGATTTATATTTTCTATTCAATTGGATTTGTGTTTGGGGTGTTTTTGTCTTTCATTCTAAAGTATTAGTTCAATTGAAATAGCACATTATTTTCTGGGTTTACTGACCAAAGACATTCACCATAAAGATGTTAAATATTGAGACTGAGGGGGCTACACACAGAGAAAGACATGAGAGTGGGAGAAAGACTAACTGGTGAAGACAGTTTATAATGGGAAAAAAGCAGGAACTTGAAATTGGGTGAAAAAAATGTGAATTCATTGTATCCATATATAAATCCCTAAAATAAATCTTTAAGAGTCATGTAAGAGGCGTTGGGGATTTAGCTCAGTGGTAGAGCGCTTGCCTAGCAAGCGCTAGGCCCTGGGTTCGGTCCCCAGCACCGGAAAAAAAAAAAAAAAAAAAGATAAGAGTCATGTAAGAATACAAAAATCATGTGATCACCAAGGTATGTAATAAACCTAAATGCCTCTCAAAGAGTGACTAAATGCGGCGTGCACGCCCTGCTCAACCCTGCTGAGGAGACCCTCCTGCGCACTTCGTGGATGCGCCAGCAAGCATGCAGGAAAACCAGCGGAACCGACTTCGCGCCTGCCTGACCCGCAGCCGGCACAGCAGTCACCACACCCACAGCACAGTTCCAGTGGGAGGAAGTATTGCGAGGACCATCCACCCCGGTGTTCAGACATGTCAGGGAGCAAACCTGAGCCATGAGGCTTTTACAGTCACAAGGATTTTTTTATTTTCTAATGCGAAATAGAATTATGAAAATTTAGTTGGTGGCAGTTATGCTGGGGAACCAGCAAGATGGCTCTGCATTTAAAGGCACTGCACACAAATTTAGCAAGCTAAGTTCAATGACTAGAGCCACAGGGTGCCAAGTCAGAACCAACTTTCGAAAGTTGTCCTTTGTGGGCTGGAGAGACACTCAGGAGTTAAGATTCTGCCTTGCAAGTAGAAAGTCCCAAGTTCAAATCCCTGGTCCTGAGTAAAAATGTCAGGCAGAAATGGCCAAGACTTGCAACTTCAAGCCCTGGTGAGCAGTGTCTGGGAAATCCCTGAGTGAAGCAAAAAGGAGGTAGAAGTAATCCAGGATGATTTCCAAAGTCACCCCTTGGTCCTCTACAGGGATACAGTGGCCTCTGATACACACACACACACACACACACACACACACACAAATAAGTAAAAAAAAAAAAGTTGTCATTTGTGGGGTCCGACTATCTACATACCCTTAATCAAAGCCCTCCCTCTGAATTTTTTCCAACAACCTTATACTTGTGCTGTTTTTAATCCAAATTAAACCCAACTGACGCAAAAGTCAAGTAAAAAAAGGGCAACAACAAAGTCATCCTTTAATCTGCTGTGACACACCAGGTTGGTGCAGGTTCCCCCCACAAAAAAAAATTATCTTTAATCTTAAAAAAAAAAAAAAATGATTGTGGGACTGGAGAGGTGTTCAGTGTGGTTAAAGTTCTTGTCTTTCAAGCAAGGGGACCTGAGTTCAGATTCCCAGATCCCACGTAAAAACTGCAGATGAGCATGGCGGCCTGTGTAGCGCCCCAGAGCAGGCTGGCAGGTAGAGACTAACCTTAATGCAGCACTCGGGATTTAAAAACCCAGGCTCACCACGAGGAGGAGGAGGAGTGAACAAGGACATTCACCTTGGCCCTCCACAGGCACACACTCGAGTGCAACTGTGCATTTACACACGCAAACATGCGCACACGTGAATGCACCCAACGCACACTTGCATGAAAAAAAGCACAGCGCACTCCATTCTGGCGCCCCGCGTTGGTGCGCTGCGCTACGCTTCAAGCCCTTCCCTAAGTCGGCTCGTTCTCTGCACTGGTGAGAAGGAAGCGGAGAGAAGCTTCTCCACCCCGAGACGGTCCACGGCAGACGAGGCGCCTCTTTGCTCTTCACTCCGAGTCACTGCTCAGAGCGTCCTCAAAACGAGAGCCCCACAAGAACCCGAGAAATACAGAGTCGAGGTTCCACTCGGCACTTTCGGGAAGTCCTTGTGCAGCATGAGGATTCCAGGGCGGCATGAGCCCCTCCTTGTCTATGATTTCAGTCACAGGCGTCCACCTAGGCCCCCACGACTTCAACTCTGCCTCTTTGCAGAACGAATGTTTCCAAAGACACAATAATCGACAGCGCAACGAAAAGCCACGTTTCCTCGACCTCCTTTCTAGAGAGGTTTCTAGGTTCTTCCACATCCCTCCCTCTGCTCACAGGCCCCCTGCACGGCCAGCAGCTGCTGCTGCAGCGGACGTTTCAGCAAGTCTTCCCGACGACAGCCTGGCACACACGCAGGGCCGCTGCCGCCGTCCGCAGCGCACCAGCCTACAGAGACGGTTCCCAGAGTGAACCCCACTCTCTTTCGGCCTCTTCCTCATTTGGTCTGGCGGTGTACAAACCCCCCAGAACAGTCATGGCTGCTCTTCTGAGCTCCGCCCTGGCTCTGAGAACACGGGCTTCACCTGCTCTGTCTAGGGAAGCACTCAGGGCAGATCAACAGCTTCTCTGCAGGAAGCTACACTCCAGACACACACACACACCCCGGACAGGGAGCCGAGCACAGACCTGAAGCTTGCTCAACTCAAGCTGGCACCCACTGAGCCCTACAATTTTTTTTAAACCGAGTGTCTAAATCAAGGTTTCACTGGGAAGAGAACCTGAGCCAAGCCAGAGGCCGCAGCCAGCACATGGACCAGTAACATTACAACGTCACTTCAGTCCCGCGGAGAACAGATAAAAGACCTGGCAAACTCCAGTGGTCAGAAGCCCGAGAAAGAAGTCGAGTCCTGACCACCATGGAGGGGAGCCAAGAGGCCACACTCTTGGCAATCTAATGAGGAAAGTAGGCCGTGCCAAGCTCTGTGGCTGGTGCACGCCTCTAATTCCAGACTCTGAGGCTAAGGCAGGAGGATGACAGGAGTTTAAGGTAAGGCTGAACTGTAGACTGAGACCTTCTCTCAACGAAAACAAAAATTAAAAACTTTATAAAATAACTTGACAATTTCACAAAATGCTAAGTAGAGAGGTATGTGTAACTCGATGATTTCACCCAAGAGAAATGAAAACACAGGACCCAAATTATTTTTATGTTTGCCAAAAAGCTGAACCACTGCAAATATCCAGGGTGGTTGGGATTAGCTGTCAACCCGACACTTGCAAGGCCGCCTACTGTGCATGCTTGAGGTATTCTCCACATTAAGGCGGCCTCTGGACGTGTCTTGGGGGGATGGTCTGACCGCATGATGGTGTAGAGAGATCCATCCAGCCTGCAGTACACAGGGCCACCTAGGCAGACCCTAGGGTGAATAAAGACAAGGGTGGTGGGAGCAGGCAAGCCAGCACGCGCGCTGTGCAGACCGGGTCGGCTTCTGCTGACTTTCCTCCCATGATGGACTACTGCACTCGGGGAGGGTTGGGATGCTATATTTTATTTTGTTGAGGCAACTAAAACATCAACTAATTAATGAATCAATCCAACGTAATATATGGGGCTACAGATGGAGCACAAAGGCACAGCATGCCTACAATGCGGCCCTACATCAGATCCCACCACCTCATCTTTTCAACGCAGCACACACCATACAATGGACGATATTTAGCAACAGAAAGAAAACGACACCTGGACGCATGGTACCCGGGTGAAGCACCACAGCGTGTCACTCCACCTATGTGAGCATCCGGAACAGGTGATCAACAGGGACAGAGAAGGGATGGGAAGCCAGGGCGTGGGATCGACGCAGGATTTTTTCTGCACTATTAAATGTTATGCAACTGCAACAAGGCACCAAACACCTGCCTCTTCCACCTGCTTTAATTGTGTCTACTACAAAATCATAAATTACTTCCGTGGCTCAGGTTTGAAGTTTTTCTTGCATTTCTGCTGCAGTGCTGCAGCAGACACTGCAAAGCGGCGCCAGAACACCAGTACAATTTCGAGTTGAGAGACAGCAGGCCACAGTGATGTGTGCCGTCGTTCCAACTACTCGGAAGGTTAAGGTGGAAGGGGGTCTCAATCACCCCTGGACACCAGACGGTGCACAGCTGCAAGAGCTGTCTCACGTGGGGAGACGGGAGAATGGGACTGAAGACCACACAACCGAAAGGAAGAAGAAAACCACGGGACAGCTGCACTGGCCAGATGACCGGGGGAGAGTTGTCGCCGCTTCCAGGGTGATCTAGAGAAAATTCTTACCTGAGGCAAAGCTCCCAGTTCCTACTACAGCATGGGGACCCAGGGAACTCTCCGGGCCTCGTTCTGTTTATTCATGTGTGTGTGGAAAACTGCTCTCCTGGCCGGCAGTACCTTGAACACCGGAGCACAGATGGAAGACGAGTCACTCGCTCATCTTCCAGGTTTACTCACTGCGCGGTGAGGATGCCACAAAACGCGTGGCTGCGACTCTGTCCAGTGCGTGCCCAAAAGGCCTGTGAAACACTGAGCCTGAGCCAGCTCACTGCAGTGACCGTCCTCGCCAGGCCTGTAGCACGCTGACACACCAACATGCCCCACGGCTGACACACCAACGTGCCCCTACAGACAGCTCTATGCAGTGGAAACCTTGGGGATAAGACTGGATGAGTGAAGGGAAATGCCCCTATCAGTGGGCAGCCCAAGGAGGGACTATGCCACAGAGGCCTTGTCACAGTTAAGCACAGGTGTCAACTTGACTGTTGAGGGTTTGAGCTCTGGGCACATTTGTAGAGAATTAGTGGTTGAGTTAAGCCCAGAGCAAACCTGCAGGAGATTGTCTAGCTGATGGAGAAGGCTCAGCCCATGGTGGGTGGGATTAGGCCCTGGAATAAATCACGGAGAGCTGGTTCAGAGAGTCGGCATCCTTCTGTTCACTTGGCCAGACATGCTGGTCTGGCAAGTAAGGATCGTCCATCTCTCAGCCGTTATGTGGTGATGGTGTGGCCAGTTCCCTCGGCCCTGGTGCTGGTGTGAGCTCTCCTGTCAAGCTAGACTGAGAATCATAAGAGAAAATAAACTTGTTCCCTTAAGCCACTTGATGGTCATTATTTATCAGCAACCATGCAGGCGAACTGCTACAGGCCTGAACCCCCACAAGAGTAGACAAGCCAGGGGGAACCCTGGGGCCCATAGAAGTGACCAGGCAGGAGGATGGGAAGGAGTAGGATGGATTGATGAAGGGAGAGGAGGAAGGAGAGTAGAAGGAGGGAGACAGGGATAAGTACTCTATGTGCTTGTAAAACTAAGGGGAAAAAATTTAAAAGAAGAAAAGAATGAACAAGTTAACAAATACAAGAAAAGCTCACTCCAGAAAAGTGCTCTGAAGAAATCATGTGTTTAAAAAACAAAAAAACAGTAGTCATATCTTCCATCCAATACTATCTTTAGAATGAGTTCGTTTTTAGGAGGCCTTGGATACTGTAGACACTAAAATTTATTTTAGGGGTGATGAATTTGTTATTCCAATGTGTTCATACCACAAACTCATTTTCCACATAAATGTTTTCAACCAAAGCACTCTACAAAATACATGTGCAGTTTCCAAGGATGCGCAACAAACTGCAGCTTTACCTGCTGCTGTCTTTCTTGTCACACTAATGCCCTGCTTGGCTTCATTCTTCAGGGGAAGTCAACGATGTGATCCAGGAAACACAGAAATCCAGACCACCACGGTCAACTTCTGTCCTTCCCTCAAAGCCGAGGGTCACAGCTAACACACGCTGTTCAATCAGCCCTTACAGGACAAGTCAATCAGGTCAAAAGGACGTGACCCTTCCAGTACTCTCAACACTCGCTTCGTGCATGCACCAATGCACTGCATGGCCTTTATAGACCATGTTCACTAAAAGACACAATACACAACCAATGTAGAAAGTAGCAGATGTCAGAAATGCTCAAGAATAACTGAATTAATCAACAAAACACAGCAAATTCATATATTATATCAGCATTACAACCCTGAAAGATTATTTCGCTGCAAAATATGACACATTCATATTTTAGTGAACACAGACCAACTGAAAAGTACATAAAGCTGAATTGCATTTAAGTTTTTTGCATGTGTGTACACGCACGAGCTTGTTTCATAGGGTACTGTGTCCTGTGGAGGCTGCTTCTACCTCCTTTTTGCTTGGTTTTGAGACTTCCCAGGCTTCCACCATGGCAGGAAGTGCAGGCTACTGTCATTTCCATCTGGTGCATTTTTTTTTTTATTTTTTTTACATGGGATCTGAGATCCAAACTCAGGACCTTCTGCTTGAGAGGCAGAGTCTTTAACCCCTGAGCCCTCTCTCCAGCCCTGAATTGCATTTTTAAAATATTTATATTTCCTATGTATAAAAAAGTTTGGAAGAGTGGATCACAATGGGCTTCTAGATCACAATGGACTTACGTTAGTTGTATTTTTCTACATGACTCTTTTAAACCTATTTTTAAATTTATTTCCTAAATTAACACACACTGCTACTTTAAATACTGAGGTGGTTACATTTAAAGCAGCTCTCAAAGCGGTGCGCCCCTCCACGTCAGTGACCTCTCAAGCCAAGGAGAGAGCAAGACGAACTGCCCGAGGTTCTACCAAGTTTCAGGGAGATGCACCTCTGTCTTCTTAACAACATGTGGCAGAATGAGAAAAGCCAACTCGCTGGCTCCCTGGCTCCCTTGCTGTCCCAATCTCCAGAAGTCACTTCCCCTCTCTTTGGCTCCCACTCACTTCTGGGATTTACTATTTACAATTCAAATTCAAGCTAACTCACTTCAAAGACTTAAAGCCACATCCAGAGGAGCATCGCATCCGGCCTCCCTGCGGGAGACAAGGGCGGGCTGCTGATTCGCTGGTGCTTTAACTCTTGAACCGTATCATCTGCTTTTCCTTAAAATTACTCATTCTAGTGGAGCGGAGTTCAATCATGAGAATCCCCCATTTCACCTCACAACACCCTTCCTCTCTTAATCCTCCCTCGAGACAGGTCTGGTCTAACAGATGCACCTCCGCGGGTTTTCTTCTTATAATCTGCTGCACTCAGTTCCCAGCAAACATCATGAAACACACTGGCGTCTGACAAGCCATGACAGCCGACCTTGTTCACCACTCATTCTACGTCATCTAACTCTCCTAACGCCACCATGGCATCCAGCAGCCCCACGTTCCTACTTGACAGAACTTGCTAACTGAAGATTCGTGTACCGCAGAACGTGGCACTGAAGCCAAGCAGCTCCAGCCACGTTGCCTAGTCCACAGCTGACGCTCCCTCATGAGACGTCTTTCTGTTGAAGACATTAACATTAACTTCAACATATTCAGGGAAACATCAAACCAGTACTGAGGTCTCATACCAATTTTAGTGACTTACAAAATCTTAATCTGTTTATAATTTGCAGCAACACTCTTCCAGGTAGACTTTCATGAACTGTTGCTGGGCTGGAGAGAGGGCTCAGGGAGTTCAGATATCCAGACCCCGTGGTGGTGTCTGCACTTATGTCTGGCCCTGGAGGTGGCGTCTGGGAAACCCCGGAGCAAAGCAATGAAGAGGTAGAACAATGCAAAGTCACCCTTGAGCCTCCACAAGCATGCACAGTGCCCTCTGAAACACACACACACACACAATTTCCCATGTAAATTTCCTAAACTGATACCACTTTTTTTTATTTTAACTATTTTTTTAAAATTTTATTTATTTACTTTATATGTGATTTCAGGAGTCATCCCGGATTGCTTCTACTTCCTTCTTGCTTTACTCTGCTCTGGGATTTCCCAGGCTCTGCCCACCAGGGCTGGAAGTACAGGCAACTGCTGTTTCCATCTGAATCCGAACTCAGGACCTTCTGTTTGTGAGGTAGAGTCTTAACCCCCAAGCCATCTCTCCAGCCCTTAACTATTTAGTGAGGGAGAGTGTGTGTGTGTGTGTGTGTGTGTGTGTGTGTGAGTGAGAGAGAGAGAGAGAGAGAGAGAGAGAGAGAGAGAGAGAGAAAGAGAGAGAGAGAGAGAGAGGCACTCTGTCTCTATGGAGACCAAAGATGATGTCAGAAATCATTTGGATTGCTTCTACCTTCTTTTTGCTTCGCTCTGGGATTTCCCAAGCTCCGAAGTACAGACCGCACTGTCTCTGCCTGGCATTTTTAGGTGGGACCTGGGATTCAAACTCAGGACCTTCTCTGCTTGTGAGGCAGAGCCTTAACCTTGAGCCATCTCTCCAGTCCAGTTGATACCACTTTAAAAGGCATTTCAGTGATTTGTTCATTCAAGTCATCTAGTACTTTCAGCCCTAAAGCTGTTGAACTCTAAGTAGATAAATAGGTAATGTACAATTTGCCAAAGTTTAAAAGTAACTTTTTTCCTTTCTTCCTTTAAATGCTATCGATATTTAAGCTTCCTTTTAAATGTTTTCTGTATTACTGGATGTTAAAATAACATCAAAGTTAAAAGCTAAGTGAGCTTGTAGCGTCCTCGACCTTCCAAGGGATGCTCAGGCCAGCAGGAAGGAAAGCCACCAACCAGCACTTTATCTGCTGCGAGTCACGCCCGGCCCACTTAGCCGCTGTGGCCATTTCAACTGCCAGCAAGGACTAGCTTTCCTAGGAAGTTCCAATTTTCTCTTTGTTCTTCTAGGGAAAGAAAGTACTACAGATTTTTCTTCTGTTTTATACCATTAGAAATTTGAGTGGGGCGCAGAGGAGAGCGCATGCCCAGCATGCACAAGGCCTGGGGGCCAAAGACCTGCAGTTCAGACGGTCACTCTGAAAACAAAGCACTCGAGGTAGGTTCTTCCTGGGATGCCTGGACCGACCCCTATCTCAGAAGAAACCATCGAGTCCTTCATGTAGAATTCCTTTTTCTGCGTATTTACGCTGCAATGCTGCTCTTCTGCGGGAGCTCGGGAGCCCCCAGCCTCCAGTGTCCCCGGCCTGCTGGCCACTTCCCTGCCCCTCACCCCATTCACCAATACCACAGCTAACAACTCAAGTGGGGTCACAAGGTGGCGTAGCAGGTAAAGGTGCTCGTTGCCAACCGATGCCTGAACTCAGTCTCATGTGAAGAACCAACTTCTGAGAGTTGTCCCCACCTCCACCTGCACACGCGTGTACACCCCCTACTCCGTCTCTCCCCCTCTGCTTCCGACATGAGCATTTTCTAAATCCTAAAGATTTTGAGGCAGTGTTACAGAAGTCTTTTATTCTCTGAACACTTAGTGTCTGTGCACATGGCGTGTGCTCCCTGTACACACAGTAGGCAGTTATCTCCTTCCATCACATGAAATCCAGGATCCAACTAGGGTCCTCAGGCTGGACAGAGCCCCAGCCTTCACCCCCGCCAGCCTTCACCCGCGCCAGCCTTCACCCCCGCCAGCCTTCACCCCCGCCAGCCTTCACCCCCGCCAGCCTTCACCCCCGCCAGCCTTCACCCGCGCCAGCCTTCACCCGCGCCAGCCTTCACCCCCGCCAGCCTTCACCCCCGCCAGCCTTCACCCCCGCCAGCCTTCACCCCCGCCAGCCTTCACCCCCGCCAGCCTTCACCCCCGCCAGCCTTCACCCCCGCCAGCCTTCACCCCCGCCAGCCTTCACCCCCGCCAGCCGCCTTCTTGTATTTTGTGAGGCAGAAACTTGCTGTGTTGCCACCTGCCTTGAATTCCTGCGCTGAAACAACTCGACTTGTCTCCCAAGTGGCTGAGACTAAGGTGTAAGGCACTGCGCACACGTGCACGCACGCATGCACACACGCATGCACGCACACACACACGCATGCACGCACACGCTCTAAGGATGCCCTCCATAGCAGTTTGTGAATTCCAGCTATTTGGTCTCGAAACCTCAGACTAATCTTCGGTCTTTCTCTCTCAGCCCGTCAAAAAACAAACACTTTCTTCCACCCCCACTATGAGCAGCCTGTGAGCACAACATTCTTACTCGGTCCATCATTACCTCGGCCACCTACCTCCCTCCTTCCTTCCCTGCGCCCTGGTGTGTTTAAATGCACATCGCCTCATGTCACTCTGCACAAAGCCTTCAGTTCTGTCTACTAGGACCAGGGGCACCCAAGATCTACCTACTAGCACCTACCTTCTCACCAGTGAACATTACATTCTGCATCTGTCTCAGGGCTGAACATTGGTCCACAAACAAGTCTTGACCTGAACCCCTGTAAGGTGCCCTGTTTTTTTTCTTCCTTTTTTTTTATTCAATTGTGCGTGTGTGTGTGTGTGTGTGTGTGTGTGTGTGTGTGTGTGTGTGTGTGTAGAACCACGGGCGAATTCAGGAACCACCATGGACCACCTCCACCTCCTCGTTTACTCTGCCCCGTTTACTCTGCCCCGGGGTCCACAGGCTCCGCTCTACCACGACCAGAAACGCACAGGCCGCCGCCCCCCCCCCCCCGCCCGCTTCCGCCCCACATCTATACATGGGGTCTAGGATCCAAACTCAGAACCTTCCGCCTGCAAGGCAGACGCTTAACCCCTGAGCCACCTCTCCAGCCCCGAGGTGCTCTGTTTTTGAAGGTTGTCTTTGTCAATATGGTGTCATCCTGGACTTGGGTGGTACTAAATCTAGCGACAGACATCCTGACAAGAGGGAGAGAGAACAGACAGAAAACTAAAGTGAAGATATGACAGAAGGCTCGGAAAAGCTCCAGAACCTACTATGCAGACACCTGATTTACATTTCTGGCCTCCAATCTGTAAATCTGCTGTGGCCCATGGAAACAACACTTCTGCTCCCCGGTCCGGCTCCCGCTGTCCCCTCGTTCGCGGCCCACTTCCATCTGCTAGAATGTCGCAATGCCTCAGTAGCCAAGCATGGCTAAGGCCCACATGGTTTGAACCTTTTATCCAGGTATCGCCCTTTCTGTGCATTGCTGACATTTCTTGAGCCCTATTAAAATTATAACACCAGCTTCCTTCCACTATTTCAAACTCTTACTCCATTTTTCCCTTAATGTTCACCATACTTTATATACTCCACAGTATTCTTTCCTTCATGTACAGAGTGTGTAGGGGCACATACATACATATGTGTACCCTTGAGTGTGAGGGCCTTGGGAGGTCCAAGAGTAATGTCCAGAATCCTCCTCCTCGTTCCTCCGCATCTCTAGTTAAGCCCAGAGCATGCTCAGACCAGTCCAGCCGCCAGCTTCTCTGGGGTTCCACACTCCATCTTCCAGAGCTGGAAGAGCAGATGGGCCACCAAGCCCAAGTTTTTTCTTGAGACCTCAGTTCAGGTCCCTCTGCTTACAAGACAAGTGAATTAACAACGAACCATCTCCCCTGCCACCTACATAACAGTCTTATGTACTTATTCACTTATGTACCATGTGCTGATTCACTAGAATATAAGCTCCAGAAAACAGGGTTTAGGGGACTTATTTATTTGCTTTCTGTTACTATTTATGTTTTTCTTCTCTGGTTTGTTCACCAGTATATCTTAACACTATAAACTGGTTCTGGCAGACACTAGCTATTCTTTTTTTTTTTTTTTTTTTTTGCGCGCGCATCTGCACGCGCATGCATGTGTGTCTGAGTGTCTGTCTGTACCTGTGGAGGACCAAGGGTGACTTAAGGAATCATCCTGAATTACTTCTACATCCTTTTGCTTCGCTCTGCAATTTCCCAGGCTGTGTTCTCCTGAGTAAGAAAGGCAGCTGCTGCCATTTCAGCCTGGACTTCTGCTTGTGAGGCAGAGTCTTAATCCCTGAGCCATCTCTCCAGCCTAGATACTAGTTATGCAATACGTGTATAATACTTGTTAAATTGAATATGTACATGCATTTTTCTGCAGTGAATTCATGATTCTCATCAGATTAATAAAGCAAGTTGCTAGAGGTTTCTAAGTCTTTATTCTCAACCTTTAAATGACTTATGGAAAAGAGATGTCTAAGAATTCTCTATAAAGACCCTTACCCCCCCCCAACAAAAACAATACCATGACTTAATATTTTGTAAAAAGCAGTTGTCAAAAATATAAATTTCATACTTCCAAAATCAAATTTTGAAAAGACAAGAAGGAAGCAAAGGGGAAGAGGGTCACAGGATCCTCTCCCTAGACCAGCAGGACTAACTAACGTCTCTCTGTAGTGAAGCCATGAAGAGTGGCTGTCGGGCTCCAGCACTCACACCAGTCAGGAACGTTATCCACGGCCTTTCTCTACATAGGTAATATCCAACTCAAAGCTGTTTACTCAAAATACCACACCACTGTTTACAAGTCCTTGGGAACCATGTAGAATGGATGTCACTTACGGCTCCAGCTTCAGTGTGAACTAGAAAGCCTAACGATGAAAGGCAGTCACGCACTGCAATGCTGTTCATGGAATTCTACACCACAGAAAGGCACCCACTGCATTCCTTCTTATTGCTGCAACATGTTTCACAGTTAATATTCTAGCTGAACACCATCACACCAAATGCCAGAATTCAGCAATTACTTATCCAAGCATACATTCTACAGACACACCTGTTGCCGTTAAATAAATGACTGATAACAGATAAAAAACTTACACAACGACCACTATGGAATCTTGTTCCATCAGTCTTCTAGCTTCCACTCTGACTGGTGAAGCCTAACTGACCAACAGGCAAAGTGCTCTTTTTAAGCGAGGCATGACCCTGGCGGCCTGGAGAAGCTTTCAGTCACTTCAATTACATGGAGAATGACAGCAAAAGGCTTAAAATGGCCACAGGGGCCTCCGTCCCAGCTCCCACCTCTTCCTCTCAGACCTACTTCCTTGACCACAATAGCAAGCCCCCACCGGAGGCTTCTGAACGGATGCTGCCCCTCCCTCTCCCTCCACCTCCCCTCAGGCTGCAGGGTTCTCACCTACTTAAGACTTGCTCCAGTGTCATCTCTGCAAGAAGCCATCCCTCAAGAACCTAAAAACAGAACCACCCACACCCCTACCAGTTTTCTCATCTTATAATTTGTTTAATCTAAATAAGTGAGACATAAATGAAATCTAGGCAAAGCAAATGATACTTTACAGGCCATGCATTGTGAAGTCATATGCACATCTCCTTCAAATAAGTATGTGCATCGTGTGGCTTTTCTTCCTTTTTTAACTTTATCACGTGTGTGTGCGCGCGCCTGTGTCTGTATCTATGTCCGTCACAGGGCGCTGTGTCCCTGTGAAGGACCAGTGGTGACCTCGGGAATCATCCTGGATTGCTTCTACCTCCTCCTTGCTTCACTCTGGGAATTCCCAAGCTCCGCGCACCAGGGCCGGAAATGCAGGCCACCACCGTTTCCACCTGGTGTTTTTACCTATCTCTCCAGCCCTCTGTTACCATTTTTAACTTAAAACTTTTTAAGTGTCTGTGTGGTTATGTGCATGACTTTGTACATGTTCACCTGCGTGCGCATGAGTGTGCACGTGTTCACCTGCATGTACATGTGTGAGTGCGTGTGTTCACCTGCATGTATGTGTGCATGAGTGTGTACCTGAGTGCGTGTGTTCACCTGCATGTATGTGTGTGCATGAGTGCGCGTGTTCGCCTGCGTGTGCGTGGGGACAGCAGCAGGCACTGTCAGCACTTCCTTCACCTTGTGCTCACATCTCATCACTGGACAGACAGCCAACTCCTGCCCCCTGACCCCTGGTGCTAGGACTACTGTGCTTGAAGACCTGAACTCAGACCCTCGTGCTTGTGCAGAGACTAGCACAGAGGAAGCAACAGTGGACACACTAGTCCCCGAGCTTCACAGCCAACAGGCCAACAGCAGAAGTTCACACAATTCTGGACACGGAGCTGAGCATTAGCGCCACGGGAGAAGCCAACTGGGAGGTGCCTGACTGCCCAACCGAAGGTTTCCTGGTGAGCAACGCCTAAACTAAGAGCAAAGACTGCAGAGAGAGCAAGAGGAGCCTGAGGGAAAAGAACAGCATGAAAACAACGGGTGTCTGGGTGAAAGGAAGGAAGAGATGAGACCATCATAAACCAAGACTTCTAATCTTTAAAAACTGCTCTCTACTTAGTGGTAAAACTTTTGATAGTTGGTCTTGTCGACCTGATGTCGTGCTTCTGAGCCCACTTGTCCCGTGGCCGCCTCTCTTCTTCGCCAGGGGCCAGGTGAGTAGGCATCGACTTCAACAGGCACATGAACACACGCAACTTTCACCCGCCTGTCCCAACCCTCCTCTCCCACGCAAACCACCCGGAGCCTCAGCCAAGGTCTGGCTGACCTGACCACTGTGGCATTACCTCCCACCAGGCCCTCAGAGAAGAGCAGAACTGTGCTGGACACTGACCCCTCTTACCTCCTTCCCCTCTCTCTGCTCCCAGTTTCCCAACAAGCCTGTCCTCACCTGCCACAGGCTGACCCACTGCTCGCGGGAACCTGCTCTCCCGTCAGTTCCCAGTCAAACAGCACCCCTCCTTCAGGGCCCACGCCAGCTCTCAGGGACTCCTTAAGCAGCTGCTTTAATCCACAGTGATCTCAAATTAACCTCAAATTAATTTGCTATGCTATTTGGCTTATGCCATTTTTGTCCGAGACAGCTCTAATTGTGTCCTTTTTCATTTGTTTGCTTGTGTGCTTGCTTCGGAGTCAGGGCAAAGGCCCCACAAGAGGAAGTCAGAGGGTAACTTTCAGAAGCTGGTTCTCACCTTTCACTGTGTAGTCTCCAGCAATCAAACCCAGGTAGCCAAGTATGCACGAAGTATGCATCTTTCTTTACCCCCACCCTGAGCCATTTTGTCATCCCTAAATGCACTCTTGCAAGGCCTGCCTCTTAGCCTATGAGACCAAGGCAGTATTTTTCCTTTTTGTAACTTGCTAATATTAACATTAAATCTGAATAATACACATCCAGTCTAGCCATCCTAGTGGAAGGCTAAGCCAGGCAGCATTAAGATGCAGATGGTCTTCTCTGCACAAAAGGTCTAGGTACCAAGACTGGACACAATTTATATGCTACCTTGGGACAGGAAGTAGCACACAAGCTGATGTAATAGCTAAAGTTCCCTTTCTCCGTTTAAGAAAAACTAAGTTAGAAAATGTTCTGTTTTCCTTTAAGACAGGTTCCATGTTGTGGGGTGGCGTCAACCTTGCTAAGGATGATGCCCCCCTCCCAACTAGGACTGCAGGCACACGGCCTCGCTCAGCCCCACCTCAGTCTCAGCTGACCTTCACCCACAGCCAGCAGCAGGAGGAAAGGGAGCCTACCGGAAGGTTGGTCCCGAAATGAAAGCTGACACCGCTTGGCCGACTCACCTCTTGGGTCTACCAACCCTCACCCTCTCCACGGTTCACAATGAACAGAACGTGCGCAAAGTATGACCCTGTTGCAGTAGTTTCCTCAAATTAACACAAACCCTAAGTGCCAGGAGAAAGGAGAAGGGGTAAAAGACATTTATTTCAACTCTTTCAAAATAAAGAAAAGAAAGCAAGCCTGCCAGAAATCACATAAGGACAAATAAGATATATGATCATTACAAATTCTGAACAATCCTCTCATAGAGTTTACCATCAACAGAAGAGAAGCCTCACAAAGGACGACGCGTGGGCTGGAGAGACGGCTCAGGAGTTAAGCTTCTGCCTCACAATCAGATCCCAGATTTCACGTGAAAATAGCAGATGGAAATGAAGGCAGCCTGCACTTCTGGTTGTGGAAGGTGAGCTTGGGACATTCCACAGTGAAGAAAAAAGAAGGGAGAAGAAATCCAGGGTAATTCCCAAGGTCACCCTTGGGCCTAACACAAGTACACATGGTACTCTGAACACACACACGGTACTCTGAACACACACACACGGTACTCTGAACACACACACGGTACTCTGAACACACACACATATACGCATACACACACGGTACTCTGAACACACACACACGGTACTCTGAACACACACACGCGGTACTCTGCACACACGCGGTACTCTAAACACACACACGCGGTACTCTGAACACACACACATAGTACTCTGAACACACGCACACACACACATGCACATACGCATACATACACGGTACTCTGAACACACCCATGCACACACACGCATAACCACACGGTACTCTGAACACACATACACACACAGTACCTTCTTCACTTATCAAAGTCCAACTTATATCATTTCCTAAGTCACTGGTGCAAAACAAAAGAGTACCAAGTATATAACTTTTCTATCTACTTAAAATAAGGACAAATAAAATATATGATCATTACAAATTCTGAACAATCCTCTCATAGAGTTTACCATCAAGTTACCATCGAGTTTATTCAGAGCCAAGAGTATAAATTGAACTTACCTTTGAAACATCTTTCTGATGATGTACTTGTCTAGTTTCATACTCACTATTCTGACAGAGGTTGCTCACAACAGAATTTCAAACACTAACTTGTCCATCGGTGTACGGCAAATGGTGGGGTCTCCTAGCAGAATGGCACCCAATGGACACAATTCTATTTCAGTACCACTGTGGGCAGGAGGCTAAGGCCCTCCTAAGGGAAGCCCATGATGACCGTGACAGTACAAGGAATGACCAGAGTTCTGTTTGGACAGTCACCTATCAAAGAGAGAAAACCATCCCACAGAGAGAAAACAGTTTCAAAAACACGGATATCAGCTCGGTGCTCTGCAGCTTCTAGTGAGACGCATCACAGATGAGCTCAGACAGTTAAACCCTGGTGCTTCAGCAACATCCAATTACCCAACACCATTTCTGGGTGTCAGGTTGGTTTAAGGGTGATAATTTACACCAAACGTTTCCCCTCAATTTTAACAAGGTTTAAAGAAGCTGTGAGGAGTAAGAAGAGACATAGGAGCTAAAAATGAATCATTTTGGTGAGATGCACAGACACAACCGAAGCCCACCTTCACAACAGCTATTATCACAACCGAAGCCCACCTTCACAACAGCTATTATCACAACCGAAGCCCACCTTCACAACAGCTATTATCACAACCGAAGCCCACCTTCACAACAGCTATTATCACAACCGAAGCCCACCTTCACAACAGCTATTATCACAACCGAAGCCCACCTTCACAACAGCTATTATCACAACCGAAGCCCACCTTCACAACAGCTATTATCACAACCGAAGCCCACCTTCACAACAGCTATTATCACAACCGAAGCCCACCTTCACAACAGCTATTATCAAAGCCAAAACCTCCGCGGCTCAGGAACCAATGCAGCAAGCGCACCAAGAGCATGCGGCACTCTGCCAGCGCGGTCGACCTCGGCGCTTCCATCACGCAAGGTCATCTGATGGCCTACGATGCTTTGGACGCCAAGCCACTCCCACACCAACAAGGTTTGTGATCAACATCTTCAACTGGCAAGAAGGACAAGATACAAGCAAAATGGATTTGCATTTGTGAAGAACTTGTCGACATCTACATTCATCTAAGAAGAGATTTAAAAAACAGAGTCCTTGTAGAAGGAAAAATTACCCCAAATAGCCAAACCAAGAGAGAGAAAACTTACTGAAATGTATCATGGGAATAGGCATTTAACCCAACAATGCCGCCCCCCCATTCAGGAGCTTAAAGAAGAAAATAACTGGAAGGACCTATATCAAGTGTTCTAATTACAAATTAATATTGACTGGGGGGATAAACGAAGGCCCAATGTTTCCTTCTAAACTGATTAGACTGGGGGAGAGGAGGGAGAGCAGCTCTGAGATCAGTGCAGGTGAGCCCGCACATGTGGAGTCAGGAGGTTCCCATGTGCCCCTGCACGTGCACGCATGTGGAGCCAGAAGGCAACTTTCAAAAGTCAGTTCTCCGGGCTGGAGAGACAGCTCAGGCGTTAAGGCTGCCTCTCAAGCAGCAGGTCCTGAGTTCAGATCGCACATCTCATGTAAAAACCCAGTCTTTAAAGGTGGCGGCCTATACTTCCTGCCCCAGTGAGTAGAGCATGGGAAATCCCAGAGGAAAGCAAGAAGGAGGTAGAAGCAATCCAGGATGATTCCCAGAGTCACCCTTGGTCCTCCACAGGGACACACAGTGCCCTCTGATGCACACACACACAGAGCAAATAAATAAAAATAAAATATTAAAGTCAGTCCTCCGCTTTCACCATGTGGCTCCAGGACTGACCAGCAATCCTGCCCAGGCATGTGCTGGCCCTTCCTATAGGCCTGGAAGGTGGAAGAATTTCTACAGTTCACATTTCCACTCAGATGATCAACTGATACCATCCCCACTGTACTTTTTTTTTTTTTTTTTTTGAGAATTAAGGTAGAGTTTATTAGTAAAGAGAAAGGTTGGAACTCACGGACTCCAGACTAGGGCGCCTCCATGAGAAGCAGAAATGAAACAGAGCTCATGGCAATAGAGTGCCATGAGGGTCTAGGGAGCCCATGAGAACTCACGGTGTCTAGGCGTGGAATTCATGAGGAGCAAGGAACAAGAAACAGACTCATGGCACTGGAGTGCCATGAGGGGCTAGGGAGCCTCCAAGAGAAGCAGGCAGCTGGAAACGGACTCATGGCACTAGAGGGCCGTGAGGGGCTAGATCGCCCCCCCACTGTACTTTTTTAACAGAAACAGATTTCTGGGATTAAAAGCTAACTAAGCTTATCAGAAGAAAAAATGCAGTTACACTTCTTTTCTTTTCCAGTGCTGGGGACTGAACCCATGACTCACACATGCCAGGAATAAGACGCCTTTTGCTGAGCAGTCACTATGGCAGACCCAAGCAGGAAAATCAAAGAAGCTCAAGGTCATCCGGGTACCTGAGAGACAGTGTTCCGCAAGGATGGAGAGGCAGGACAGAGCAGCTGACTTGGTGCACAGAGCTGGCCTGCATGCACGAAACCCTTGGTTGGCTTCCCAGCACCATGTAAGGTAATTCGGTGGTACATGCCGACGGACCCCAGGCACTCAAGAGACAGAGGCATCGCAAGCAAAAGGTCCTGAATTCAGATCCCAGATCCTACTTAAAAAATACCAGGAGAAAAATGGCAGTGGCCTGTACTTCCGGCCCTGGAAGGCAGAGCCTGGGAAACTCCAGAGCAAAGCAAAGAGGAGGTAGTATAATCCAGGGGCATTCCCAAAGTCACCTTTGGGCCTCCACAGGCACATACAGTGTCCCTCTAATATATCCAGACATACACACACAGAGATACACATTCACATACACAAACACACATGTAAAAAAAGAGATAGAGAGAGAGAAGAGGCAGGAGGATGTGAAATTGAGTGACATGCTTGGTTACCTACATACTGAGTTCAAGAACAGCTGGGAACACATGACACTGCCTCAAAACAAAAAATGGTAAGGTTTAAATTCTGAAAGTTTTTAATTATCTCTGTTGATAAAATGAAAAGGGAGCAGCTCAGGAGGCTAGGTGACAGATCTCGGCGTGCTGGGTTCCAGAACCCAGGAGAAAGCCCCATGCCAGGGCATTTTGTCTGTGGCCTCGGTTGGGGGGGGTGGGCGCGAGGACACAAAAGGACCAGTGGGCAGCAGTGGACATCACCCTGGCAAAATCAGCGAGCGGCATATGCAGTGAGAGACCCTGCCACCCGCTCCCCCCACACACAAAAAAAGGTAAAATACAATCGAGGAAGATACCTGACCACCACCATCACATATATGGGCATATGTGTACACAGTGCATACACATGCATGCACGCGCACACGGAGGTCTGGCAGAGCATTATCTAGCAGGCATGATGCCCTACGTACAATCTCCAGGACCACAAACACAAACAGACAAAAACTAATTTCCAAACAGAAAAGTCAAAAAAAAAAGAAGTGTCAAGAACCACAATTTTCCCTTGAATGTGCTATTGTAACAAGACTCCAGTTTAACAGCTTTTTGTCTCTGACCAGGGGGTGACATACAATGCCCATCAGGATGGAGTGAAGGGCATTGCAGGAGCAGCAAAACTGCAAAAGAAAATCAACAAACCACAATCCAGAACTTCAGAGACTCTGTATCAACCACATAGAACTAGGCCAGACTAATCTCTCCCCATCCTGAAGCTCAGGGACATTTGCGGAAGAGGGGGCGGTAAGATTGTAAGAGCAAAAAGATGGGAGGAGCAATGATTTGCAAGATTCTCCACACTAGTTAGGGCTGAAGCAATCATAATTGGACTTTACATGCCCTGCGCAATGTCCAACACACTGTTGACCTCACAAAGTCTAGCATCAGCTAAAGGCACCAAGATCCTTGGAGGCAAGGGATTGGCAGCCACAGTAGTGTTCCTATGCTTAAGGGGAACACGAGAAAGGGTTCAGGGAAATGCCACGGGTCCTTGTACATCATCGGAGAGGAGGACCCAGAGGAGAGTTAGGCATACACAGTAAAGGATTCTCTGGGAATTGGGGGGGGAGGCATTGGGGGATGGGGAGGAAGGGGAGGGGTAACAAGGGGTTCGGGGGGAGGGGGGAGGAGGAGGGAGGGAACTGGTCTACCTATTAAGTTTGTATGAGCGGAAATAATAAAAAATGTATTAAAAAAAAAAAAGAACCACAATTTTAAAGCTATTTTACTAGGTTCAAGAATGGAAAACTGAATGCTTAAGTATTTATACAAGCAAAAGGAAAGGAAATGGTACATTTGGTTATAACATCAACAGGAAACATCTCCAGCAAAACTCTTCTGACGACGTTTTCCAAATGAACGTGCAGACCAGGCCCCGGCAGAGCCCAGAAGAGCCCTTCCCTGTGGCGTCCTGGATGACCAATGGTAGCAACTGCTGCCGACGCCACAAGACGCAAGTCAACGTGAGCAAGCGCAGAAACAGTTCACTGCAAAACCCAAGTTAATTTCTCATCGACTTTCTATATCCTTTTTTAACCACACTAAAATGTGTATAAATCAAACAAAATACAGAGGCCAGATCATTATTGTCAAATGAAGGGAGTTCAGTTATCATCACACACACACACACACACACACACACACACACACACACACACACACATTCTTTCTCTCCCCCCTACAGACATTAGGAAGTCTATAAAATAAAATCAAAAAAAAAAAGATCAGAGTAACTACAAGGAAATTAATCACACTCATTAAAAAGAAGGCTAATTTTAAACTCTTACCTTATTTTTTTTTAAATCTTTTGACCTCAGAAGACTTAACTTCAGATTTTATAATTAAAACACTTTCAAAAAAAAAAAAGTCTATCACCACTAGCAGCTGGAAAGCAGTTTCGACTATAAATGACTTAAAAGACCCGACTCCTGCCACAAGGCATCCAGTAGTACCAAAATGCCGCTGAGGTTCCAAAGCAGTTGTCACCCATAACTCCATTTTAGAACCCTTCGAGATGGCGGCCTCTCCCGAGAGCAAGAGGCCGACAAGCTGCGGCCTCTCCGAGCCTATGTGGCCACCAAGCCGACGAATGGGGAAAAGACAGGGCCGGCCCGACGCTGGCTGGCACTAGCTGCTGACGCGCAGCACCTCGAGGGAAGAAGGGCTGCGAGGGAGCGATGCGCAAGGGAAGGACGAGATGAGATGGCTCTGCTGCATCGAGGAGCAGCAGAAGGTAGGCTTCAGGCAGCAAGTGAGGCAGGCTACCCAGCCCAGCGGACCCACTTCCTAAAGGAGCCACAGCTCTCAAAACAATGCCACCAACTAGGGACCACGTGCTCACACAGAAGTCCATGTGCAACGTTAACACGAACACACAAACCACAGGAACCGGGTTCCCTTTTATTTTTGTCTATTTACTGAAGTCTAGAAGTAGGAATGTTTGTTTGTTTGCTTGATTTTGTTTGTTTGTTTGTTTTGGGGCTGGGGATTGGTTCCAAGGCTTGTCCAGGCTATCCATATGCCTCTCAGCTTTAAATTTAAAGTAAGTGATTAAAATACACAAATATGAACAGGCATGAAGGCTCCTGCGCACTCGAGAAGACACAACAATTATTACTGTGAGTTTGAGGCCATTCTCGGCTATAGTGTAAATTGCAGGCCAACCTGGGAATACAGCGCAAGATCACGTCTCAAAGAAAAAATAGGTAAGACTGGGCTTCACTCCCAGCTACTTAGGAGGCTGAGGGAGGAAGATGATAAATTAAGTGAGTTAAGACCAGTTTAGGCAAATTGTAGTGATCCTGCCTCTCTCTCTCTCTCTCTCTCTCTCTCTCTCTCTCTCTCTCTCTCACACACACACACACACACACACTATATGCACAGACAAATAAGTGAAAAATGTTTTTAAAACTCAAAAGAAGGGCTGAAGAGATGGCTCAGGAATTAAGACTGCCTCACTAGCAGAAGGTCCTGAGTTCAGATCTCAGGTCCCACATAAAAAACCCCAAGGGGGCCCCTTTCTCCCTCCCGCGCCGCCTCGGTCCGCGCCACCATCCCCAGGGGGTGACACCCAATACCCATCAGGATGGAGTGAAGGGCATTGCAGGAGCAGCAAAACCGCAAAAGAAAATCAACAAACCGTAATCCAGAACTTCAGAGACTCTGTATCAACCACATAGAACTAGGCCAGACTAATCTCTCCCCATCCTGAAGCTCAGGGAAATTTGCGGAAGAGGGGCCGGTAAAGAGTGTAAGAGCAAAAGGATGGGAGGAGCAATGATATGCAAGATACTCCACACTAGTTAGGGCGGAAGCAAATCATAATTGGACTTTGCATGCCCTACGCAATGTCCAACACACTATTGACCCCACAAAGTCTAGCATTTGCTAAAAGCACCAAGATCCTTGGAGGCAAGGGATTGACAGCCAAAATAGTGTTCCTATGCCTAAGGGGAACAAAGAAAAGGGTTCAGGGAAATGCCGCCTGGTCCTTGTACGTCATTGGAGAGGAGGACCCAGAGGAGAGTTTGGCATGCACATTAAAGGATTCTCCAGGGATTGGGGGAGGGGAGGCACTGCGGGGTGGGGAGGGAGGGGTAAGGGGAGGGTGAGCAGAGGGATGGGGGGGAGGAGGGAGGGAGGGAACCGGTGTACCTATTAAGTTTGTATGAGCGGAGATAATAAAAAATGTTTAAAAAAAAAAACCCAGGGGGAAACCAGGACAGCCTGTACTTCTGGCCCTGGGGTGGGTGGAGTCTTGGAGTCTTCCAGAGCAAAGGTAGAAGCACTGCGGGATGATTCCCAAAGTCACTCTGGATCTTCCACAGGGACACACAGTGCCCTCTGATACACAACACACACACACACACACAAAATATTTTAAAAAATAAAAAGAAACTCAAAGCAATTCCACTGTTCATCAACAAGAAGAGCAATAAATATATATGCATTTATTTCAAACAAACAAACCTGAAGCAGAATTACAAATATCAATTTGCAAATTATGTGCCTGGAATATTAAATAAAGGCTGGAGATATAGCTCAGTTGGTGGAATACTTGCCTAACATGGCGTCTCCAGTACCAAGAAAAAATAAAATATTAAATAATTACAAAATTTAAAATAATATGCATAGAAACACCTGGAGCAGTTTTAGAGGAGTGAATACTATTGTGTTACATAATTTGATTACAATAAAAACCAATACTTCTGTAACTATACTTTGTATGTAACTTGAACTCTGCAGTCATCAGATGAAGCATTACCCATACATAGTAGGACCCAAATCTTGGCATCTAGGATTCTGGTCAAACCAGTTTGTGCTTCCTTTGAGAAATCAGCCTAAGCGCTTCCTTTCACAAATGCTTTTCAACTGGCTTGAGCGGACACTAGCTAGAGCCTTAAATATAAATGGTCTTGGCTGAAAGCACTGTGTCTGCCTGCCTCTACCACAGGTCATTTTCAGAGAATTTAGCAAGGGAGAAAGAATCGAAACACAATTTAATAATCCTCACCACGGAAGCAGCCGGAGCGCTCAGTACGGCTCGGGCAGCCTTTGCTCCGTGCAATTTCCTGCCTGGAATCCTCTTAGCTACTTATCACATGTCCAAATCCTGCCAATCCTTCAGAACATAGGTCAGACACCACCTCCTGCACCAAATCTTCCCTAATCCCCATCCAGAGCTTTCTTCCCTTTCCCTCAACCGAAGCATCGTCGCCTCTGAAGACATACATTTCTTTCACCCAGAACTAAGTTGAACGTCAGTTATTTTCCCATCAGTGAGACCGGTCACCCAGGGCACAGCTGTCAGAGCACAATCGGATCTTGGTCATTTGTATGCACCATTTCATATGTAAGTTAAATTTGTATTTCACTAAAGCACATAAAAGGGCCAGAATCTAAAATTATTATGCACAGGTTCTACCATGTACTCATCTTAATCAGCTCCTGCTTACAGGGAAACACAGAGTATGAAAAGGTGAGGCGCCCTTCCCCTGTGTCCACCTTCTGTGGCAAAGGCCATCACTATGGCCAAAGGCAACCACAAGTTTAGTGATAGAGATTTAAAAAGGCCTTGCTGCAGCCCAGGGCAGCGGAAGAGCAGAGAAGGGGGGGCAGCAGCGGCGACCCCAAGCCCCCCCAGTCAGGCCACTCCAGCATCTCTCCATCCTAAGGCTTAGGGAACCTCGTTGAAGAGGGAGTGGTGAGATTGTAAGAACCTAACAATGGGCAGGTCCACCGCTGGACAATACACCCCATCAAGACAGGACTGCTGCATCCAGGAACTCACTGCAGTGAGACTGGTCCTGAGCAGCCCCGCATCATGACTGACACACCAACAGGTCCCCGCAGACCATCGAGGAACTCAAAAGAGATGAAAACATGCAGAGGAAACTTTAGGGACGGGAACTGGATCAGTGAAATGCCCCTATCAGTAGGGTGGCCGAAGGAGGGGCAACTTGGTCTGCCACAGAGGCCCGAACCAGAGGGAACCAGACAAACCAGAGGGAACCCTAGGATGCATAGAAGCAGACAAGCAGGAGGAGGGGAGGGAGGGGTACAGAGGGAAGCAGGGTAAGTACTCAATATGCTTGTAAAACCAGAAAAAAAAACTTCAAGAAAAAGGCACTGCAGGCTTAAGATCCAAGCGACAGATGCCGGACATCAACCCGCCAGCACACCACACGGTGAGATCCAGTGGCGAAGTCAACAACAAATGTCTTTGGGAATTAAAAATTTATAACTCGTTCAGAATATCAAAGTTGACAAATAACTGATGCACGGCAATGAAAAGCCAAGATATTTATGACAATTATCTCAGTTTCTATGCTGGGATAAACAAGTACAATAAGCAACAGATAGAGAAACGGATCATGTCTTCAAACTAAAGTTATCTGAGCTATGAGAAGAAGTCGTTCGTCCTCAGAAAAATGACACCCACATACTCCAAACAAATACAGTGCTCAAGTCATCAACGTTTTTAGTGGCAAAACCACTGTAACAGGTCTAAATACTTAAAACTCTTACTGAAAAAAATCCTTACTATGACAACAAAGGTATTAAACCATTCCATCTAGATAAAATATTTAGTAAGTGTGCATTAGGCGTGTTGTGAAGCTGTATTTCTAAAGGCTTCATAATAAGTGTAAACAGCTAATACAAGTCTTCTAATAGCAACAAGGCAGCTCCACATTCTTGTAGTAAGCTGAGGCAGGTATAGACCTTAGAATTCCAGAACTTGGGGGAAGGAGGACAATCAAGAGCTCAAGGCTAGTCGCTCAGCTGCTTCACAACTGGAAGCTAGCTTGGGCTACCAAAATCTGTCAAAACAAACGTCGTACAAGAATTAAGTTTTCTACCAGTCATGATTTCTTCCCGACAAGATTTCTACCAGACAGTTCTCAGGAGACTGAGACTAGAGATCTCAAGCTCACGCCATATTAACAAGACCCTGCCGCAATTTAAGACAGAAATTTGAGAAATAAAGTCTTTCTCCCACCTCCATGGAGTTTCCAGTTTTTATAAATGCTAAAACACTTTTAATATAATTTTAATTTTATTATTTATTCAATTGTACATGTATGTGTGTGTGTGCGCGTGTGTAGAACCACAGACGAATTCGGGAACCACCATGGACCGCCTCCTCCTTGTTTACTCTGCCCCTGGATTCACAGGCTCTGCCCTACCAGGACCAGAAACGCAGGCCGCCCCCGCTTCTGCCCAGTGTCTATACATGGAGTCTAAGATCCGAACTCAGGACCTTCCGCCTGTAAGGCAGAGGCTTAACCCCTGAGCCACCTCTCCACCCCTGACTTTTAATATAATTTTAATATAAATGCTGTAACACTTTTAAGGTCTTTAATAATACATTCAACAATACATTTATAATAAACACTAAAAACTATTTCTATCATAAATCATTTGAAAATAAAAAATGAAGAGCAGAGTATTTTACTAGTAAAACCACAATGTATCAGAAAGCAGCTAGTTTAGTTTTTTCAATGTCTTCCTCCTCAGTTCAAGGTGATGGAAGGAACCAGACCTGTGAGCTGACGTCACCACAGCTTCCAAGGCCCTGCTCGCCTTTCCCATGGGATCTCAACACTCAACTCCCCAGTACTTTCTGGAAAACAACACTGAGGGGGCTGGAGAGATGGCTCAGGGGTTAGGACCTTCCCAAGTAGAAGATACTGAGTTAGATCCCTGGTCCCACGTAAAAACTCCAGGTGGAAACAGCAGCAACCTACACTTCCGGCCCTGGAGGGCGGAGCCTGAGGAGTCCCAGAGAGAAACAAGGAGATGGAAGCAATCCAGGATGATTCCCAAGTGACCTCTGGGGGAGGGGAAGAGAGGAGAGAGGGGAGGGGGAAGAGAGAGGGGAGAGGGGACAGAGAGAGGAGAAGGGGGGAGAGGGGGAAAAGAGTAGAGGAGGGAAGGGAAGGGGGGAGGGAGGGAAGGAAGGGGAGGGGGAGGGGAGAGAGGGAGGGAAGAGAGAAAAGAAAAACAATACTGGCCAGGTTTTCCAATGTGTCGACCCCCCATCACCTGTGGGAGCCCTTGTTTTAGTTTTTGCTTTGTTTGAGAAAGCAGCCTGCTGTAACTCACGCTGATTTCAAAGGTTACTCCTCTTACCTGGGCTTCCCCAGTGTTAAGATTACAGGCATAGCCACCAGGTCTGCAGGGAGGAAAGTTTTGGTTTGTTTTGGTTTGTTTTGGTTTCATGATAGGTAAAGCCTGGTGTGCCACATCTTAATTCCAGCACTTGGAAAGTGGAAGTGGCGGCTCAGGAAGGAGCCTGAGGCCATCTTCAGACAGCAGACAGCTGCTCAACGAGACACATCCTGAGTTCAATTCCCAGCACTACAGAAGCCTTCACCCCAGCACTAGGGGGGGAAGCAGAACATCAGAACTGCAAGATGGCCCTCGGCTGCACGCAAAGCTCAAGGCCAGTCTGAGCTGTGAGACCCTCTCTCAAGTAAAAAAAAAAAAAACTACCAAGATCCATTTCTTAGCATTTGAGACATTTTGCCAAAAACCAGCGTCCCAATTATACCTCAGGGTCAGGAAATTACAGACTAGAGAGATGGTTAAGACTGTCTCACAAGCAGAAGGTCCTGAGTTTGGATCCCAAGTCCCAGGTAAAAAACGCCAGTCAAGAGACAATGGTGGTCTGCACTTCCTGCTCTGGTGGTCCAAGCCTGGGAAATCCCAGAGTGAAGCAAAAAGGAGGTGGAAGCAATCCAGGATGATTCCCAAGTCATTCTTGGGCCTCCACAGGGACACACGGTACCCTGTGTGCTCTGACACACACACACACACACACACACACACACACACACACACACTCACACACACTAAATATTTTTTTAAAAAAAGAAATTACATCCAATCACCTTTATTATCTACTTCAGTAACACTGTTCAATGAAGTCTTTTTTTACATGACAAATGAATGACTACTACATTCCTCACAAGATCCACTGACTTGACCACGTCTCCGGGCATTCAGAAGCCCACTGCACGCCTGAGGCCGCAGAAGCCCACACTCTTCTCTTCATAGCTCATTCCTCTGGTCCACTTCATTCACCCATCATCTCATTGTTTCAACAGAAGATAACATAATTAGGTCCTGGCTTTCCTCTGTTAACATAATTCCATGTAATCATACTCCTCAAAAATTACACCAATACCAGAAGTAGAATCAGCTTATTTTATCAAAATGCCACAGCAGCTATCAAGAGTAGAACACTCTTCCAAAGCACACGTCTGGATACCAGAGTTCAACCTTAGTCTTAAATCAGGAAGCTATGGAGTTCCCTACCCCCACACTAGCACCCAAGAATAGCCCTGCAGGCAGTGACATCACAGTGCTGCCAGAGGAGAGGTGGACCACCGCGCCCGCTGTGCCCCTGCACGCCTGCCTTCTTCAACTATCAGACCGTGTCCTGGGAGAAGCTGGAAATGCTGTCTTTCATTGCAAGAGAAAAGGTTGAAAGCAGGATGCAACATCTGCCCCCTTCACCAAAGACAAAGCAGCAGACCCAAATTCAATCTCTAGCGCTTGAAGTCAGTACTGGAGAGGCAGAGACACCCAGTTCCCTGGGACTCACCGCCAACTGACTTCCCTAACAGGTTAACCCCCAGTGACAGACCGTATCTCAAAAAATAAAAGCAAGTGAGACTGCTCTGAAGGACCGAAACCCTAGATTTACATATCCAACTCACACACAATATACATACATACAAAAATAACTATATAACTAGCACATTTTAAGTGAAAATGAAAAAGTGATGTTTTTACATATTATATATAACATAACTAACCAAAATTCACAATGGTTCTACCTACTCTGTGGAAATTAAAACATAATTTAACAATAATGACTGCAAGTTTATGGTAGCATGTGTTTTCTGTACTCTTGGTCATGGTAGATAGATTGTTCACACTAAATGTTTAGCTGAAAAGACTACCTATAACCGGGCTGGAGAGATGGCTCAGGGGTTAAGACTCTGCCTTGTAAGCAGAAGGTCCTGAGTTCAGATCCCAGGTCCCACGTAAATACAGGCAGAAATGGCAGCGGCCTGCACTTCTGGCCCTGGTGGGCAGAGCCTGGGAAGTTGAAGCAAGAAGGAGGGAGAAGCAATCCAGGATGATTCCTGAAGTCACCTTTGGTCCTCCACAGGGACACACAGTGCCCTCTGATACGCACATGTGTACATACACATACACACATAAAATAAATAAATAAAATATTTAAAAAAAAAAAAAAGACTACCTATATAACCATCTTCCTTTGGGAGAATACAACTGCTTTAGGATCATCCACAAACATGCTTCCAAGGCCCTGAATAGATGGAGTACTTTTCAGAGACGCCAACATGTGCCCTGTGTTGTATTTGTGCCTCACTGAAATGTGGGCAGGTCTAATGCACAGTTGGCACCATTATTTTCATTCTTAGAAATAAATCTTTAAGGGCTAGAGAGGTGGCTCAAGGGTTAAGCCTCTGCTTTGCAGGAGGAAGGTCCAGAATTCAGATCTTAGACCCACGTATAGACACCACAGACACGGGCGGAAGCAGGAGCGGCCTGCGTTTCTGGTCCTGGCAGGGTGGAGCCTGTGAATCCCAGGGCAGAGTAAACAAGGAGGAGGTGGAGGCGTCCATGGTGGTTCCCAAATTCGCCTGTGGTTCTACACACACACACACACACACACACACACACACACACAATTAAATAAAAAAAAAAAAAAGAAAGAAATCTTTAAAAAGCATCTACAGGGCTGGAGATGGAACAAGGGTTAAGACTCTCCCTCAAAAGCAGAATAATCCCAAGTAGCATGTGTTAGGATCCCAAGTCCCACCTAAAAATGTTAGATGGAAACAGAGGTGGCTTGTACTTCTGGCCCTGGTAGGCAGAACCTGAGAAATCCCAGAGAGAAGCAAAGCAAAAAAGGAGGTAGAAACAACCCACGATGATTCCCAGAGTTACTCTTTTTTTATTATTTTATTTTTTATTTACTCTGGTGTGTGTGTGTGTGTGTGTGTATGTGTGTGTGTGAGAGAGAGAGAGAGAGGGGAGAGAGAGAACGCAAGCGAGCACTGTGTGTCCCTGTGGAGGGCCAAGGGTGACTTCAGGAATCACTCTGGATGGCTCTACCTCCTTCTTGCTTCACTCTGGGGTTTCCCAGGCTCTGCCCACCAGGGCCAGAAGTGCAGGCCACCGCCTTTATGCCTGGCATTTTTTACATGGGACCTGGGATACACATTCAGGACCTTCTGCTTGTGAGGCAGAGTCTTAACCCTTAAGCCATCTCTCCAGCCCCTGAAGTCACTCTTGATCCTCCACAGGGACACACAGTGCCCTCTGATGCATGCACACATGCATGCACATACGATAGATACATAGACACATACATACATGGATACATACATAGACAGAAGACAGATGACAGTTTTTTGTTTTGTTTTTTAAAAAATGATGGATGGCATCTTAAGATTCAGTGAGGGGCTGGAGAGATGGCTCAGGGGTTAAGATTCTATCTCACAAGCAGAAGATCCTGAGTTCGGATCCCAGGTCCCACGTAAAAATCCCAGACACGGAGCCTGGGAGATCCCAGAGCTTAGTGAAGTCACCCTTGGTCATCCACAGGGACACAGTGCCCTCTGATCCTCATACACATACACACACAAAATAAATAAATAAAATATTTTAAAAAAAAAAGATTCAGTGAGATGCAATTTTTTTGGAATACATCTAAATCCAAATGTTCATGTACATACTGGTGTAGGCAAAGGAAACTTTCTACTTTCTGGGATTTACAACCTAGTAGACAGAAAACAATATAACAGTTTCTTTGCTTTTGGTTTTGTTTTTAAAACAGGGTCTTGCTATGGTGGTCCCGGCTAACCATGTAGACACGTCGGCTTTTACAGTGACCGTCTGCTTTGTCTGCCAAGTGCGGGATTACAGGCAGATACTATTACCATGCCAGACTAAAATATGAATGTCAGCATAAAATTAACACAGATCTAAAGAGAAAAGGAAACTGAGTTAGAGACTGAAGACATTATTTAGGAATTAGGAAGTGTCCGCAGTGGCAAAAACCAGGTAATGTGTCCTCCACACAATTTCAAATGAGAGAGATTTTACACATGAGATAAGAACATGAAAAAAGTGGGAAATAAATTATATGTCAAAACAAAGGCGGAGGGAAAAGATGAATAATGAGGTTTTAGTTGTGTCACTCTCCCAAGGTGGTCCTACAGGAAATGGAGGACAGCACTGGGAGACACTGGGAGGGTACTAATCTGCCACGTCTCTCTTCTTTGAATCCCTGTGGTAGTTTTAAAATAAATCCACAATTTTTTTGAAGATATTCTTTTCAAAAGCTGGACTAATTCCTTTCCCTTGAGTGTGGCTCTATGTAATGATGTGATTCTAATGTGGTAGGTAGAGGTGGTGACGGACGCGATCAGGCCATAAAAAGCAAGAAGCCACATGCTGAGTGAGGTCACTGAGAAAGGACCATGCGGCCAGCAATGGAGAGTCAGTCCCTGATCCACAGCCACGGAGACACACTGGAGACGCACTCCCAGCCCAGCAGTCAGCCCTTGAACCACAACCCCCAGGTAACTGACCCACAAAAACAGTTGATAGTAAATGTTTACGGTCGCTTCCGAGACAGTCTGTGTGCAACAATAAACACTGCAGGCCATGCCATTTGTATGTCTAAAGCACTTGTCTCTCTCTTCTCAGTTAGGGCTTTGTGCATGCCAATATAAACAGTAACTTCTAGAAGACTGTTCTCATCATTACAGATCTATAAGTCAACCTAATCGACTAAACAATCAAGTGTTTATATGACTGACTGCAGTTGACCAAAATGAAGCAATTAAACTTTGAATATGAACTTAGCTCAAAAAGTAGAGTAAGGTTGGAGAGATTCAGGGGTTAAGACTCTGTCTTTTTAAAAGCAAAAGGTCCTAAGTTCACATTCAGGTCCCAAGTTTAAAAAAAAAAAAAAGCTAGGTGGAGATGATGGCAGCCTGTACTTCCAGCCCTGATGGGCAGAATCTGGGGAATCCCAGAGCAAAGCAAGGAGGAGGTAGAAGCAACTCAGGATGATTCCCCAAAGTCACCCTCGGTCCTCCACAGGGACACACAGTGCCCTCTATACACATATACACATACACACACACACACACACACACACACACACACACACACACACACACAATAAATGAATGAATGAATAAATGAATGATTTGAAACAAATAAAAAACACTGACCAAGATAAGCAGAGGCAAAGAAGTATGCAGGTGAACGCATTACAGAAAATAGAAATTAAGAAAAAATCCAACAAAATGATCTCACCATAAAAGAGATCATACCTAAGTGTGATCATACCTGTGTAGCTTCTTAAAACAAAACAATCAAAATAAGCTGAGAAAAGCAGCAACGACCACACTAGAGGGGAGTGAAGATGGAGAAATGCAGAGGGATATTTACAAAAGGAAATTCCTTTTCCCTAGGTCAGAAGCCCCGCCCCTCCTCCCTGCTCCACACGTACAAAGTAAATGTCCAGCCTAAGCAGCTCATCTGTAGAGCAACTTCCGAGTTGGTCTGACCCAAGCTACGGCGGCCATGAGGGACCATGGTAACTAAGGACTCCTGCCCCTCTGAAAGCAGAAGCATAGAAAGAAGAAATAAAACACAAAGAAAGAAGAGATACAGAAGCTGAGCTGATAGCCAAGGATAGACAGGCCAACCCTGGCTGTCCTAGGAGCAGGAACAACTTCCTGCAGTAAACAGTATTATTACCTGACCAAACAACTTTAGTGTTGGTTCTGTCGAGAAAGCAAGGCAGGGGCTGGAGAGGTGGCTCAGGGGTTAAGCCTCTGCCTTGCAGGCGGGAAGGTCCTGAGTTCGGATCCTAGACCCCGCGTATAGATGCCGGGCGGAAGCAGGGGCGACCTGCGTTTCTGGTTCTGGTAGGGCGGAGCCTGTGAATCCCGGGGCAGAGTAAACAAGGAGGAGGTTGAGGTGTCCATGGTGGTTCCCAAATTCGTCCGTGGTTACACACACACACACACACACACACACACACACACATGCACACACGCGTACACACCATACATGCACAATTGAATAATAATAAAAAAATTTTAAAACAACCTGAGAGTTGCTTTAAAATAAAAAAGAGAGAGAGAGCAAGGCAGCAGGTAGACAGAGCTTCAGCCATTCTGCGACCCACAGGAAAGGAAGAGTAAAGGGCACAGAGAATGCTGGGTTTAGGGTTAAGGGTATCCAGGAACTAGGCGAGTACCTGCCTAAATAAAGCAAGGCCTTGTGTACCATCTCTGGTGCCACAAAAAAAATGAGCAGCCAGTTAAAATATATCTAAAATATGTATTCATATATAAAGCAGTTGAAACCCATCTGAAATATGTGTTCATATACACAGCATTATTTGAACTTATGGCCAGAGCCCCCGCATCCCACTGACCACGAATCAGAATGCTCTTGTGCAGACACTTCCTCAGCACAGCCAAGTTCTGCAAGCAGAGGAATCCTGGGCCCCTCGGGCGCTGACTCTGCAGACACATGCCCGCATTCCTGCCTGATGACACTAGCCCTGAACCGTGTGTGTGTGTGTGTGTGTGTGTGTGTGTGTGTGTGTGTGTGTGTCTGTGTGTGTGTGGGCGCTCTAAAGACACAGAAAAAGGGCTGAGAACCTCTGGAACCCTGGAAGGACACTGGACAGGTGCCAATCAATGTGCCAAGCAGGCCTGATGAGTGTCCGGGAATGAGGTAGGAGCGGCTGCACCACCTCACGCTGCTTCTCACAAGCCCTCGCTGGTGGGCACAAGGCTGTCCCTGCAGCGTGGGGTCCTTCCTGTGAGGCCAGCCGTGGCCCACGTGCCAGGCTCAACAACAGGGTACACGGTGTGAAGCCGTGGAACTCAAACTATTCCAGGATGGGGAAGCGCAGCCAAGCCTCGGGTTCTTGTTCCCAGAGAACTGGCGCCTCAGCTCAAGTTCGGGCTTCGCTTTCCTCAATACTTGAAAATGACTGACGATCATGTTTCTTGCCATGCAAACACCTAATTAACACAAAGTCCTTAAAGATCAAGTAACTAGTTTAACACTAAGTCATGGCAACGGCCTCAACTTCTGACGCAAAACTTCAGACAAACACTGAAAATTTCTCAAATATCAGGTGTTGTATGAATTAGCAATCCTATCTCGTTAAAGTGTAACCATAAGGAAACTATTCACAACAAATACATTGCTTACTGAGGTCAGCAAGGCCCCAAGGGTAAAGGTGTCCAAAAGCCTGACCACCTGTGTTTGATCCCTCAAACTCACCCCAAGTAGGAGAATCAGCTCCGCACAAGCATCCTCAGATCTCCACACGCTGTGGCACATGTACAATAATAACAATAAATATGTAAAAGTTTTAAAAATTAAAAGCTGGGCTGGAGAAATGGCTTGAGGTTACAGTCTTTGCCTCGAAAGCAAAAGGACCCGAGTTTGGATCACCAATCCCATGTTAACAAAAAAACCTGGGCAAATATAGCCTCCATCTACAATTCCAGCCCTGGAAGGAGGAGACTGGGAAACCCCAGAGCAAAGCAAGAAGGAAGTGAAGCTCAAAGTCCCCCTGGGCGCTGCAAGCACAGACAAGCCTCTCTTCTGCATGCACAAATACAGCAACGACAGTAGTAATAAAAAAGTCAAAGCTGAGCGTGGTGGCACTGGTAGGTGGAGACAAGCTCAAGACAAGCTCGGACGTGGCTCAGAGTCATCCACAGTCTGTTATCAAGTTTCAATCCAGCCTCAAAAAAGAATTTTTCTTACATCAGCATAAACAGGTCATTTTATACATACTCACACAAAACCTCTTCTACTAACAGTGTCACCTGACCTAGTTACCTAATGTAAGAACATGAATTTTATCCTAAACTGTTTGACACATCAACAGGCTATTATACAAACCACAAATCCAGGTTAAGCATGACGGTACATGCTTTCAATCTTTATTATCGCCAGGAGTCTATGAGGCCAGCCTGGGCTACAGAATAAGGCCTCAAAACCAAAAAAAAAAAAAAAAAAAAAAACTAAAACTCCAAGCACAGTAGGTAAAGGCGCTGGATGCCAACCATGGAAATCTGAATTTGACTCCCACGGCCCACACAGAAGGAAAGAACAATTCCCCATAAGTTGTCCTCCAACATCCACACAAGCCTCATGCATGTACACACCCATACAAAACAAAAATCCACCAAAAAAAATTAGAACCATGTTAGGCTTTCAAGAAACTAAGCATAAGTCAATATGCTTGTCAAAATCTCATCTGAATATGACATGCAAAACTTCAACTCAGGTGCCGTAACTAGTAATTACAGAGGCCTCAGAAAGAACTGCTGGCTGTTACAACATAATTTATCCACTAGATCCAAGTGCTGCCGTGTAGGACACGGTGTACTGTTCGCAGAGTGTGTGTGTGTGTGTGTGTGTGCATGTGTGTGTGGGCGTGTGTGTGTGAGTGTGTGTGTTCAAGTTCACAAATAGGTTGCATTAATGACTCACTTTAAAAAAATCTGCTATCTTAACCTTTAAATCAACTCCAGGGCTGGAGAAATGGCTCAGAAGTTAAGACTCTGCCTCACAAGCAGAAGGTCCTGAGTTCAGATCCTAGGTCCCACCTAAAAACACCTGGTGGAAACAGTGGCCTACACCTTTGGCTGTGGTGGACGGAGCCTGGGAAATCCCAGAGGGAAGCAAGAAGGAGGTAGAAGCAATCCAGGATGATTCCCGAGGTCACCCTTGGTCCTCCACAGGGACATACACTGCATACACACACACACACATACACACACACATACACACACACACACGAATGAATCGTTAGAATTAAAAAATTTTAAAATTAAAAATTAAATCAATTCCAAAAATAGCTTTCAAAAGTGGGAAAACACACTATTCCCAGGAGAATTTGGTGTATTCAATTCACTTTAGTACTTAAATGTATTCCGATTACTGAGATTTAACAAGATGTTGAAGACTCAAAACCAGCTTTCAAATGAGTGCTTCAGAATCCACACTATCCAACACACAAGGTTTAGAAGACACAGATCATCTCCTCCATGTGCTTCAATATCTTCTAGTACTATCGTAATTATTGCAGGACCTGCCAGTAACCAATTTTGTAAAAACTTTCCTAACCAACCAATAAGTCAAACTGGAAAAAGTAACTGGGACATTGTATTCTTGATTAGTTTACCTTCATTGGCTTGAACTGGCTTTCAGTAACACTAATGTCTTTACAGGGAGTAGGGGAAACTGAAATGACCACATTCTAGTCCCACTAAACAAATACAACACTTGAACTGTTCAGACTTCATTATAAAAGGCATCTTGAGCAACCATGCTTCAAATTCTGGAAGTTAAAGGAATAAGAAACACAATTCTCAGGAACAACAGTCTAGAACAGACATGCACAACTGCACGGCCATCATCAAGCAAGCACTTCTGCTACTGCACCTTGCTTTAGCAGTCAAGATGGAACTTGGTCTTCTGTGTTGATGTGTACACAGGATCCCTTCAAAGACATCAACGAGCCTTACATCAGACTTGTTTTTACTGATGCTGACACAACATGGAAAGCATTGCCACACACTATTATTAAGTCACAATACTGCTGCTTTTGGTGAGATTTCGCCACCTAAACTGCTCTATGCTTTGGCAGGGACATTTAAATTCTTGAGGAAGTTCTAAGTTCAGGGATAGGATTTTACTTCTACTGCTTTGACTTTTTCAAAGATATTGAAAATGTCTTTAAAGGTATATATAGCTTCATCTGGAGTGCGAACAAATCCGTTTCTTTGGCTTACTATTTGAAGACAAACGGTATTTCTCATAAAAGAAGAGTATCAATTCAAAGGCGTCCTTGGCAACCACAATGTGAAAATACCTTTGGTAACAGAACAAATTAATATCAAGGCAAAGCCAAGAACATAATGAGGCTGGGACGCAACACTGCCAGTCAAAGGGCATCGTTACTGGCAGCCTGGAGAAGTGGTATTTGCAGAAAGGCACCGTGCTGCATTTAAAAGAAAATCATTAAGCCTCAGCCGTTAATCCCCTCCCCCATCCTCCTCCCGGGCTCGTCCAGGCAATTAACCAGTAGAAGGTGCTGGTTTGCAGCCCGGGTGGATGCTCGCTCCCTGTCCTTGGGTCCAGGCAGGGCTGACCCAAGTGGGCCTCGCGTCCACGTTCTAAAGAGCATCGACACCAGCTTCCAAGCACAAACGTTGATTTTTCCCTTAAAACCTTTATGTATAAAAACAGTCACACCAACAGGTCAAGAACAGCAAACCTGAGCATCTGACTATCCCAACGCTAATCTCCCTCACACACCCCACTGCTAAACATTAACCTCAGACAGTCTTTGTCATTTCACTGAGGCGACCTACTCCTAATTGGAAAGGCCCTGATTACACCCGCTACAGTAAGAGTCACGTGAGCCAGCCTCTGTTTCCCCCCCCCCCCATCAGGGGCAATGTGGAGCCCTGCGAGGCGACTGTAAGGCCAGGACGCACAGCCACCAAAAAGCCACCGACACGGATGAGCTGGCAAGGGAATCAAGGGGCACGACGGCGACTCTGGACACGCTCTAAGTGTCCCTCAGTGTCCCGGGTCCTCTTCTGCCTCGCAAGGTTGCAAAAACGGCCAGGCAGGAGAGGGGGAGAGAAGCTGAGAAAGAAATCATCTTCCCTTCCCCCCATCTTCTGTCTCTCGCCCAAAAAGAGCTGTGTTTGTCGTGCAAACCTAGTCCTAAACATGGGAGAGAGAATGAATGTGTGTATGCAAGAACAATGAGCCTGCAGCCTGGCATTGTGTGTGTGTGTGTGTGTGTGTGTGTGTGTGTGTGTGTGTGTTCTCTCTTCAACCTCAACAACAGGGAGAGCTGGAAGCCGCTTCCACTCGGGCTGGGCCATCAAAACCAAAACTGGTTTGTAATTTACAGTGGAATTAACTCGGCAAGCAAATCCTCAGAAGGAAATAACTACCCAAAGATGATTTTATTATGGTGTAGATCCATCCTCTCTCCCCTCCCCCAACATACTGAGACTGAAGAAACCAGTGTACGTCAGACAAAAAAGGACTCTTTAAAAGGAAAGCAATTATAAAAACAGTTCCCAATCTGACCACAAGACCCATCAGTTTCTGTTACATTTGATGTCTGCTTTGTGATTCCCCAAGTTCATCCCTACTCCTTACCTTTTTTGTGTATTTTTTAAATAAAAATTGCTTTAGAGAAAGCTATTTCAAAATTCATACAAAAACTACTTTCTAAAATGCATCTTAAAAAAGCACCACGTACTGAAACATGTACGACCCCCGGTTTCTCAAAGGCACATTTTGCTTAAATTACGGTTTGAAATCTATAATCTCCCCCCCCCAAAAAAGTGTAAGCAAACCTTGGAATAGAGACAGAGGAAAATGAAAATCCAACAATGAGTCACTTTGTTTTCCTTTCCACAACTTCTCCAGCAAGCAGTTTCAAAAGAAACCTGCCACACTCTCCCCCACCTGCCCCCCCGGCCCAACACACACGCACCCCCATTCTGTGTAAAACTAGAGTTCTTATCTTCTTCTCAGAACCCTAAGAAAACATACAGAAGGCCCCTCTCTGCACCAGCAGACCTGCAACCCTCAGAAAAGAATTCTGGGCCCTTTCAAGTGCTATGTGGCTCCCTAATTTTGGAGTCACAGAGCAGAAAGTCTTCAAGGTACAAAGGAGAATCTTCCCCCTAACGCGAAAATGATACTTTTTAAGTAAGAGTCAGTCCCCAGACCCCGAGACCCCTCACCCCACCCACCCCAACACACACTGGAAACGCACAGCTGCAGCGCCCGCTTCCCTCCCACGGTGCAGCCGGTAATTCCGGGGCGTGAAGCGGGTCGACCCCAGAGCAGCCCGAGCGCGTGCGGCGCGGGTCGGGGGTCGCGGGTCGCGGCACGTAGCACGGACGGCCGCCCCTCCCCCACCCGGCCGGCCTCGCGGGGGGCTGCTCCGGGCTCGGGCGGCCCCCACTCGGCCTTTTCCTTTCCGGTCCCCGCCGGACCCGAGCGGCCCCCGCAGCCCCCCGCGACCCCCGCCCCCCGGGGGCGACCCCCGGCCGCGCGCCTTGGAGACTCACCTTCCCCGGGGCGCTACAGCATCCAGGAGCGCGGGGGGCGGCCGGCGGCGGGGAAAGTGGCGGGGACGCGGCGGGGGGCGCGGGGGGCGCCGGGGGCCGCGGCGAGGCGCGGCGGGGGCTGCGGGCGCTTCCCGGGGCGCTCGCGGAGCCGTCAGCGGCGGGAGCCCAGGACCATGTCTGGCGGGGTGTCTCGGAGGGCGCGGGCTCCCGGCGGAGGGGCGACGGCGCTCGCTCTCGCTCGCTCGCTCGCTCTCCGGGGAGAGGAACGGGCCGAGGCGGGGAGCAGGTGGAGCGCGGCCGGCGCGGGAGGAGGCGGGACCGGCGGGCGGGCGGGCGGGCGGGGACGAGGCTCGGCGGCGGGGGCGACTCGCGAGCGTCTGCGGGAGCAGCGGCGCCTCCGCGATGGTGGCGGAGCCGCGGGGCTGCTGCGCCGAGCCGGCCGCCCACTCCGCGCTCGGGTCCGGCCCACCTCGCAGTATCGCGTCTCGCCATTGGTGCATCTCGGAGTGATGTCAACGAGGGCTGGGCCAATGGGAGGCGGAAGGCGGGCCCGGGGGCGGGAGCTCTCGCTAGCCTTTTTTTTTTTTTTTTTTTTTTTTTTTCGCCTCCTTTTTAATAAAATGAGCCGAGGTGAGAGGCTGCGCCAGGCCCGGCTGCAGGCTACCGGAGCGGCCCGGTCGGCTCCCCGCCCCGGGGGCGTCTTTGTGCCCGGCCAGCCCTGCTCCGGCCGCTCCCGGCGACCCCCAGGCCGGTGCAGCGGATGGGCCGAGCCGGCCTTGAGGCTGTGCACGAAACGGGCGGCTCCAGTGGCTCTTGTTATTACCAGGGTTATAATTTGCTTTTTCAGTCATTGAAGACGCAGAGTCAGAGCCCCCGGGGGGCGGGGGGGCTACAGGGTCGCTTCGAAGCCTTTGCTTCAAAGACGCTAAGATTCTAATAGGCGATTCAGAGCATTCTTTAAATAATGACAGAAACTGAATTATAAGGGGGTGGAGGGACTAGGAAAATGGGCTGCCTATCTGAAAAGGATGATAAAAGTTTCATGAAAAAATAAAGACACCCAAAGCCACAGGTACAGAGACGGGTTTTGGAAGAGCAGCAATCTGTGCTAGAAGTTTGTCTAATAAATAAATGAATCTTTAAAAAGGAAAAAAGGCAAGCCTGCGTGGTGGTCCTGCCTGTAAATCCCACCTAGCAAAGCAGAAGGCAGCAGCGGGGAACCACTGCAGGTTGGAGATCACCCTTGTTCTACATAGTGAGCTGCAGGCCGGTGTAGGAGTTACACAGTGAGACCGTAGCTCCAAAAACCCGAAAGAGCAGAAAAAAAAACCCAATGTCACTTTTTGTCTTTGAAGAATATTACTGTATTCTCAATATGCCCAAAGACTGATAATCACAACATCTACACAGGACAAGCCAAGTAGGGGCAGACCAAATGCTCCTATCTACTTAATATAATTTATAGGATTAAGGGGTTTGAGAATTTTAATTATAATTGCCAGGTTTTGAAATGCATATCGTGTTTATTGAGTTCCTTTACAGACTCTGGCAAGAATCCAGAGTGAATCATCACCCTATTGTTGGTTTGTTAATATTCTATAAATGCCCATTGGTGTCCTTAAGCTAGGAGGAGCTAAGGTCTCTGTATAATAGATTAATTGAGGGATAGAATATAGCTCAAAATCATTCACTCATCTACTTCAAATAAAGTGAGAAATTTTCTCATTGGAATATCATCTATTCAGACTGTGATCTCTTTTTAAAATTTCCACCAGGGGCCGGAAGATGGCTTGGTAGATAATATACCTGCTGTCAAACTGGAGGACCGATTCTATCTCCAGAAGCCCATGTGGTGGAGGTGACTTAACTGAATTCCAGAAGTTGTCCTGTGACCTCCACTCATTTAGCAGGGCACGCATTATGTGTTCTCTCTCTCTCAATAAAAGAAAAAAGAATTGCAAGTAAATACATGCATGAAAGTATTACTCAAGGGATCTAAAAACAGGACGGCCAAGATAGCTCAGTGGGTAAAGGTGCCCACTTGCAGACCTGGCACCTGAGTTTGATTCTCCAGTATCTACATGGGAGAAAGAGAAAACTGAATTTTGAAAGCTGTCCTCTTTCTCTGCACGTGCATCTTGGGCTCTCTCTCTCTCTCTCTCTCTTTCTCTCTCTCATAAAATATAAAAATACGCTTTGCTACAGCTCCTTCAGCTATGAAACACACTGCCTTTTGTAGCTGACTGAATTTCACACCCAAATCAGCAAACTGCTTCCTAGGTGGTAGATAGGAACAGAACTGCTTAACATCGATTTGGAAATAATGAGAGATCAAGTATATTGTACAACTTGAATTTCTATCATCTGCACATGCAGAAACAATATCGACAGTTCCTTTTTTGTTTGGTTTTCAGACAGGGTCTTCTGTAGTCCGAGCTGCCCTCGAACTAGGCAGGCAGGCAAGGGTGACCTTGAGTTTCTGTACCTCCTTGGTGCTGAGATCGCAGGCATGCCACACCATGTGTGGTTTATGCTGTGCTGGCACTCAAATTCAGGGCCCCATGGGCACCAGGCAGGCACTGTACCAACTAAGCTACATCCCCGGCCCTAGGGGGGCTATTTCTGATAAAGGCTCAGCTCCGGGGTGGGCAGATACAGCACCCGATGCCAGTGTCTCCTGCCAGTCTTTCTGCAGGGCAGGTCAACGCTCTCAAGTTCAGGACACAAGATGGTGGCGTTTTCATCTATCTGTGCAAATAAATATTCATTTCAAATAAATGTTCATTTAGAAATCTCCCACTGCCACATCATTACAAAGCATGATATGATCGCAAAACATAAAATTAGCTACTCAGTGTATTTAGTGACTGCCCCAATCAGGCTTCCTTCTAAGGACCTCAGACTTGGGCAAGGTAGTAGCAATAATCCTTCTAATGAGAACAACTATTAAACCGTGATTGAAAGCTCACCATGTCCTGAGCAGTGAGCACCATGCCAGCATGGTCCATTCTTTAGTCCACTTAGTTCTGATGGCCGCCCACAAGGCGTATTCTTTATCATCACCTTCTTAAAGGTCAAGGAACTGGAGTTTAAGGACGTTAAGCAATTTACTGAAAGTTAAAGAGGTCAAATACCTGCTGCAATTTTTTTTTTACATGAGATAAGAAAAAGTTTTCTTTTTCTCTTTGTAGCAAACTCTAGAAAAAGGAGAGTCCTTTTTTTATCAACTAGAAAACATAAAGGCCCTTTGTTTTCTGTTAGCCCTAATACAGATAAACTATAATTTTTTTGTAACCCATCCTGGCTTCAAACTTGCTATATAGCCAAGCATGATCACCTCCCCCACCAAAGAAGTGACTCATTTTATATACACAGAAATAAGATCAGAGATATAATCCTATAATTTAAAAGAACACAAAGGTTACCAAGCAAGATGTTTCAGTGGATAAAGGTGCTTTCCACTGACCCTGGAGACCTGAGTTCAATTCCCAGAATCCACATGCTAGAGGGAGGGTTATCCTCTGTCCTGTGCACACGTGCCTCCCCCACATGTATACAGGACCATTAACTAAACATAAAAGGGGCATATAAATCTAAATTAATAATGAATGATGATAACAAGGGAGTTCATCGAAAAATCGAGTTACATAACATTTCTATTTTTTTGTTTGATTTTTTTTAAGACTTATATGTGTGAGAGAGAGACAAAAAGCACTCATTTGCATGGTACCCAGATGCAGATCAGAGGACAACTTTTGGAAGCCTATGCTCTTTTTCCGCTATGTGGGCAACTGCCACCGCCACCTTGTGTCCTGCGTTCTTTGATTTCTGTCAACTAATCTTCCTCAGTACATGTATTCTGAGGCCCTTTTCAGACCTCTCTTGAGCAAGTATGTGAGAGCACATGTGCTGACAGGTAGGCAGGCACATTTATTCTAACCCCTACCAGTCCCTCTGTTTCAGAGTAAACATCAACAATCAACAGATGCAATTTTAACAGTCTCAGACAAAGATGATTGCTGTTTTGAGGAAAATGCCATATAATTCACTCACGGATAAATGTTCCCTCATGAATAACTGTTATCACCTGGCTGAGGCAAAGGGGCTTTATTGTAATTACTCTTATTTTGTTGTGACATAGTAAGTAGTCAGACTCAACCAACCTTGGGGAGAAATATATACTCATTTGGTTTACTGTTCCTGAGTTTATAGAGTTTATAGCAGAAATTGCATAATCAAAGACATATCTGGAGGCAGAAGCAGGTGGTCAGTGCAAGTCATGGCAGTCATCTTGAAGTAGAGATAGTAACAGCAAACTGAGAGAAGGCTGGGTCTGGCTTCTGGACCTCAAGACTTGTCTGTCTTCTGTGATATCCCTTCCTCCAGAGAGGCATTGGTTTTAAACATGTTACCACCTCCCCAAACGTTAGTACCACCTAAGGATACAAACACATGTGCCTGTGGGGGGCAGGACACACTAAAAACATGGCTGACTCGTACTGCCAGGTATGGTTTTCCTAGAATCAGAGGTGTTTGCAAGATTATGACAAATGTTTATATCTGTGTCTACAGACTTGGAACGGGAATTATATAGTTAGACCCTTAGAGATTTTCAGCGTTTATGAAAAGTCAAACAGGTATGTGGTTCAAAATAGAGGAATCAGACACAAGACTGAAATGCGTGTCTTTCATCTTGCCTCAAGTAACCTTGTGGATTCAAGTGAGAATTTAATTATTTAGACAATAACTGCTTCTATGCTCTTATTCGGTAACTATGTATTGCTCAAGAACTAACTCAGGGCTGTTTAATGATTCACTTTTTCATTTTAATCAGGTAATGTTTTTGCTGGTTTTACTTTGGTAGGATTTTATATGTATCCTTGACTTTTGAAAGTTCCACTTTTTATGATTTTATATATAGTTTGATATTTCATAGCTACTGTAATCCAGTGGTTTAATTTTCATCTGGTGAATTTATTCCATCATATTTCTCTTTAAATGTAATGATACACAATCAAGAAGTCTCTCACATATTTTGGTTACTTTCATTGTTCTTTCTACAATATTCATTTTCGTCTATTTTAGAACTTATATTTGATACTATACTAACATAATGTTTACTTTGCATGAGTTTGATATTGAAACTTATTTATATACTAAGATACATCTATCCCAGAACTGCAAACATGTATCCAACTTGGTTGACTTATTCATTGTGGGGCCATCTCTATCTTACCAATTAATAGTGTACTTTACAAACTCATAGTTTTTGAAGCCAACTTAGACTTGTCTCTTGATTTAACCCTTCTCAGATTAGATAATTTCAACCTTTTCTGGATTTTACATAATTTTAGTTTTATTCATGATTTGGAAGTGTCTTTTTCACTTTTTATTTTTATTCAAACATATCGTAGGTTAGTTTTTGTGTGAAATCATATTATCTTGCACATTTTCATTCCTTTTTTCTCTGCCTCTGCTTGCTTCAGATGTATCTATTGTCACATTCAAATTATTTCATTTCTGGAAATATAATGTTCCTTTACAGGTTATTCATATTTTTTAAACTATAGGATCACCACATATTGCATATAAAATGACTAATCAAAATAATATACTATTTCCATTTTAATGTAATGATACATCTTAAATTAATATATATATATATGACGTGTGTGAAAATTCATTGTATTTATATAGAGTAAACAACATTTCATCTGTTCCTTAAGTTTATGTAATGTTAACCTAGTGGCATGGATGGATATCAATATCTGAGATGGGTTTTATGTCAGAATACAAAAGTTCACTAATATTTGTTCCTTGAGTTTAATGTAGTGTTAACTTAGTGACAAGGATATCAATACCCATCTAAGATGGGTTTTATATCAGAATACAAAGGTCACTATAATTTGTTCAATCTGTGATAAATTTTGCTCTTTGTTGATTTCTGTTTTGGTTTTCTGAAGTTTTCATATACAAGCATGAGACTATGCATTTTGACCCACTACTAACCATCCTTCCCATCCTCCATACTCTTTTCTTTTCCAGTCAGTCTTCCTTCTGATCTCGGTCTTCCTTATGTATAATCCATTGGATCTTATTTAGTTATATATACATATATATTAACCCCATATGTGCATGAACACTTTCTTTCATATATAATTCATTCTGATAACTTTTTCTCTCTCTCTTTATGTCTCTTTGACCCACCTCCAGCTTCCCTTCCAAATAGGCCTCCCTTCTATACTCATGACTTTTTGTTTATTTGTGTCTGAATGTGTTTAACATGGTCTTTGTGTGATCCTGTACTTGGAACTATCTCTTGTTACCTAGTAGGTTTTCTCATGAGTAATTACTGATTCCCCCCCATCACCTGAAACTTTTAGATGTCATTGTCCATCAGTTGCATTTTAGAATCAATTATGTTTTTCCTTCATCCAAAGGAAACAATTACTCATTCAGCGGGTAAGGGTACTACAGCCTTGGTGTTAGTAACTGCCTCTGTGTGTGTTCATGATTCCATGACTATTGTCATTTTTGGATGATAGTAGTTCACAATTCTTTCCCCTGTCTCCTGGATCTTACATTGTTTCCACCTCATTTTGCAGAGATCTTTGAGCCTTTAGGAGTAGCATATACGTTATGCTGAAAACTGATTGTTAACTTTCATTTATTCTCAATTGTTAGTGCAATCGAGTTTACTGGAATTTTGTATGAATTTTCTTCACAATCTGTACCTGAAAGTTTTTAGGAAAGTCTTTGTAATATTCTCAGCAGATGTTTGAGTGTAAAATGCAATCAAACCAAGTTATATATAATATTATTCTTCACCCATGATCAATGAATAAGTTGTCTCATAACTTATTCAGTATGAAAGAATGCTGGAGAAAAATCTTGATAACATTGACAAAATGACTCAAGCAGTCATCTCCTAAAATCAAATGGAAGTGCTGTTTGATAGAGATCATTTTTGAAAGAGTGATAATGTACTTGCAGACAATCTTTGAAGATAAGAAATACTGAGTATTGGGATCATCTTGTTTGTTATGCAAAGAAAAGATTTTGTTAGCAAATTTTGTGCTTTCCCATGGATTACTTCATGACTGATTCTTGGTAGAAAATTTTCATATATTCTTCATGAAAGGATAGTGCTATCTTTGACAAATTATCCCAATAACTGTTTTTTCTTAAAATATAAACAGATAAAGTTTATAGATGGATTTTAGGTTTTCAAAACTAGTGAACACAGAATTTCTTCATAAACTTTAATAAGGTGAAAATTGATTCCAGAAATACAAGCTGAGAACCTAGTACATTTCACAAGAAAAATATTAAAAATTAAATTGAATCTTATTCATCAGAGGTAAAATGCACATTTCCAATTTGAGTGGTTTGATTAAGGTGAGATAAAATAATGATTTTCATTTTCATTTGTGATATAAGTAAAAATTTCACATTCATGATAATGGGCTACTTAAGAAATATAAAATAGAAGACAAGAAAGTCATTTTACATTTACATTAAAATAATTCCTATTCTCACAGAAAGATTGACTTTGCTGTTACATTTTTCCAAGTCCTTTGCAGCATTGCATGTTTATCTAATTAAAATAAAACTAATGTATTGTTGCATTTATTACAGCAAATTGCTAACTAGAATTGTGTGTAGTCGTATTCTTCAGGGAGAGACAGTTACATTAAGCAATATAGAAGAAAGAAAAAAGCAAGGAAAAAATTAATTTATATAGATACATGGTGGTTTGTGAGTAAAAACTTGGGCACACATACAAAATATAGAATTGCCAGTAAACTGGGTTAAACAAGCCAATAAACTCAAATGAAAAATCATGATTCATAAAGAAAATGTTACTTCACATGTTCAGCAGCTGAGGAAAGTAGAATCATAATCCAAAGAAAGAGTTTGTGAAATATATACAATAAACAAAACTGACAAAATTGATTTTTGAGATAAAACAGAAAATTGTTTAAATATTTTTTCAAAAAGTAAAAGGTTAAATATTTTCCTAATGAATAATATGCTGACATAAATTTTAATGCTCTTTCAAATGTTATACTTATGAAAATTTTAATTTTAAGTGAAACATAATCATCTAACTATACCAATTGTTTTTATTTTATTTATTTATTTATTCTGATCATACAAACTTAATAGATACCTCAGTCCCCACCCTCCCTCCAACCTTTCCTGGACCCCCTTGCTCCCTCTCCTTTTTTCCCCTTCCTTTCCCTCCTCCCTCCCTATCTCCCACTGCCTCCTCCCCCCCATCCCTGGAGCATCCTTCAATGTGTATGTCAAACTTTCCTCTGGGTCCTCCTCTCTGATGAGGTGTAAGGGCTCAGTGGCATTGCTTAGAAACTCTTTCTTGTGTTCCCCTTAAGTATAGAACACTATTGTGGCTGTTAATTCCTAGCTTCTAAGGATTCTAGTGCATTTAGCCCATGCTAGATTTTGAGGGGTCAGTAATGTGTTGGTCATTGTGTGGGTCATGTAAAGTCCTATTATGATTGCTTTGGCCCTAACTTGTATGTAGTATCTTGCATATATAATTGCTCCTCCCCATCTTTAGGTGCTTACAATCTTACAACCCTTCTTCCGCAAATATCCCTGCGCTTCAGGATGAGGAGAGATTAGGCTGGCCTAGTTCCAGGTGGTTGATATAGAGTCTCTGATGTTCTGACTTTTGTATTTGGATGGGCTCTCTTTTTTTTTAGATGAGGAAAGTTTTCCTTGATGATAGTTTGAAAAATTTCCTCAGGTGTGGTATTTTGGGATACTTACTCTGGTATTCCATAAATGCGTATGTTAGTCTTCTTCAGGGGGTCCCATAACTCTTAAATATTCTCTTAAGTACCTTTTTGGCTTTAACAACCTCTTCCATTGAGCTGGTTAATACTCCCACTTTGTCTTCAAGGTCTGAAATTCTGTTTTCTGCTTCTTTAGTCTGCTGATAAGACTCTCTTTTGAGTTCTGGGTTGAAGATAACTTGTCTTTTAGTCCAGTTTAAACTCTGCTCGAGTCTATTTAACTGCTCTCTGCCTAGTTTTGTTTCTTGAACAGTTTTTTTCTCAACTCCTGCAAGTGTCTGTTGTGTTTTTCTTCAAGTAGTTGATGTGGTTATTTAACTCCTCCCAGATTTCCTCTTTCATAGTATTGATCATGTTTGAAAGTCGTTATCTTGAGTCAGGCTTTCTTGGTTATTTTCCGTGGATTTGTTCTGGTTGAGGTCTATCATTTTGGGGTTAATTCCTTCAGTGGGAGATTTGTTTTCTTAGGTTTTGTTTCTCATGGATTTGCACTTTGACTTGGACATTGTCATTTTATCTCTTAAGACCTTCTTTCTTTTTTATTATTAATACATTTTTATATTATTTCAGCTCATACAAACTAATAGGTACACCAGTTCCCTCCCTCCCTCCTCCTCCCCCCCTTGTATCCCTGCTCCCCCTCCCCAACCCCCTCCTCCCCATCCCCCCAGTGCCTTCCGCCCCAATTCCCAGAGAGTCCTTTCTTGTGCATGCCTGATTTTCCTCTGGGTCTCCTCTCCGAGGACAGACAAGGACCCAGTGGCCTTTCCCTGAACCCTTTCCCGTGGTCCCCTTAGGTATAGGAACACTGCTATGTCTGCCAATCCTTTGCCTCCAAGGATCTTGGTGCTTTTAGCAGATGCTAGACTTAGTGAGGTCAACAGTGTGTTGGACAATGTGCAGGGCATGCAAAGTCCAATTATGATTGTTCAGCCCAACTAGTATGGAGTATCTTACATATCATTGCTCCTCCCATCCTTTTGCTCTTATACTCTTACCGCCCCCTCTTCCCCAAATTTCCCTGAACTTCAAGATGGGGGGAGATTAAGCTGGCCTAGTTCTAGGTGGTTGATATAGAGTCTCTGAAGTTCTGGATTGTGGTTTGTTGATTTTCTTTAGCAGTTTTGCTGCTCTTGCAATGCCCTTCACTCCATCCTGATGGGTACTGTATGTTACCCCCTGGCCAGAGACAAAAAGCTGTTAAACTAGAGTCTTGTGATAAAAGCACATTCAAAGGTAGATGTAATAAAAGTGGGAAACCACAGTAAGGAGGGGTCTATCACCCATTTGCAAAATGGTTACTTTTTATCTGCCAAACTATATGGTCTCCTATTCTGGTGAGATACATACCCCCTCAGTAGTAAATGATCAGGAACAAAAGTCTGTGAACTTAATCAGATGTCTCATTATTATTTGAGTCCTTGATGGAGGCCTATATCTCTGCTGTAACATGGTCCCTTGTCTCCTTGTTTCTGGTGTGGCCCTCCTACCCCATCCCTCCTGTTCATAATCCTTGCAATTACTGTCTCTAGGTGGGCTGGGTGGGTGTGGTACTAGGAGCCACCTATTAGGGAGTACATACGGCGCTTAATTTTCTGGGTCTGGGATACTTCACTTAATATAATTGTTTCTAATGACATCCATTTCCCAGCAAATTCCAGAATTCATCATTTTGATGCTGAGTAATACTCCATTGTATAGATGTACCACAGTTTCCTTATCCACTCGTCAACTGTTGGACATTTGGGCTGATTCCATGACTTTGCTATTGTAAACAGTGCTGCTATGAACATGGTCGTGCTGTGCTATCGAGGTGAACCTCTGCTGTATGGGGGGTTATTCCCAAAAGTGGAATAGCATGGTCATATGGCATTTCAATCTTTAATTTCTTTAAGAATCTCCAGACGGCTCGCCAGAGTGGCTGTATGAGCCTGCATTCCCACCAGCAATGTAGGAGAGTTTCTCTACCACATCCTCTCCAACATTTGTTGTTGTTTTTATTGTGGATTTTTGTCATCCTGACCGGGGTGAGATGATATCTCAGGGAAGTTTTGATTTGCATTTCCCTGATGGCTAAGGAAGTGGAGCATTTTTTTAGATATTTGTTAGACATTTTAATTTCATCCCTGGTAAATTTCTTTTAAGTCCAGGGCCCATTCTTAATTGGGCCATTGGTTTCCTTGATGTTTAGTTTTCTAAGTTCTTTGTGCGCTCTGGACAGCAGAGTTCTATCAGCTGTGTGGTTAGTGAAGATTTTTCCTCCCATTCTGTGGGTTGCCTTTGAGCTCGCATTACAATCTTTTATCGGAACAGAAGCTCTTAATTTCACAAGATCCCAACTGTTGAGAGTTGGTAGCAGTGACTGTGCATTGGATGTTGTTTAGGAAACGTTGGCCTAGCCCAATCAGCTCGAGGGAGTTCCCTATCCTTTCAACCATGGTTTTTATAGTCTCTGGCCTGATATCAAGGTCCTTGATCCATTTGGAATTAAGTCTTGTACATGGTGACAAGTACGGGTCCAGCTTTAAACTTCTGCATGTGGAGATCCAGTTTTGCCAGCACCATTTGTTGAAGATGCTGTTCTTTTTCCATTGGATTCCTTGGGCCCCTTTTTCAAAGACCAAATGGCTGTAACTTTGTGGGCTTATATCTGGGTCTTCAACCCTTAACCATTGATCTGGTGTGTCTATTTTGGAGCCAGGACCGGCTGTCTTTATAACTATGGATTTGTAGTATAGACTTAGGTTTGGTATGGCAATACCTTCCCCAGTGTTTTTGTTACTCAGGATTGTTTTTGCTATCCTGGGTCTTTGTGCCTCCACATGAACTTTGAGATTATTTGGTCAACTTCTTTGAAGAATTGCTTTGGGATTTTGATTGGTATAGCATTGAATCTGTATATTGCCTTTGGTAGGATGGTCATTTTTACAATGTTGATTCTGCCAATCCATGAACAAGGGAGGTCTTTCCACCTTCTGGTGTCTTCTGCTATTTCTTTCTTTGGGGTTTTAAAGTTTAAGACCTTCTTTCAAATTCTGTGATTTTGACTGAACTGAATTAGTGGGCTGGAGCAGCACCTGCTGTGACTGGTGGTGGGAGAAGCTAGGCAAAGGGAAGAGGTGCTGGTGGCAGCACAATTAACTTGGGGAGCTTGGGAGTAACCCAGGGGTCCTCCCTGGCCAGGAGCAGCACCTGCTCTCACTGGCTGTGGGAGGAACTGACTAGTGGGTTACCTGGGGTTTGGGGGTGAGCAAGGGTGCTACCTAGGGCACAGTGTGTCCTGGCTGGACTGTGCACGTCCCGGGCAGGTGGGGAAAGTGTATACCAATTGTTTTTAAACGTCAGTATTCTCAATTAGACATTTCTTAAATAATAAGAATAAAAGGAATAAAAGGAATATCACAAAAATGAAAAGACAACCAAATTATTAACTATCAAGTTTGAATTACCACACTGTTCTAAATGTGTTGTACATCTACATGGAGAAGTTTAGACAGAAAAAGTGATTCTATAATGTAAGAGGAAGCAGAATAATAGAACTTGTAAATGGTAGGGTTTTGAATGTGCAGTCATCTGAAAAAAATTAAAAATATGTGGAGTTTTGACCCTAATCTAGAAATTGAAGACCATTTTTTGTGGAAGAAATACACATCATTCTGGGATTTACTAAATCAAATATTTGTGACTGAGGAAATTCCTCAGTTAGCAATGTGTTGATGTGCACATAAATTCAAATTACTAGGCATGAATATTAAAACAAAATCAACACGTGTGTAACATCTCTGAGGAAGAAGAAATAGACAGATCCCTAGAACTTGTTGGCCAGCAAACATAGCTATATCAGTGAACAACCAGATTAGTGAGATACTCTGTGTGAAAAATTAAGGCAGAGAGCAACTAAGACATCCATCCAGTGTTGACCCCCGTTTGATGTTCATGTACATTTGAGTATAAATATCTTGCACATACACACGCACATGTGCACACCACACACACACATACACACACACACCACACACACACACACACACACACACACACAGAAAGAGAGAGAGAGTATATGATGTTCAGAAGCCTTTAGAGGAAGTTGATTTACAGAAGTACTGGGCAGCCTGAGCGACTATTAAGGAATCACCTGGAATAGAAACAAACCTTGTTTTGCTTAAACGAGGCAGATATACTTCAAGTTACGTAAGTTAGAAGTGTTAGACACATTGTGAAATTTAAGAACAATTTTGCAGGTGCACACACGTGTGTGTGGTGTGTGCAAAGAATGAACTTAACTATCAGTTATGCTTTATTTTTGAGACAGCCTTCTCGCCCATGCTATTATTCAGTATACTTGCATCATTTTGAATGATTTGCTGAAGACCACCAAATGCTACTGTACATATATAAAGCCTATAACTGCTTAAAGTTGCTTGCCCCCTTCTGGGCTCAGAATGCTTTACTCACTAACAAGGATCACTGATATTATCTGTAGGGATCTTATAAGTAGCTGGTTCATTGAAGACTCTATTGAAGAACTCCATAATTCATGTTAACAACACTCCTTATGACAACAGTTTGAATCCCACTATGCACTGCCACTGACTCACAAGAAGGGAGACAATCTGATTTTTAGGAAGAAATTTAAACAAAGAGCAACCAAAGAAAATTCAAAAGAAATATGATGAGAGGGAGAAGTTCCTACATCCAGTCTCAAAGCACAGCTTTTCTTACAGCCTCAAGAACACAGACTATATGTATTAAAAGGGAGGCATGAATCCTATAGTTGGCCACAGGATGTCCTAGCTCATACTTCTGCTTCTTATGATAAGGACTTTCTCTTGTCCCTGTCTTATGGTGGCTCATACTAGTCATTCTGAAAGATACCCATTACTCATAACTGCCTAGAAAGCGTCCTACTTCCATTAATCATCAGAAGAAATAAAGTTTATATTAATGGATAGATGACAACATTTGTGGGTTACACAGAAATTAGATTGTAACAAAACAAAACAAATTCCTTTCAAAGGAAAACACATATTATAACCGTTATTAGTTTAGTATTCTTTTCTGTATATTTGGATTATTGTTGCTCAGGAAAGGTCGGCTCTCCTAGGATTAGGGATTGCTTGGGATACCAAAACACGAGGTATGGATATAACTTTCCATGAAATAGAACCCATTCTATGACTGTTTTCTTTATAAAGCCTTCACCTTTCAGGCACTATGTTAATGTATCACATAATTAGGAACAATCAACTCCTTTACTCCAGATCTCCATGGAAATGACTCAATCCAGCCATCCCAAACTTACTTCTTTGGTTTGAATATTGTTTCCCCCTTCAATCATTCATGTTGAAATCTATCCAAATAATGGTATTAGGAAGTAGTAGGGCTTTTTAGAAGGTGTTTGGATCATGATTATTCTCCATGAATTAAAGAATTATTTTTAATATATTTTTATTATTTCCGCACATACAAACTTAATAGGTAGACCAGTTCCCTCCCTCCTTCTCCTCCCCCTGAATCCCCTGCTCCCCTCCCCTCCCTCCCATCCCCCAGTGCCTCCCCCCCAATTCCCAGAGAGTCCTTTATTGTGTATGCCTATCTCTCCTCTGGGTCCTCTCTCCTTTGACGTACAAGGACCCAGTGGCATTTCCCTGAACCCTTTCTCATGTTCCCCTTAAGCATAGGAACACTACTGTGGTTATCAATCCCTTGCCTCCAAGGATTTGGTGCCTTTAGCTGATGCTAGACTTTGTGAGGTCAATAGTGGTTGGACATTGCTCCGGGCATGCAAAGTCCAGTTATGATTGCTTCGGCCCTAACTGTGTGGAGTATCTTGCAAATTGCTCCTCCCATCCTTGTGCTCTTACAATCTTATCTCCCCTCTTCCGCAAATGTCCCTGAGCTTCAGGATGGGGAGAGATTAGTCTGGGCTAGTTCTATGTGTTGATATAGAGTCTCTGAAGTTCTGGATTGTGGTTTGTTGATTTTCTTTCGCAGTTTTGCTGCTCCTGCAATGCCCTTCACTCCATCCTGATGGGCACTGTATTCACCCCCTGGCCAGAGACAAAAAGCGTTAAACTGGAGTCTTATTATAAGAGCACATTCAAGGGTAGATGTAATAAAAAGTGGAAACATCAAAAAGGAATGGTCAATCATCCATTTGCAAAATGGTTACTTTCATTTGCAGACTATATACCCTCCCCTTATGATGAGATCATACCCCCTTAGTTGTAAATGATCAGGAACGAACGTCTGTGAACTTAACCAGGTGTCACATTGCTTACTTGCAGTCCTTGATGGGGCCTATTTTCTCTACGTTAACATGGTCACTTCTGTCCTTGTTTCTGGTGTGGCCCTTCAACCCTATCCTCCTGTTCATAATCCTTGCAATTACTGTAGGTAATACATAGATTTACTATGAATGTCTCAAGGTGGGCTGGGTGGGTTTGGTACTAGAAGCCACATATTAGGGAGTACATACGGTGCTTAATTTTCTGGTTTGGAATACTTCACTTAATATAATTGTTTCTAATGACATCCATTTCCCGGCAAATTCAGTAATTTATCCTTTTTGATAGCTGAATAGTACTCCATTGTACTTATCGACTCGTCAACTGTGGGACATTTGGGTTGATCCATGACTTTGCTATTGAAACAGTGCTGCTATGAACATGGTGTGCTTGTGCTATCAAGGGAACCTCTGCTGCATGGGGGGTTATTCCCAAAAGTGGGATAGCAGGATCATATGGCATTTCAATCTTTAATTTCTTAAAGAATCTCCAGACGCTTGCCAGAGTGGCTGAGAGCCTGCATTCCCACCAGCAATGTAGGAGAGTTCCCTCTCTCCAACATCCTCTCCAGCATTTGTCGTTGTTTGTATTGTGGATTTGCCATCCTGACGGGGGTGAGATGATACCTCAGGGAAGTTTTGATTTGCATTTCCCTGATGGCTAAGGAAGTGGAGCATTTTTTCAGATATTTGTTGAACATTTTAATTTCATCCCTGGTAAAGTTTCTTTTAAGTTCCAGGGCCCATTTCTTAATGGGCCATTGAGTTTCCTTGGGTTTAGTTTCAAGTTTTTGTGCACTCTGGACAGCAGAGCTCTATCAGATGTGGTTAGTGAAGATTTTCTCCCTTCTCTGGGTTGCTTTTGAGCTCCTGATACAATCTTTTATATGAACAGAAGCTCTTTAATTTCACAAGATCCCAACGTAGAGAGTTGGTAGCAGTGACTGTGTATGGATGTCTGGTTAGGAAATGTTGGCCTAGCCCAACAGCTAGAGGGAGTTCCCTATCCTTTCAACCATGGTTTTAATAGTCTCTGGCCTGATATACAAGGTCCTTGATCCATTTGGAATTAAGTCTTGTACATGGTGACAAGTATGGGTCCAGCTTTAATCTTCTGCATGTGGAGATCCAGTTTTGCCAGCACCATTTGTTGAAGATGCGTTCTTTTTCCATTGGATACTTTGGGCCCTTTATCAAAGACCAAATGGCTGTAATTTTGTGGGTTATCTGGGTCTTGAATCCTTATCCATTGATCTGTGTCTCTATTTTGGAGTCAGTACCAGGCTTTTTTTATAACTATGGATTTGTAGTATAGACTTAGGTTTGGTATGGTAATACCTCCAGCAGTGTTTTGTTCCTCAGCATTGTCTTTGCTATCCTGGGTCTTTTGTGCGTCCATGTGGAACTTTGAGATTGTTTGGTCAACTTCTTTAAAGAATGCTTTGGGATTTTAATTGATGTAGCATGAATTTGTAGATTGCCTTTGGTAGGATTGTCCTTTTACGATGTTGATTCTGCAATACAGGAACAAGGGAGGTCTTTCCACCTTCTGTGTCTTCTGCAATTTGTTCTTTGGGTTTTAAGTTTCATTGTAAAGGTCTTTCACTCCTTGGTAGGTTTAACCAAGGTATTTCATTTTGGGGGGGGGGCTATAGTAAATGGGATTGTTTTCTTTCAAGGCTTTTTTACTTCTGTTTCTTGTGGGCATATAGGAAGGCCTCTGATTTTTGCAACATTATGTTTTTTATACCTACCACCCCCCTGCTGACTGCTCAATAGTTCCACGAGTTTCTGGGTGGAGTTTTTGGGG